>OX421492.1:49432626-49972626 GCA_949126835.1 Anisus vortex | reverse complement strand
ACACGCACTATCGAAACCCACATTGTAGAGATATGCACCTGTAACATATATATATTTTACACACACACACACACACATATATATTATATATATATATATATGTGTGTGTGTGTGTGTGAGGGGTGTGTGTGCGTGTGTACTATTTATAAAACATGTGTTGCTACCATATAGAAGAACTATATGTATGTGTGATTGTATGCGTGTTTGTATCCACAGGTTGTGTGGGTAAATCCTCTAGAAACTATCATCAGCCTACAGGATAGGAGAATATTAAATGACGACAGACTGAGTATAGAAAGAAACTTTCTAAGAGACTGGAATCTACACATTCGAAATGTGAGCCTTACTGACGCTGGATTATATAAATGTCAAATCAACACCAACCCCGTTGGAACAAAGAAAGTCATCCTAGTTGTGCACGGTAAAACATTAGAAATAGAGCATGGAATAAAACTTGTTTAAACATAATATATACACAAAAAGTAATTAATTTATTTACAAATTAAAGTAAATTATCCCGTCGGACAAAATTGATTCCTGTTGCCAATGAAGCAGTGTTTACCAATTTATGAGTCTATCCAGCTCTAATGGATACCTGAATTTAGTCGGGGTAATGTGAAGGCGGCTGGGTCTTGTATTGGCCATAGAAACTGGTGAACTGAACTAGCAAAATTAAGATAACCCTTAAAAACAATTCAAATGTAATAAAGTTATTTATTTTTGAAATTAGTCTGTAGGCTTACACGAAGCTAGAATTATAATTAAACGTTACTTCGTTTTTAAAATGGTGCACGGAGATTTGGTATAGATCTACGGTCTGGCGGCAAACCAAAGATCCCGGGTTCAAATCCTGGTGAAGGCTGAATTTGGATTTTTTTTACATGGTCTGAAGGATGTCCCTGAGCCTGCCCAAATCTGCCCAAATTAGCTGGGGTAAAGTAAAGGCTGCTGGACAAACAATCGTTAAGAATATAATGGCCATGGACAAATATGAACGCCGCTTTAACGGCCCTAACGATCAGAATTAGTCCGACCGGGTTTTTTTTTTTTAATTACAAATAAAAATAAAGAATTGAAACAACAGTTATCTTATCTTATACATTACAGACGCTCCTTCTATAGAGAAGATTATTGCGTCCTACGGTTGGTTTTCGTTGGTTTTCAAATGTTTACAGTTATAAAACATTTTCATTGGTTGAACTTTTGAACAAAAACATCTGAGGGTCATGACCTTATTTCACGTTGTCCATGCCGTCATTGTTACTCTTTGAACCAACATACTTTACAAAAAAAAACTACACTTTTTTTCCTTTTAAGCAATGGAGTGATTTTAGTTTGTCACTATTTTTTTTTACAACATGGATAGCTCTACATAATAGGTATAGAACTTATTCTGTGGATAGCTCTTTGCACTATGCAATGTGCAACAGAAAGTCTAAATATCTAACTCACACACACTTACACACACATAAAAAAGTATGTTTTCATGAGTGCTTAACTATACACGGGTGCATGAAACAAGCTGCTACAATGCCAATGAGGAGAAGTGTCGTGATAGCAGAACAATCCGCTTGCATGAGGATGTCATAAATATTATTGACAACCTTGACACTACCTGTCAACCTGTAAAAATTAAGAGAAAAAAAAATAAAACCAAGGGCAGGCAGCATTATTTCTTATGTCAATTCCTTGCCAGTATGGCTTCTGACACCAATATAGTCAGTGGCAGCTCAATACAGATCTGTCAAACATAGCTGCTCACAAATAACAAGATAAGATAAGAAGGGGCATATCTTATAGCGCTTCTATTCATGCTATTAAATTAGCATGCTCAGTGCGCTCTTGGTGTGATTTGCAGTGGCAGATGTACTAGCCAAAGAGAAAGGTCTTTAAGTTCTTTTTAAAAGATTCTCTTGTCCCACATTCTCTGTGTTTGAGATAGACTGTTCATAGAGAAGGCGCCACTGACTCAAACGAGCGCACTCCCAGGTACTTCTTTCTGTGTCCATCCAAACTAGGAGTTTTGAGGAGTGACTGTGTTGAAGAGAGCAGCTCCCTAGATGGTCATGCCTTGTTATAAGCTGTCGAAGATACGAAGAAGTAATACCCTTTATGCATCCGTACGTAATGGACATGATTTTCATTCTATTTTCTATTCGCTTCATCAGCGGGAGACAGTGGAGATCCCTTAGTGTTGGGGAGATATAATCTTGCCTCCTCACCACCGAAACAATGCGCTCCGCGGTGTTCTGCACTCTCTGTAATCTCTGCAGCTGGCTCTGGGGCAAAGCCCACAAGCAACTATTGCAGTAATCCAACCTTGACTGGATAAGAGACACTGCTACGGTATTGGCCGTCCTTCTATTGAGTTGAGATCGCAACTGACCCAGGGCACGTACATGAGACAAACAAGCCTTAACCACAGCACTGATATGTGTCTAACCGTGTTGAACAAAGTTATCTCGGAAGCCCCAACCTTGATCGTAGTAATAGCGATTTTTCGAAGACTGACATCAGAACCACAGATATTTACCTAGGTATTGTCTTCATTTAATTTAAGTCGGTTTGCAGCCATCCATGCCTTAATTGTTTGTCAGCACTCCTCCACATCATCAACAGCAGCAGCGCAGACTGACGAATCAGGGCGAAAACTCCAGTAAAGCACCGTGTCGTCTGCAAAAAATTTACGTGAGACACAATGGCTCTCGATAATTTTGCCAAGCTGACTTGTATACACGGAGAATAGGACGGGCCTAAAACTTAACCCTGCGGTACCCCACAGATAAAGGGAGTTTCCTGTGAAGAGGCCAGATTGAGTCCTGAGTTCTGTACAAATATACGCCAGAATATTGTAACACTTATACGAGCTAATCTGTTGTATAAGGACTACTAAATATAACATTCAATATTCAAAGTTGGCTATACCAATCCATTTCCAATTAGCTCAAACCTATGCATGATTAAAAGTTATTACTATTCTGTAGACAAAGTTAGGGGTCTGCAACCTCTTGATAACAGTGTACCAAAGTAGGATTTCTAAACCATTCAGCGTGCCAAAATCCTAAAAGTCAACCTGCTCTATTATGCTTTTTTTAAATGATTTTTTTAAAAGGACAATCATTTTAACTCATTAGCAAGACCAAGACGAAAGAAAACAAAGGATATTATTTACAGAGAATATTGTTAAAGCGTTTTATCTTTAATACAAAATGAACGTGTTTGTGATTATCAACCTTTTTATCTGCTTTTATATAAAAAAGTTACTTATATACTCAACTTTCACATTAATTATGATAATTGTTGTCTAAACATTGTCATTTGTTGGTTTAGATGAGGATCCAATCTAATACCTATTAATATTAATTATATTATTTTGATCTCAGTTTGACTGTGTTTAATAACAATAAAAGGAGGAGAGTATCATTGTAATTAAAGCGGTTAGATACGTAGTAATCATACAAGCTGGTTAGTTAATGTCATTCATTCATTGGCTCTATAGTCTCGAAAGACGATTAGATTTGTGGTTCTGTGATTTGGCCAGCCCTGCAAAATTTTACTGTCTGTGGAGACCTATCCTTGAGAGACAGGCTCTGTCGCATCTCTGGCACTTGAAAGCTGGACCGTTGGAGATTTTTAGGGGCAGCCTACTTTTCTTCGCTGCTCTTTTAGCCTCCGCCATAAGGCGAAGTTTGCCCTCTGCCGCATTTATACCGGTGTGTAAGGTGCCTCTCCAACTATTTCTGTGATGAGCAAGGTTCTCCCAGTTTCCGACCTCTACATCTATAGCCTTTAGGTCACGTTTGCAGACGTCCTTGAACCTGAGTTGGGGGCGGCCAGTAGCTCTCTTGCCTTCAGCGAACTCAGCATTTAGCACACGTTCATTTTGTATTAAAGATAAAACGCTTTAACAATATTCTCTGTAAATAATATCCTTTGCTTTTCGCCTTGGTCTTGCTAATGAGTTAATGTAATGTTTAAAATATACATATACATTCCTTAGTCATAAAATATTTATCTAATTTTAAATACTTCTTACTGTTTGATCATTTCAAAGATATACATTTTAAGCCATTTATTCTTTTATAAAAGTAAACACAAAAGAAACATGTTAGAAATATTAACGCGAATAAAACCGGTTAATTATCTCCCTTTTTAGACACATTTACCGTAGACACATTTACTGTAGACTGTAGACACATTTACTGTATACACATTTACTGTATACACATTTACTGTAGACACATTTACTGTAGACACATTTACTGTAGACACATTTACTTTAGACACATTTACTGTAGACACATTTACTGTAGACACATTTACTGTAGACACATTTACTGTAGACTGTAGACACATTTATATTCCTTCTGTTTTTCTTTTGCATTCGAGTTTTGAAATCTACATTCATGACAGACAGTAGTGTAAATAATATGTTGATACTGCATGCATTCATTCTGCATAATTAATGTATATAGCGTACAATAACTGATTTTTCTATTTTTGTGTAACAGAGTCGCCTAGAATTATTGATCACACGCTGCCCACTAAGGTAGAAAAACCTGAAGGGGAGATGATCCAACTATTTTGCAATGCAACCGGAACACCCACACCGGAAATTACGTGGTACAGGATACACAAAAGGGGAAATCATTCAAGAGAACGTAAGTTTTGGAATATATATTGTTGCCCTATCTCCATATACGGAGTAAAGCATAGATCTAGAACATAAATGTGCTCTTGTAGAAAAGCTATGTGCCTTTTTTTCATGTGGATATTTAGATCTATATCGGACAAGTATAAAAACCCTTCGTAAAATTAGTACATTTAGAAATACTTTCTGAAAGAATGTTAACAAATGAATAATGATAACAATTTAAATCTAGCTGAAATAAGCTTGCAGGTCGCACAAATATTATCGCTTATAAGGTGCATCTGTAAATATAAAAGAAAAGAATTTACTGACAGAATCTGATTTTCTTAAAAATAGTGAAAGGGATACAAGATATATGAAGTTTACTTTTGTAAATTGAAAGAGTAAAATGAAATAATTGTGTATGGCCTAACCAATATATATTTGATATTATATATGATATGTCACTGTTCCGATTGGCTTACAGCTTGTTCGTAATGTTTTCAAAATTAATGAGTCATTACGTGGACTTTATGTACTGTTGCTCTGGCCTGAAATGCCAATGTGGAGAAATAAGACTAAACTGTGCCTATATATAAAATCACTTATTCCTATATAAGCGTTGCCTTGCATGGCAATATCCAAAGTTTCTGTTTGATGCTACAAACCTTCATCATTAATTGTACGTTAGGTTCAACGAGGGACCCCTCAGGGTCTTCTGCCAGCCTTTTATTACCTGGTTTTGTCTGCACCCTTGTCTTCCTCTAGAATGCTGCGTCTTTATGTTTGTTTTGGTCGTTCTCTACACCGTTTGTCTTGGTGGGTTCCATGCTATGCTTTCTTTGACTCTATTTCAATATTCTAATGGTGTGGCCCACAGAATAGGTATAGAACAGAATGCGCAATCTCTATGTGCGCAGTCACTAAAAGTGAAGCTCGGCTTCCGCCATTTTCTTTTGACTCAAGGCAGCGGTCACTAGAGTAGCTTCTATAGTTAAATGAAAAAAGGCTTATTTATTACTGATATCTAGTCTTAGCAAGCTTAGGACTAAAGCAAGGCTACTAATATTAAGTAGTATGAGGTAACAACTTTTTGTTGTTTAACATTTACGAGGTCCGGAAAGCCATGTTGTTAGTTCAACATGCTTATTTGTGCGATAATCAATCGTTTTCGCATCATTGGTGCAAATTATTAGACAACAGTCGTTGTATCTTTTGCCTAAAACATTAGGTTAGCGAGTTCGAACTTGTAGATTTGATGAAAAAGACATTGTAAATAAGCCTAAATATATAGTGTAATCAGGTCCGCTGAGTCTAAACAATATGGCGTCGGTATTACTTCCGGAAACAGAAAAAATTGCGATTGCGCATTTCTGTTCTATATTTATTCTGTAATTCTTTAATTGTGGCCTATTTTTTTTCTGATTGCACATCAGCCATGATTGTTGTTTTTTTCAATGGTATCAAACCATTGGTTATTCCTTATGTGCAAGTCTTAAGCATATGTTTATGAAAGGATTGTTTCTGGTGATGACAGTTTATACTACTTTTCACGTCTAAGACACAAATGAATAAAGCCATTAAATAGTAGAGTCATACGTTCCGTGGCTTAATTTCGGTGAATATAGAACTGAATCTTTAGACCGGTTTCAAATTAATAGCGCTTAATATATTTATCTATTCCCCCCCCCCCCCCCCCCCCGATTCATTGACCACACTGCCAAGGTTGTTAAAATTGTTCCTATATACTAGGTTGTTAAAACTGTTCCTATATACAAGGTTGTTAAAATTGTTCCTATATACTAGGTTGTTAAAACTGTTCCTATATACAAGGTTGTTAAAACTGTTCCTATATACTAGGTTGTTAAAACTGTTCCTATATACAAGGTTGTTAAAATTGTTCCTATATATAAAGTTGTTGAAATTGTTTCTATATACAAGGTAGTTGAAACTGTTCCTATATACAAGTTTGTTAAAACTGTTCCTATATACACATGGTTGATAAAACTGTTCCTATATACACAGTTGCTTAAACTGTTGCTATATACACGGTTATTTAAACTGTTCCTATATGCACGGTTGTTAAAACTGTTCCTATATACAAGGTTGTTAAAACTGTTCCTTTATACAAGGTTGTTAAAACTGTTCCTTTATACAAGGTTGTTAAAACTGTTCCTATATACAAGGTAGTTGAAACTGTTCCTATATACAAGAATGTTAAAACTGTTCCTATATGCACGGTTGTTAAAACTGTTCCTATATGCACGGTTGTTAAAACTGTTCCTATATGCACGGTTGTTAAAACTGTTCCTATATGCACGGTTGTTAAAACTGTTCCTATATGCACGGTTGTTAAAACTGTTCATATATGCACGGTTGTTAAAACTGTTCCTATATGCACGGTTGTTAAAACTGTTCCTATATACTAGGTTGTTAATTTCATGCTACATACTAATTTATTATTGGTGCTATATACCAGGTTGATATTTTTCGCTATAAGGAAATTGTCTTTTTGTGAGTATATACAGCGTACAAAGTTATTATATTCAACTATATGGAAAGTTCCGATTCATGGACTTTTTTCAGAAAGCAAACTGATGGCTATATATAAAAATCGCCATGTTACTTAGTCCATTATGTAATCACTTCCCATAGCGGATAGTGAGAATATAGAGAAATATAGATGTATCCAGGACTTGGTGAAAATGTAATTAATTTTTTTATATTATTGGTTTTGTTTTACTTTGTTGTTTTATTTATGGATTTTTTGTCCGGAAATAACAAAAAACGAATGTAAGAGAGTTTATTAGCTGGCCAATTATCAGCTGTCTGTCATCTAAAGCATTCATCTAAAATGGCCTTGCAGTCCGTGTAATGATTTGTCCGGACTTCAATTCTCTTCTGGCCTTGGCACTTTAAAATGTCTCCTTTTTATTTCTAGAATATCTGTATAGAAGTACGAAGTGTATTAACACCAGTCTAGATCTCGTCTCTATGAGGATTTATTCACGTTGTGTTGCAAACTTGATCCCCCCCTCCAACCCCTATAGACGCCTTTGTTTTCTTTTAATAAACTTGACCCCACCGCTGGACTGAGGAATCCTTTACAAAGTTGATGAAACTGTGTCACAGATATGTCCGCAAGAAACAGATATGTCCGGCAATAAAATAGATATATCCGGTAATAAAATAGATATGTCCGGCAATAAAATAGATATATCCGGCAATAAAATAGATATGTCCGGCAATAAAATAGATATGTCCGGCAATAAAATAGATATGTCCGGCAATAAAATAGATATGTCCGGCAATAAAATAGATATGTCCGGCAATAAAATAGATATGTCCGGCAATAAAATAGATATGTCCGGCAATAAAATAGATATGTCCGGCAATAAAATAGATATGTCCGGTAATAAAATAGATATGTCCGGTAATAAAATAGATATGTCCGGTAATAAAATAGATATGTCTGGCAATAAAATAGATATGTCCGGTAATAAAATAGATATGTCCGGTAATAAAATAGATATGTCCGGTAATAAAATAGATATGTCCGGTAATAAAATAGATATGTCCGGCAATAAAATAGATATGTCCGGCAATAAAATAGATATGTCCGGCAATAAAATAGATATGTCCGGTAATAAAATAGATATGTCCGGCAATAAAATAGATATGTCCGGCAATAAAAAAAAATCCTGTATTAAGCTGTCCACCCATTCCTGTATTACCTTGTCCTACCATAACTATATTATAAGCCACCCGCCCATTCCTTGTCCTTCTATAACTATATTATAAGCCACCCGCCCATTCCTTGTCCTTCCATAACTATATTATAAGCCACCCACCCATTCTTTGTCCTGCCATAACTATATTATAAGCCACCCGCCCATTCTTTGTCCTGCCATAACTATATTATAAGCCACCCATTCCTTGTCCTGCCATAACTATATTATAAGCCACCCGCCCATTCCTTGTCCTGCCATAACTATATTATAAGCCACCCGCCCATTCCTTGTCCTGCCATAACTATATTATAAGCCACCCGCCCATTCCTTGTCCTGCCATAACTATATTATAAGCCACCCGCCCATTCCTTGTCCTGCCATAACTATATTATAAGCCACCCGCCCATTCCTTGTCCTGCCATAACTATATTATAAGCCACCCGCCCATTCCTTGTCCTGCCATAACTATATTATAAGCCACCCGCCCATTCCTTGTCCTGCCATAACTATATTATAAGCCACCCGCCCATTCCTTTATGAAAATATGTATCCCCACTGACATAAAGTCCTTCACCTTGCAGGTGTTGGCAACACAGGTGATGCTCTGGTCATCCACAACATCTCCAAGAACTGTGCAGACGACTATGAATGTGTGGCGGAGAATGGCGTGAGCCCGAGCATAAATCAAACCTTTACAGTTTCAGTATTGTGTAAGTAGAGAACAGTCACATGACCTTATAGTTTGACTTTATGTTTTATTGTATGTTTGTATAATATGTATATATGAGTGTGTGAATGTGTGAATGTGTGTCTATGTGCCAACATCAGTATAAAGTGATATATATATATATAATAGCCTGTATAGTTTGTCTGTGTCGCATGTATTTTGAGTTTATGATTCACTAACTCAATGATTTAAGAATGTAAGACACGGAGACAGCATGTTACAAACATCCACATCTTATCGACAACTTAATCCGATAATGTCGCAGATTGACATGAAAATATAAATTCAATCTCAATACAAATAAAACATCATCCTCGTTTATCTATAGTAATATCTTAGTGTTAGAAACATAAGATACCTTTCAAAAATATATTACAAAATATTCAAATACATCAACAAAAATTCAACAAAATCAAAAAGTCTAAAAATGTACAAGTGCAAAAAAGACCAAAAAACGAACAAAGAAAACCGACCATCCCCCTTCCCCCCCTTTACCAAAACATAAATAAGAAAACGACAATAAGCCTACTAAACAAAGTAAACCCAAGACTGACGGAAACCAACTAGCCAACAAAATGACCAACAAGAAAACCAACTAGCCAACAAAATGACCAACAAGAAAACCAACTAGCCAACAAAATGACCAACAAGAAAACCAACTAGCCAACAACATGACCAACAAGAAATCCAACTAGCCAACAACATGACCAACAAGAAATCCAACTAGCCAACAAAATGACCAACAAGAAATCCAACAAGACAACAAAATGACCAACAAGAAAACCAACTAGCCAACAAAATGACCAACAACAAAACCAACAAGCCAACAAAATGACCAACAACAAAACCAACAAGCCAACAAAATGACCAACAAGAAAACCAACAAGCCAACAAAATGACCAACAAGAAATCCAACAAGCCAACAAAATGACCAACAAGAAAACCAACTAGCCAACAAAATGACCAACAACAAAACCAACAAGCCAACAAAATGACCAACAACAAAACCAACAAGCCAACAAAATGACCAACAAGAAAACCAACTAGCCAACAAAAGGACCAACAAGAAAACCAACTAGCCAACAAAATGACCAACAAGAAAACCAACTAGCCAACAAAATGACCAACAAGAAAACCAACTAGCCAAGAAAATGACCAACAAGAAAACCAACTAGCCAACAAAAGGACCAACAAGAAAACCAACTAGCCAACAACATGACCAACAAGAAAACCAACTAGCCAACAAAATGACCAACAAGAAATCCAACTAGCCAACAAAATGACCAACAAGAAAACCAACTAGCCAACAAAATGACCAACAAGAAAACCAACTAGCCAACAAAAGGACCAACAAGAAAACCAACTAGCCAGCAACATGACCAACAAGAAAACCAACTAGCCAACAAAAGGACCAACAAGAAAACCAACTAGCCAACAACATGACCAACAAGAAAACCAACTAGCCAACAAAATGACCAACAAGAAATCCAACTAGCCAACAAAATGACCAACAAAAAAACCAACTAGCCAACAAAATGACCAACAAGAAAACCAACTAGCCAACAAAATGACCAACAAGAAATCCAACTAGCCAACAAAATGACCAACAAGAAAACCAACTAGCCAACAAAATGACCAACAAGAAAACCAACTAGCCAACAAAATGACCAACAAGAAAACCAACTAGCCAACAAAATGACCAACAAGAAAACCAACTAGCCAACAAAATGTCCAACAAGAAAACCAACTAGCCAACAACATGACCAACAAGAAAACCAACTAGCCAACAAAATGTCCAACAAGAAAACCAACTAGCCAACAACATGACCAACAAGAAATCCAACTAGCCAACAAAATGACCAACAAGAAATCCAACTAGCCAACAAAATGACCAACAAGAAAACCAACTAGCCAACAAAATGACCAACAAGAAAACCAACTAGCCAACAAAATGACCAACAAGAAAACCAACTAGCCAACAAAATGTCCAACAAGAAAACCAACTAGCCAACAACATGACCAACAAGAAAACCAACTAGCCAACAAAATGACCAACAAGAAAACCAACTAGCCAACAACATGACCAACAAGAAAACCAACTAGCCAACAAAAGGACCAACAAGAAAACCAACTAGCCAACAAAATGACCAACAAGAAAACCAACAAGCCAACACAATGACCAACAAGAAAACCAACAAGCCAACAAAATGACCGACAAGAAAACCAACTAGCCAAAAAATAATCAACAAGAAAACCAACTAGTCAACAAAATGACCAACAAGAAAACCAACTAGCCAACAAAAGGACCAACAAGAAAACCAACTAGCCAACAAAATGACCAACAAGAAAACCAACAAGCCAACAAAATGACCAACAAGAAAACCAACAAGCCAACAAAATGACCAACAAGCCAAAAAAAAGGACTCACTAAACGTTGTCCGACAAAACGACCAACATGAAGGTTTGAAAAGAAATTACTGAAGACTGCATCGAGTGCATTAACAGCAAGCTTGTCCCAGTTGATTAAATGCATTGATTAAATGTCGCAATGGGGCTTGATTAAATATTATATCTTTAGTTTCATATTACAGGCTATTGCCAACTTGAATTAGGCGATCAATCTTAAATAATAGATTAACACCATGCAAATATTTACTAGATAAGATGTTTATTAGATTTAGATGTTTATCTTAATTCATTTTAAGTGACACTATTTAACAGATCAATGACTGGCAATGCCATTATCAGTATATGCCTAAGGGAAGAGCAAACACTTCTCAACTTTCTAGTGGAACTGATTTTTCGTCTTACTTTATAGATGATATGTGCATTATCATCGATGATATTGTACAACATAATTTTTTACATTATCAAATAAAAATGTAATACAATTATAAGGTTTTGATAATGACGGTAAATATGTTATTTTTCACCTTTAAAAAGTTCATTGATATACTTACAATTTAGTTTTTCTAAAAAAAATTCAATGAAAGATTACATCGAGAAAAAAGGTAATGAACACAGAATTAAAAAAACACAATTTGGCTAAAGCGATAAAGGCAATAATAAGATAGTGCACAATAGGCCTATAGATTGATGCGTCCATCCGATCTTATTAAGAATGGTAATAACAGTTAGTGTGTTTTTATTTGTTTAATTATACAGAATATAGATAACGCAAATCATGGATGACATTTCTGATTGAATATTGATGAGTTTAGTTTATTCTCATATAACAGCGCATTTTCTAACGCTTGCTATATCTATTTTAAAATTGTTGTTATAGTGTACGAAAAGTTTCATTTGTTGTTATAGTCTAAGAAAGTTTTAGCTGTTGTTATATTATAAGAAAAATGTATATGTTGTATATTATAAGAAAGTTTATCTGTTGTTATAGTCTAAGAAAGTTTATCTGTTGTTATAGTCTATTGTAAAATTAATTATATTTTTTTTTAAATATCACTTTTGATGACATATTTTACCTCCCGATTCATATCGAATTACAATTCAAACAAACAGACAACTTGTATTGATTTCAACTTAAAATGTTTGTTACATCGCTGATTTGTTACTCGCCATTAGAGGTTTTCAAATATTTATTATAATAATACACACTTAGGCAGCCCTGTCCCCTCCCCCTCCATATGACCAAAGTATATTAATAGAATAGATTGATTGTAATACGAGTTCTTGAAAGATTCTGGGAATATTAAATGTACTCTAGGGCTGTTTCGGACACACGGAATGTGGCCATTTTAAGTCCTCCATTGCCACTTTGGCTGACAATTATTTGCAGCCAACTGTGTTTAAGACCCTGGTCAGATAAAAGGCTATCGATGACCACGAGGCCCTTGAGAGCCACACTACAGACCATTTAGAGATAAACAAGGACTGACCAGTCCTTCTGTCCACTATCTTGCGTGACAGAGAGGTTATGATCAACAAAGAGAATAACAACACTGGGGGGTCATCGATAAACCCGTCCCTGCGTGCCCAGTGGTCAAGGAAGAGCGAGTTCCGGGTTGCATCAAATATTCATAGCGCGCCCCGGCTAGACGTCCGCCCCTCTGAAGAAGCACCCGGTGGGTGAGCGTCTTTTTTTATGACGTGGCTAACCATGGCCTGTAACACCCACACGATGTGAGGGTTAGCATTGCTTAGTGAGTCCCCCTTCCTCCCACCCCCCTCCACCCTCCCTACCCATGAGTAAATGTTATTCCGATGTGGCATAGAGCTAGATGGATGAAGCGCTTAAAGTTCTAGAAGTTTATATAGGTCTGTAGTGACCGTAAGACATATGTTGTATATAGAGAACCATTTATGCCTTTAAACTTATTATAAACATTAGTCTGTAAACGTATAAGAAAAAGATAACATACTAGAACAATACAATTGAATATTTATATTATAGCACCATTTTTTAAATTATTAAAAAGAGTTTACACATCGGGAAAAAGAGGTTGAAATTAGCAAAAAGGAGAACATCATTCAATTATAAGTTAGTATAAGACACTATAGTCGAATAAGATACTTAGAAAGACAATGAGATAAAAGCAAATGTTGTATTATTCCATACATAAAGACTTACTCATAGACATCATCTTTCTTCCAAATCAAATTCCTGGCATGGAATGCTTTACTTAATTAAACTATTGAGGAAAACCAATAACTTAATATATTTTGTAATACTTATCACAATGCCCAAAAAAATGATAAATTAAGGACGTTATAGCCTAATCTTCTTAACATAATGTGCGTCTATAATTTTACACAAGAGTCCAAACACGGTTAAGTCTATAATAAAATAATGTTGTGTATAGAAGTCTGTAACAAATGCAAGGTAACATAACAGTCGTATACTAGAGAAAACATAATAGAAGTTATTGCTATTAAATTAAAGATGTAGTCTGACTTAAATTGTTAATGTAGTCCATCCCTCTCCATGGTGCTCCTGCTAGAGTAGGGTTCGGACCATAAACCATTAAAGACCAAGTGAACAACTTTTTATCAAAATTGAGTTAACAGTTGATTTAGACAGTAAATAGTATGAAAATCTATTGTTCAAAGTTTGAGATTACAAAAAAAGGTCCTTGTATTTTAAAAATGTAATTTAAAGGGGTCTGAAGTGACGAGATTTGGAAAAAAATGATTTGCATACAGATAAGCGTCATACCGGAAGTGACGTTAAAGTGAGACCAGAAAAACGTAAACAAAGAATGGCTATGTTTAATCCCTACTCTTTTGATCACCAACGTGATTCAAGTGAAGATAGCGACTCCGATGACAGGGTTTAACAATTTTAAACAATACAGAAGATGTATTAGAGGAGCAAGAGCAGGATAACCAATGGTAATAATTTAGCATCGTATAATTAAATAATTTACTGTAAATCCTAGGCTAGATTATAGTATATAGGCTAACTAGCCCTAGCAAAGTTTAGTAAACATAACCTATAAATAATAATCCTATAGAATAGATTGTCTAGTCTAAAGGCGCTTAAATTATGCTTATATAAACTATAATATTTATATACTATTATTTTTATGTTACAATACCGTAGGCCTACTCAGTTTACTGGCAATACTATTTTTTAAAGTGTTAAATAGTATATAGGCCTGTAATATAGGCATTATAATATCTTACTAGTCTATACTATTCTGTTTAAGAGTTAGAGTTACAATTTAAATTACAAGGCCTATCCTATTATACTAGAATCTATATTACTAAGACTACTAGTCCTAATAAAGTTTAGTTAACCTAACCTATAGACTAGGCCTATAGAGTGTCTAGTCTGAAGGCGTTTGTGTTTATTAGTGTTTATATATAAAGAATAAAGGTGAATTCCAATGTATTAAATAAATATTACTGCCATAGGGTAGGCTTACCTTATTAACATTAAATCCTAATTAGTATATAATAATATTGCATCACTTTTTTAAATTTAATATACAAGTACAAGTACTTAAAGGTTTTTACTTTGTGAAAAGGTGCACCTGTTTAAATTGTGAAATGCCAGTAGCCAAGACAGAATGAAAGTGCTGCCATGATGAAAGGCTAATAGTCCAGAAAATGGAAGTGTCCAAAAAAGGTTGCATTAAACAGACCACCCTGACTTTGATGCAGCTTTCTTCAAGTTCTAAAAATAGCATTCCTTCAGTATTGCGAAGACAATGGCTATCGACCGGATCCAAGGGAAATACACAGGTATTTAATTTAATTTAAACCTGAATATTAAGCCTATTGCTTTACAATGTAGGCCTACTAACAATTTGCAATTTGTTATGATACTATAAAAACAAGAACAATGACAGGTACTAATTCACAGTATTGTTAAATATATTTTTATTTTTACAAATAATTAATAATAAGCCTACTGCTTTACAATGCACTAACAGTAACAATTTGCAGCCTGCAAAAATTTTGGTTTTATTTACATGTTTTAAATTCAAATGTTATATGATATTTAAAAAACAACACAATGACAGTTATTTTTTTTTTACAAATAATTAATAATAAGTATTGTTACATTTTTCAGAAAATACAGATATGTGGCATACAGACTTTTTTGCCAGATGGATATGGCAACGACTAGGTAGAAGAACAAGACTGGTACTACCCGCCTATGTGGTTAAAAAATATGAGAGAAATTTCCAAGCAAAGTGTACACTGGGTTTAAATATCCTCAATGTTTAAGAATGTAAATAAATGTAAATTAGTTTAAAGCAAGTTTCCTTTCATTTCTTATATTTTAAAATTACAAATTGCATGTAAAAACACTACCCATTTTCATAAGACATTAATAAATACTTCAAAATAATTGTCATGTAGTAATACAGGGCAATGATGGAGACATTTTCCATGGCCAATGATACATTAAATAAAATATGCTTTCTGCATATGTTTGGAGACAAAAATTTAATTATACTATAAAACTTTAAAAATATTGTAATTTAAATACACGAATGTGAAAAAGAAATATCATAACTTTAAAGGTATTTATGCTCTGAAGAGAAACTTGAGGAAGGATAGTAATAAGTTAGCCTACACGTCTGTAATGTAAACAAAAGAAATATGTTTGTAGTTGACCCACGTAGTAGAAATAAGAATTTTACAAATAAAAGTGCTCACCCTTTTCCATGCATTAGACATAAAAAATTATTTTACCACCAAACTAAAGCTAAAGCAAACTAATTGTAGATAGCGAGTGGCTTTATAGTAATTATCAAAAATATAATATGGACAGTTCAAATTATCCACCTAGTACTAGTAGTGATACGGTTCAAATAAAAATCTAAAAAATAATAACACAAACAATATTATTTTCAACATGTACATGAAGACTTCCCAAAATGTAAAGCTACAAAAATTGTTATTGAGTTTGACAATATCTTAATAAATTTTCTAAATTCTTTGACATCTCTAAAAACATCTTTTGTGGCTAGAATCCTTCAAATTCATTTAACATGTATAACACCATCAATGATAGCAATATTTTATTAGTTCAGAGTAAAGTTAATTCAATGGATAGTTAATGGAAAATGTAGAGAAAGTTAAAAGATTAAATAAAAAAATTATTCATTTTCACAACAATGGTGTGAAATAGTTCTACCTTTAAACATTTAGGGGACGACTAACGTAAAATTCACCAGTTTCTGTGGCTAATAATTTCATAACATAAAATGGTATGCATAACTTTAAATACAAAATTGTAATGTAATGTAATTGTAAACTTTAATATATGTATTATTAGTATTACTCAATTCAATATGGTCAAAAACAACTATATCATTCCCATCATCATAAAGTTCAAGCTAATCCCATGTCTAAATACAAATAGTTTTTTTTAATGTGACATATTTGCCATCAATCTTTAGAAACATTTAAGAAATAAATTATTACATTTAACAATTAAACAGAATATAGTAAATCATTATCAAGAAATGATGTCTGGCACATGTAAAAATCTATTTTAAAAAAGCTAAGATAAATGACATTAATAAGATCTCTGTAAAAAAAAATACTTAAATATGTAAACAATGTTGTAACTTTAAACATGTACTCAAGACATGTGACTAATGTATAGAAGATCTTTGTAAATATAAACTACTTTAATATGTAAACAATGTTGTAACTTTAAACATGTATTCAAGACATGTAATTAATGTATAGCAAAATAGCTTGAGTTCAAAATCATGCTGTCAACATCCATCAATCATGAAACTAATACCTTAAATTTAAGGTGTTACAGAGCTCATACTCTGATATCTACTTTTTATTGAGTGAATGGCTTCAGATTTCGGAATTACTCTTGAATCTGAGTGAGTGAGAGGGGATGGTGTCACAATATTTGTTGATTCAAGGGTGTTATTGGCTAGACTCATGGAAGGATTAACCCTTCTATACTGAACAAGGCACGTCAACAAATTTTGAGCATAATCATAAGTAGCCTCTTCCAGTATTGGAGCAACACTCACTTGATTTTTATTTTGTTTCCTATAATGGACACTGTATCTCTCTAAACCTTCTACGGTTTTAGCCTGAACTCTGTTGATATTTTCATTAAAATGTAGAGCAGCCAATGCAAGTCTACAGTACATACCCTCATACCAAAAGTGGGTATTTTTGGGAGCAAAGTGTAATATAAGACTGTGGAAAGCCTCTAAAGAGCTTGTCCGGTGCACTGAAAGTTGTTTGATATCTTTCGTGAGTCTTTTGTCACTTAAAATTTTTGTTAAATTAATATGTGCCTTACTGTGAGGTTTTATCCACTTTGTCTTATCTTGCTCACAGATATACTCATGTAGACATTTAGGAAAAACCTCACTTTCATGCTCATGGATGTTGACAATATGATTTTGAACACTACACCATTTTGCTTCCATTTCTTCTTGATTACCATTACTGCTCATGGCTATCCAATACAACATGTTTGTAATGGATTTCATCCAGTCCTCTATGACTGAGCAGCCTTTCTTTTTACTAATCTTAATAAGCTTTTTTTTCATAGATTTTGACATGTGCCAGACATCAAATGTGTGTTTAACTAAAGGTCTCTCTATCCGTAAAAATTTTCTAATTTGAACATGTCTGTCACTAACAATTTCGGAAATATTAATATTCCAAGATGATAAATATGTTAAACATCGCTTAAAACCTTCAAGTTCCATATGATTTGAATTTTTAACTTCATTGGACTGAACTAATTCAAAATCCAAAATAAAATTAGATTTAATATCTATGCAGGTGTAGCTACCATACTTAGCACAGTGCCCTGGGGAATCACATCTAGCATCTCCTGCCATAATAATAGGTTCATTTCTTTCTATTAATTTAGCCATAATACTAATTTTAGATTTTTCCCAAAAATGTCTAATTACTGGTTGAATATATAATTTTTGATAGTTATGAAAATGTCGAATGGTATAAATGGGTACATGTAGATAGTTAAAGAATCTAAGTAATTTTAAAGGGGATAAACCTGAAAAAACAATGGCAGCCGATGTTAGAAGGTTTCCCCAAGGCATCTGACTATGTTTAGGTTGGCTACACCATGTCCAGGAGCAGTTATTCTTGCAACTGCCACAAACAGTCAAAAGTGTTCCTGATGTGCTTAATTTCACATCAGGATTTAAAAGATTGCAAATGAGACAGCGTGCAAATAGTTGCAGCAAGCATGTTTCAAAAACTATATATTTTTTTTCTGTTTGAGGATTTCCACTATCCTTTATAGTGAAATCTCTATCATTATTGCTATCATTGATGGTGCTAGCAATATCTACTGAATCAGAATAATTCGAGTCACAAGAGTTGTTAGACAATGTGAAGGAATTTTCTAAACTTAAAAAACTATTATTAAAATCAGTAACAATTTTACGCTTTTTTGGTGTCGAACATTCCTGAGGTAAAATATCTGTCTGCGTCTTTGTAGATTTGAAACTGTTCCCAGTAGCTTTGTGTGGTGGAATGTTAATAGAGGTAATTCCACTTTTCTCACATTGTTTCTTTCTTGTTTCCTATGACAAATTAAGAAGTATGCATATACTGTTATGCAATGAAACATGTTTACAATAAATAAATGAGTTAATACATTTCCAAATTATTTAAGATTCAACAGACAATTAACAATAAACCTATAGCAGTAAATTATTACCTGTTGTTCAAAATTATCCATATTGATAATATATAGCTCTTGTTGCATATCATCACCCTGTTTTAAAATTAGTAATTTTCATTTTATTCACACAAAAAAGGCAAACATAAAATGAATTATGTAATGAAATTCAATAATATTTTATCTTAGCAAAATTTAATTTAACAATCCTTTGTCAAGAAAAAATATATGCCTACCTTTAACACCAAAGGGCGTGGTATCATGGTATCATTCTTCTCACCAACATTGGCAGGGTTCACACACTCCTCATCAACTTGAGAATTCTAAACAATATATTTTTACAAAATCATTTCTACACCTTCTACATATAATATAGCCTACTTTCATGCAATGAAACGCGTTTACAATAAATAAATGAGAAAATAAATTTTCAAAGGATTTAAGATTCAACAGACAATTAACAATAGGCCTATGGCCTATAGCAGTAAAATATTTCCTGTGATTCATAAGTATCCATATTTATAAGGTATATTTCTTGTTGCATTTCATCACCCTGTTTTAAAATTAGTAATTTGCATTTTACTCACACAAAAAAGGCAAAACATAAAATGAATTATGTAGGAAATTCAATAATATTTTGCCTTAGCAAAACTTAATTTAGCTATCCTTTGTCAAGTATATGCCTACCTTTAACACCAAAGGCCAAGGTATCATGGTATCATTCTTCTCACCATCATTGGCAGGGTTCACACAATCCTCATCAACTTGAGAGTTCTAAACAATATATATTTAAATTTAAAACATCATTTCTACACCTTCTTAGGCTTCTACACCAAACTTCAAAATTGTTACATTATATATTCAAATATATTCCCTTCTTTTAAATACTGATACTAAATATTTAACTTTTTATTTTAAAGTGCATCAGCTTTATAATTAAAACACTAAAACGTATCAATAATTTTAACTGAAATAATTTGCGGTTGATGTAACATACCATAATTCCAGGAGGATTGTTTTGTATGGCAGTATCAGTAATGTCCTCAAAAGGCAGACTTGAACCTATTTCTGTTAAAACCTGAAATTTATAAAACAATATGATTATATTATAGGCCATTGGCCAAATTAAAAAAATGCAGGCGTAACTTCTCACTATCATTGCAAGGATTAATATCTTTCTCAATATATAATAACATATATGCCTTCTATGTAAGGCGGTTCAGAACTCTTCATAAACAACAAAAAATTAATGAATATCTCTCTGTGCCCTTATGCACACACACTCCCGATTTCTAGATAATACATTTTTAAATCCCATAGGATAGTCCATAGTTCTACAACCAACTCAAAAGTTTTATTTACATATATTATAGGCTATATTTAACATTTTAATCATTTTAAAAAAATGTTCACTAAGTCATAATAATATAGAGTAGGCCTATAGTCTATATATTATAATTAAATTGATTTTGTATTATCATCATTATTTGTAGTTGATGTTAATACATACCACTTCAGTTTCAGAAGCATTGCTTTGTACAGCAGTATTAATAATATCTGCAATTGGCCAACTTGAATTCGCGGGTCCGGAAAAATCAATTTCTGATAAAACCTGAAATTAAATTTTAGTGTTGTATATAAAAAAAAGCTTGAATTATTAATTTATTAATAGTAATTTAAAGTTAAGTAGCTTAGATAGTGTAGGAAGTGGGCTCAATTAATATTTCATGTTTGATTTTCTTAGGTCTTAGATTCGTGTATGAATGTAGGCCTAGGCTAGAGGGACTATGTCACTAGGCCTATACCCTAACTCTAATCATTGGTAATCTAATCTAATTTAATAGTCTACATACTGGTACGAAAACAATAGGGTGCGTAAAATAGTTGATTTTAATAGTTAATTATAATTAATAAAAAATAATTAATGTTTTCAAAACTTACCCTCAAATGCTCTCTTTTTGTTACTGCTCCTCTTGTTTTGACTGGTTTAGACGATTTATCTAAACCACTACCGGTGAATAAATTATATTGAAATCTACTGGGTACTGCCCCAGGGAGTAATCTAGGTCTAATAGATTGAATTTTCTCTTCAGACATTGACAATGATCTCAGAAAAGATGGGCGAGTGGCCGGCTCGAAGTCATCGTCTATAAAATGATAACTGCACAACACTGCCGCACTGCTTGCTTTAAAATTAGCTCTTTTTGTTTTAATTATCCACTGTTTTCGTAAATTGGGATCCTTGGGAAACTTGAAGAAACTTATTCCTGGTGAAAAACCAGTGTTTTTGCAACCGAAAGCACTACAGTATCGAACCATTTTCTAAAAAAAAACTACCTAGTTCAGAATCAGACAAAGCGCAAAATGACGTTTTTCAACACGTGTGGTCTCAGTGTGACGTCACGTAGCTCCGTTGTCAAGAAATTTCACATCTCGAATGGCTACGAGATTTGTTTTGTTACACCCCCCAAAAACACACATTTAAGTGCTAATATTGAATTAATTACTTGAAAGTTAGGTTTAATATTTTGTATAAATGTTTTTTTTAGCATTTGGATACTAAATACAAGCATTAAAATAGTTTGCGTGATTGACACGGAAACCTGTTCACTTGGTCTTTAAATCTTCGCTTGTTCTGGGGATTCATTGCTCCTTAGAATGGGCTGTTATAAAGTCTGCTTCTAATGTCACAGAGTGTAGGTGGCGAGACAAATATCAAGCCCATATCCAGGCTCGTGTGGAAGTCAACGAACTTCTGTTATAACTTGATTGTTAAAAGATAAATTGTTTGTAATGTATTAGAAGACAGATTAATATGTAATTATCATGAGATTGAATATATTATTAAGGTATCATGAAACCGATTATATGTAAGGTATCATAAGACGCTTTATATGTAAGGTGTCAAGAGGGGTTATATGCAAGGTATTATGTGGGATTATTGTAAATTGTCATTAGGGATTATATGTAAGGTATCATGGGGGATTAAATGTACGGATTCATGATACGAATTATATGTACAGTGTCATGAGACGGATTATATGTAAGGTATCATGAGGGATTATAATATGTAAGGTACTATGAGGGATTATCTTCTTTGGCTCCTTAGTCTCGGAAGACAATTAGATTTGCGCTCCTGTGGCATTGCCAGCCCCGCAGCATTAACTGTGTCTGTGAGGACCTCTCATTGGGTTCTGTCGCATCTCTGGCACTTGAAAGCGAACCGTTGGAGCTGGTCAGGGGCAGTATATGTTCTTTAATTTTCTTCGAAGCTCTTCCAGCCTCTTTGATAGGACGAAGTCAGCCCTCTGCAGCAGATGGCTTGTAGCCGGTAACTATCGCTTTCCGTGTTTTGTTGACGCTAAATAGCAAAGCTGGAATGTCACCTCCAGGGCGCAAGCATGGGCATTGTGTTAAGGAGAGGCTGATGATGCCCATGCATCAGTTTCCCTCTCTCCACGCATCAGATGTAGACAAGGGAAAGACGTAGCCAATACAGCTTGGCATAAGTTGCGTCGCAGGAGTTGCCAGTATGCTACGTGACTAGCAGAAAGCGTACTGCCTTAGGGACTCTGGCTCCTGATTTGTTTTTGAGGGATTATAATATGTAAGGTATAGTGAGACTGATAATATGTAAGGTATCTTGAGGGATTATATGTAATGTATTATGAAGAATTAGATTTTAGGTATCATGAGACGGATGACATCTAATCTGTCTTAAGACGGATTATACGCACGTAAGACAAAGAAAATTAACAAGTTTTATACTAACCAACCCTCTTGCACACACACAACACACACGCGCGAACACGCACAATCACACACTCTCACTGCTACTTATTAAGTCCAAATTCTTTCTGACTTTAGATCCACCTATAGTGACCCTGTACAATAACCGACTAAGTCAACAACTGGGTAAAGACACTGCGCTGGAATGTTACGTCACCGCCTCACCCCACGGTACAGCCAGTTGGAAACACAACAACAAGTGAGTACTGACAGTGTAGTTGAGTTACCTGACTGTGTAGTTGAGTTATCTGACTGTGTAGTTGAGTTATCTGACTGTGTAGTTGAGTTATCTGACTGTGTAGTTGAGTTATCTGACTGTGTCGTTGAGTTATCTGACTGTGTAGTTGAGTTATCTGACTGTGTAGTTGAGTTATCTGACTGTGTCGTTGAGTTATCTGACTGTGTAGTTGAGTTATCTGACTGTGTAGTTGAGTTATCTGACTGTGTGGTTGAGTTATCTGACTGTGTAGTTGAGTTATCTGACTGTGTAATTGAGTTATCTGACTGTAGTTGAGTTATCTGACTGTGTAGTTGAGTTATCTGACTGTGTAGTTGAGTTATCTGACTGTGTAGTTGGGTTATCTGACTGTATAGTTGAGTTATCTGACTGTGTAGTTGAGTTATCTGACTGTGTAGTTGAGCTATCAGACTGTGTCGTTGAGTTATCTGACTGTGTAGGCAAATCAAACAAAGAATATATTATATATTTATTATTTAGCAGTTTTGGTGTTAAATGTCTAAAGCTTTATAAACACAATAGGATTGAATATTTTTATATAAATTTATAAATTATTTATAAATTGTATTTATATATAAAAATATATATGTATAAATAAACAAATAAATAAATATATATTTATTTATTTATTTATTTATATATATATATATTTATGTATTTATTTATATATATATATGTATATATATATATATATATATATATATATATATATATATATATATATATATATATATATATATCCTAATATATACAGTGCTTTTTTGTAAAAAAAATAGGTGCCGGTACACAGTGATGGATTGCCTAACTTTTAAAGCAGTTTCGCATTTTAAATTTTAATTCTTATTGCGCGCAATTTTAAAATAATGCAATTTTAACAAATTAATAATATAATAAATTAATAATAAACGTTAAAATACAAGAAAAGTAATATTTTTTTTCCCACATTGAAAAAGTGGTGCGTACCGTCACAAAAAAGCACTGTATATATACATAAATATATACATAGATAGATATATATATATCTGTCTCTCTCTGCCTCTTTATGTACAAATATATATACAACTTTAATTTTCTCTCATTCTCTCCCACTATCTTTCTTTTTTATTCTTTTTGTCTCACTCTCTCTCTCTATCTCTCTCTTTAATATATTATGTACATTTATATTTATAAAGAATCTTGTGTGTGAATAAAAATCAATAGTTTTTTTTTTTTAAGCCATGTTCCTACGCTTGAACTCCTTTTTAAAAATATGACTTGAAAATTGTGTCCAGATTCTTAACCAACGATCCGAACCACGAGTTAATTGTGTACGACTCCCAGGCCGAGGCAGACACTGTCATACTAAGTGTGAGAATTCTAAGACTAGAGCCCCAGGACTATGGTGCCTACACATGCGAAGCAGCCAATAGTCAGGGGACCGGAAGTGGAACGATGATGCTCTACGGTAGGTCAAAGGGTTAATTGAATTCGAATTTCATGGTCTTAAAAGAAAATGTCCAATAAAATGGCGTCAATTATAAACACGACAATACAGACATACATTTTAACACACATAGGCATTGGCTAACAATATCTTCTTTCTTAATGGCTAATTTACCCTACTTGGATTTGTGCTTTATTTATCTCTAAGCCAATTATAAAGACATACATTAACATGTTCAAATAAAACAACATATTAACTAGGAATGAGACATAACTAATGCAACTATTCTATATTATCAACTATTTCGTAATGGGCTTCTTGTCACAGTGTTTATAACTAAAGGATGAGTCACTCTTTTCTTTTGCCATGCCGTTTCTTTTTCTTTCAAATTGTCATAATTTTTTTAACCCGCCTTGCTTTTCTCTCTCTCTCTCTCTCTCTCTCTCTCTCTCTCGCATTTCTTCACCTACACAAGCCCAAACTCAGTCTTAACCACCTGACCTGTTCTTTTCTTTCTCATTTCATCTTTATTTATTTATTTTAATCCGTTTAACTTTAAATCCTCTCCCTCTCAATTTCTCCCATTTCAAATGGTTTTTTAAGAAAAGGAAAATTGTACAATATATAAACAAAACTTGTTTACTCGAAGATATCTCTGGATCATTACATTGCTTTGTCAAACCGTCAACCAACACAACTCTACTGAAATATTTTATTACATTGCAGAGCTCTCTACGACAACACTGCCCCCTTCCACGACCCCGTCCACAATATCCTCCTATAGACCAATCTACAGCAATAGCGACTTCCACCAGAGAACACACATCAATGAAAAACCACACGATAAAATGCACAAGCCGAACGTACAATCCAGCAAGAAGGAGAATCTCTCACAACCTGGAGCCTTGTCAAACAGCAAGCATAAGAATGGTAGAAACTGTTGTTGTTTTTTTGTTGCCGCATTTAACTTTTTTTAACAAGTATCTTCAAAGCAGTAAAACTGTATCACAATGGACTTTTATTATACAAAGATTATATACACGTACATTTTATAACTTTGCATAATAATGAACTACTATCAAAATACACTAACATAACAGTAAACTATCAAAACAAAAAGCTATCACAACAGTAAACTATCATAACAGCAAACTAGCCTATCTATAAACTATTATAACAGTTAACTATCATAACAGAAAACTATCATAACAATAAACTAGCATAACATTATACTATCATAACAGCAATTTATCATAACAATAAACTATCATAACAATAAATTATTATTTCAGAAAACTATCATAACACATCACCATTATATCATGAACTTGTTTGACAATTGCATTTGTACTGAAAAAAAAAAGTACTTTTTGCTTCTACAACTGCTGTTGTTTCCCTACAGATGATGGTGGCCTGAGCGTGATTGGTGCCAACATAGAAAATGTTGCATCTACTAGTGGACACGGCTGGACATGGTGGACAAGCTTTATATTTATATTTACACATCACTTAATTTACAGCTAATATAGAGATGTCGTGTTAGATATACAGCATTGTACATGTTGTCATTTTGGAAGCATTTTGTTTAAGCGACTGAATCTAAGAAGAAATTTCTGAGTATGGGATAAAATTGAAGCTGTAGTAAATACATTACTTTGAATCTACACGCAATCTAGAAATTCATAAATTTACAGAAACAGCTTAAAATAATCTTATTTAAAACAAATTGAAATGTAAATAGTATATTATATTAATATTATTAACTATGTCAACATTTTTTATGTTATATTTATACCAAAATAAGTTTCGATGACCAGTGAAATACTACAAGTCTACAAGATTCTAATATCATTATTTTACTATTTGGTACTTTTACTTACTTTACTGGTGACATATTTTACTTCAATATGTCATAAACAACGGTTTCTTTCGATAAGATCTATGTTTTTTTTTCATTTGTACATGTTTTGTCATGTTTCGGTATTTAGAAACTTCTTGTTTCGTTTTTTATTCTTGCCGCCATGTAAGTATCAAGCTAACGACACATTTTAAAACATATTTATCTATGACTTTAACATGACAATAAAATTGACAGGGAATCTTTCTTTTAAGCGATTTGATTTGTTAAGAATGATAAACAAGTAAAACCGGTGTTTCCCATATTTTCATTATCAGAGAACAATTTTGATTGGACAGTTTGGGACATATATTTTGGAAACGCTAATCAGTTATGAAGAAATAATAAAATAACCAGTAGGCCTTCACAACGTGTCAAGAGAAATGATCTCATTAACAGGGCGGAACACGAGTAAACAATTAGGGGATCATAGAGCTTAGTGGACACAGGTCTGGGTGAAAAAAGTTGAAAAGCTCAGGCGCCGCCCCTCCCCGCCCACCCTCCTTAGGCTACGAAGTGTGGATAACCTATATAATTTGTTAAACACGTACATTGATACATACCTGATCTCCCCGTGCCATCTTGTTCTTCATATCCAGAAATAGATTGACAGCCACTGAATGGAGGCATTGAAAGGTATAATATACTGAATTGTGGCCCTGAAAGATATACCCTGAATAGTGACCTTGAAAGGTATATCCTGAATTGTGACCTTGAAAGGTATATCCTGAATTGTGACCTTGAAAGGTATATCCTGAATAGTGACCTTGAAAGGTATACCCTGAATAGTGACCTTGAAAGGTATATCCTGAATAGTGACCTTGAAAGGTATATCTTGAATGGTGGCCCTAAAAGGTATATCTTGAATGGTGGCCCTAAAAGGTATATCTTGAATGATGGCCCTAAAAGGTATATCTTGAATGATGGCCCTAAAAGGTATATCTTGAATGGTGTCCCTAAAAGGTATATCTTGAATGATGGCCCTAAAAGGTATATCTTGAATGATGGCCCTAAAAGGTATATCTTGAATGATGGCCCTAAAAGGTATATCTTGAATGATGGCCCTAAAAGGTATATCTTGAATGATGGCCCTAAAAGGTATATCTTGAATGATGGCCCTAAAAGGTATATCTTGAATGATGGCCCTAAAAGGTATATCTTGAATGGTGGCCCTAAAAGGTATATCTTGAATGGTGGCCCTAAAAGGTATAACCTGATAGGTGTTCCTTTATGACTAACACTAAGTGGTGGCCCTGAAGAACTTACCCTGATGATAGCTCTGCCAGGTTTTCCCTGAATGGTGGCACTTAATGCCTGCCTTAAGAGACGGCCATTGGTTGCAAAAGTAAAAGCCAATTGAAATAAAGCGCTTAAATTCAATAAATTCATTAAACCAAAAGAAATGTATCATTGCATTAAACGTGACATTGTCTATGTGTAAATATTCACAGTGTTTAAAGCACGTATCATTCCATTACTATGTATCATCAACAGTCATTATTGAACGTGTCATTCCAGAACCATTTGAAACTTCGATAGTATAGTATATGCTTCTTACATTCAAGCATGCATTATTATATTCACCCCATATTCCATGTAATGTTTTATATGTAAGACGTAAAATCGTTGGGTGGAATTCTCTAATAATTGACTCTCGGTGCTTATAAAGTTTATTGGCTTAGGCTGATAAAACTGTTGCTCACACTAAACGATTGACACAGGAAGAACTAAATATCCTATTGATATTTATATATAATTCATTTTGTTACTAGCTTAGTAAAGTATATAAAAAGCAAGAGTTTCTAAGATTTTGAATTTGCAAAGGAAAACACTAATTAAGACTTTCGAGCCATAATGAACCGTGGGGCTAGTGAAGAAACGCTCACCAGTGTCCATGGTCATGGCAGTCAATATGGTTGACGAAAGACAATGACCCAAACCTGGAGAGACATTTTACCAGGATTGGAACTGCAAAAACCCATTTTGACTATTTAAACTGCCACCTCGACCAATGTGTCACATTGTTATATAAAATCAGCTTCCTAATTCTAATGGTGTACATTTCAGAAAATCTCATTTATTTATAGTGTCAGTTGCTCTTTGTTGATCTAATGAACATATCTTAACACTACTTGATGCCATACACATTGGCCACTCACTTCCTTACATAAAGACCGAAATCAGCTTAATGATAGTCGAAAGAGGAAATGTAAATACTGTATTTCTCTGTTGGTTTTTTCTCTATATTGTGACTCTGGCTATTTCTTTCATTACTGTAGTTTACAAACAGAATTGTTCTTAGATATGAGGAATGTCACGTGTACATTGAAATAAAATTGTAACATTTTACATCCTGGTCGTTTGTTGATTGTTTCCATTGTATGGAATCATGAATGTCGTGATTATATGTTTGGTATGTTTGTACCCAATGTTGGATTAACCATTAAGTAAAATAAGAATGAGATTAAGACATCAAACGTTAAAGAGAAGGAATTTACAAAATACTGCAACAAATAGGAGAAGAAAAGAACACGGAGGGGGGGGGGGGTGCTTACGTGGAAGTAAAGCTTGGACTTGTATTGTCTGTATGCATCTATCAATCCCTGTGTTAATTGTTGCATAATAATTCAATAATATATAATGATTTTGTTTATGTTTTACGGAAGAGAATTTTGATTATTTTTTAATAAGAGACGTATACATCATAGTATTTTGTGCTTGGGGTATCTAATCGTTTACATCCGGTCATGTTTGTACCTCCACCCTAAACTCTGTTACAGAAACGTTGAACCGATCTTATAAGTCTCTCAAAAGACTTCCGGCTCTTTAGTCCAGGGCATAAAGTAAATAAAAAGAAGGAAAGGCAAGGGGGGGGGGGGATCCAAGACTCTGACGTAAGAATTTCACCATGTGACATATGGATGTTGCACGACATGCCAGGTATCCGGTTGGTACATGTACTAGACTTTGTCAGCCCTTAGGTAGGTCCGTACGGATCAATAAACATGGAACTAACGTGCCAAAATGTTTATTGCATAGATAGATGCACACTATAAGTGATTGCCCTGACCGTTACTCTAATGTTCATCCAGTTGTTAAGACATATTCAGAAATTACTTGAATTTAATTAACTTCAATGTCCAAAATCAGAAATGAGACATACACTTAGCATAGGATCTCAACCTTTTTCGACTTACCGCCCCCTTTTACAATTTTTTCCGCTCACTGCCCCCCCCCCCCCCAACTTTTTTTTAGCGCCCATTCTTCCCAACCCTCTGGAAGTTATAAAATCAATATAGTTTCCGCATTTTTTTTAGGCCGTCTATATTTGTGTGCTTATTTTCTATCTTTAAAAAAACTGAAAAGGAAACTTAATGTAAGAAATAATAGATAACAAAATTACCTAAACAAGAGGCTTTAAATAAATCAATATGAGTGTGTTTTGTGGTAGTTTGTCTATATTTGTTTAAATTTTAGTTGCAAATGCCTTAGGTCTCCGCGCTTCACTATTTGCATCTTGTTTTACTATTTTGACAACCAAATAGTATTAGCATAAAATCCACTTTCCACAAAAGAGGGTCATAAGAATGCATTACAAAATTGTTGCCAAAACTCACAGACCTAGAGAAACTGATTGATTTTCTCCCAAAGAATCGAATTTGCTTTGCAAAAACTCGAGCACCGAATCCAAGTCTCATAATATATATTTAAAATGTTATCTTCTGCTAACCAACGCATCTGTGTGTGCATTAGCCATCGCTTGTAGTTCTCGTCAATGAACAATTTTATTTGTCACATAGTAGCCTATATAAGTACAATAAAGGCATAAATTGAGTCAAATATGTAACTAGAATATAATAACATGGATCAATTTGGTCCGACGGGATACTTTTTTTATAATAACATTGGCAAACAATATAAAATTATATCTAAACAATAATAGTAGCACAAATATTTATAATAATACTATTATTAATAACAAATTAATGTAAGGAATCAATTCAAATATGTCTAAAAATCATTGAAGGTTTACTTATTTGTGAACTGCTGTAGTATTTTAGCGAATGATGGAGAGAATCGCCAAGACTTTCAGTAACTAAATGTTCTCACACAATAGACAGCCAATACATCTGGAACAGAATACTTTTTTTAACTACAACAGCAATCCACGATACGCCATACCATCGCCGCTGGAGGAATTTCTTTTACACTAAAAAGTCTTCTAGTACAATTAGTCTACTAGATTTTTATATTTATGTCAAGCACTTGATTTATGTATATTTTCGAAATGGGCAAATTTTCGCTTCTTTTTTTTTTTACTCATATAAACGTAAGCTAAAAGTAAAGCTTGATTGTCTGGTAGCGTGGACTCATCCAGTTATAAAGAAAATTGTGATGTCTTTAGGTAATCTCACAATGTACTCTACATCAGGGGTCGCCAAGCAAAGAAACGCGTTCCAAACTTGGCACGCAGAGCGTTTTTCAATGGCACGCGAGAGACCTCCAAGAGGTTTTTTTAAAATAAAAACAACAACATTTTCCGTTTCTGAATTAGCAAAATTGACAGTTGAAGCCGATGTTTCTGACACATTTCAGTGAGTTGAACTTTCATTTACAAGGACCACTGGAATGGATTTGCATTGAAACTGGACATATCTTGCCCTAATAACAATTTCAAAACATTTAACTACATGTATATCCTTATGTTAAAGATTATATTAAGATAAATAGTTGAGCTTTTTCAGAAGTACATCAAAGCACTCAAAGCGGAGTTTTTTTAATCAAAGGCAAAACTTACATATTATTGGACTCATATTTTTATACCCCACCAGGCCTAACTGATTTTATATTACTACAACCTTCTTAGATATAGAGCTTTTTTTAAGTGGATGAATATTGGCGATTTTAAAATGGAGCAAGTTGAATTAATTTTAAACATGTAAAAAATGGGCATCTTAATGTGCCCATTTGCAAAAATATCTGGAAGGAAGCTGCTTAGGAAAGTCATCTACTATTCTCAACTGAGTCGCATTCGCTCCTTTACTTTCAGCTTTTGGTACAACTTACAACTGTGAACATATTTTATCGCACATAAAAGCTGTTTTAAGCATACAAAGAGTTCACCTACACTTACCGCTCATTAATTGATACAGAATAATTATATTTTTAACGAGCTTTTATGCTCATTTTCTTTAATTAAACATAAACAAATTTTATTGTATAATTGATTTAGAAATATAACAGACTTGTTTAATGTAATTTCTGTAATTATTAATGTTTCAAAAGTAAACTCCTTAAATTGATAAACAATAAATGCAGGAAATATTTATTTACAACTGATTACCTTAAATTATTTTAATCCTCTAATAATTAAATCTTGTTATGAATACCCTAATGTTGAATTTCAATAAATAAATAATAATTAGTCAGTATTATGTGTTATATTACAAAACAGAACCTGTTTGGCATCACTATTGAATCAAATGTGGAAACATTATTTTAATTAAAGGGATATAATTAACCCGTTTCATTTGCTCTAAAATTTCTAATGTTTTTTTGTTTGTTTTTTTTATAATGAAAGATTAATGGCTTACAATTTAAAAATTTGAAATGATCCAACTGTAAAAAGTATAGAGCGATTGCAATCACGTGACAAAAAGCGCGAGCTGTTTATTTACTTTGTCTAGTGGTGACAAATAGCAGCCTTATTACTATAGCCTTAGAAAGGTTTTATTTTTAAATGTTATCATTTCAACAATATAACGTAAAAAATATATAAAATACTGTCATGCGATGAAAATTAACATTCAAAACTAAAATTTAAACCATTAAAAATTAATGGAATAGGTTCCGTAAGTGCCGAATATTTAATTGAAGATGTCGATTGTCGAATGTTAGCCTATTAACTTACTATCTAAAAGTAAAGCATAAAGCAGAATGTACAATGTTTCATAAAAGCTATTGAAAAACTATAAAAGACTAAAATCTTGTTTATTTCGTGGACGGACTACTATCGACTAGTATCACAGTTAAATATCAAGATTTATGGAAACAAATTCCTTATATTTTGCGTGTAAAATAGACATATTAATTAACTATGTTATTCCCCATCATCGCCATCAGGGCCGCTATTTACATAATTACGTCACAAAAAACCTAAGCCACGCCTATTGCAATCGCTCTATTGAAAAATGATATAAATATTACATGACTAAAGAATTTATATGTATATTTTTAAACATTACATTAACTACCCAGTTTGTTTGATTACTACTTAGCTTAACGATAAATTCGATGTTGTCGTGTTACAGTCAAACGCATTAAAGTACAACTCAGAAAAACTGAGATGAAAATATCATTAATATTAGCACTTAAAGACATCACCATTTTATTTATACCTGGATGAGTTCACGTCCCTAGACAATCAAGCTTTACTTTTAGCTGACGTTTATTTGAATACATGGATCGGTGGCAGGGATAGAACCCGCGACGTGTCGGTTGACAACTAACCTCAGCACCAGCCGGCCGCACATCATACTTGTCTAATTCTGACCCTGACTTCTAGGAAAAGTCCATGCGATTCCTATTTCTTTTTAGTATAATAATATGTAGGCCTACTGTTGAGGGATATCAGATATTTAGCAGCACTTGCGTTTACATCACATTTTTTTCATTAAAAAACTAATCGATTGAAATAGCTGAGGTTTTCAAATTATTTCAGGTGCGTTTGTACCGCCCACCTGCCATTCACCGCCCGCCAATCGCCCCCCTGGAACGTCAGCGCCCCCTAATAATAGCCCATCAGTATGCTCTTAATGGGAGCGTATCGTTGGTTTACACACTTCACACCCTTCATTAGCGTTGAGGTCCACAGGTACAGTCATTCATTATTTTTTAAATCATAACCATCAATATAATTATTAATGTATAAATTTGAACAGCTTGAATTTAACAAACCAATCAACTGTTTCACAAGCAAATTATAATAAAAAAAATGACTCTTAAAAAAACCCACAATATTTCCATGATTATCATAAACTTGTCCACTTTAACTTCCCATACATTAACCCAACATAAAATTCAAGCCACATTGTAAAAACAACATTAACCCGTTATTATATATTCATAGGCCTACTTTAATCCTATTATTAACCTACAATCATATAATTCTGGGTCGTATTTTAGTAACAACATTAACCAGTAAATATATAATATTAGACCACTATTTTAGTCACATCATTAACCAGTAAATATATAATATTAGACCACTATTTTAGTCACAACATTAACCAGTAAATATATAATACTAGACCACTATTTTAGTTACAACATTAACCAGTAAATATATAATACTAGACCACTGTTTTAGTCACAACATTAACCAGTAAATATATAATACTAGACCACTATTTTTGTCACAACATTAACCAGTAAATATATAATACTAGACCACTATTTTAGTCACAACATTAACCAGTAAATATATAATACTAGACCACTATTTTAGTTACAACATTAACCAGTAAATATATAATACTAGACCACTATTTTAGTCACAACATTAACCAGTAAATATATAATACTAAACCAGGGTCGGCGAACGTATGACAATAGTGCGCCGAAGTAGAATTTCTAGTTCAATCAGCATTCCAAAAGTTTATACGCCAACCTGCGTCACCATCATTGTTGAAGGGAATTAAATTACATCTTTAGGCATCTTCTGCGTGCCATTGAAAATCACTCTGCGTGCCAAGTCTGGCACGCTACCGTAAATTGCCGATCCCTGTACTAGAACACTAGTCACAACATTAACTCATAATTATATAATTCCGAGCCACTGTTTTAGTTACAAAAATAACGTACTTCTTAGAATTCTGGGCACAATTTTAGTTACAACTCAAAGAAGCTCTATGAACCTTATTAAATCGTCCAATTATCCCCCTTTTATTTTTCCACGGAGTTCTCTGCAATTCATGCGGAACCTTTCAGGATCACTTTGGTGTTAATGTTTAGGCTGACTTTTAACAACACAATTCAATTTTCACCCTTTTTTACTTAAGAAAACTAGTAAGGCTTTCTTTGAAATGTGTTTGGTTTTTTTAAACTAGAATTTTGTTAGCCCCATAGGGAGTGTGTCGCTATTTCTTAAGTGTAAAAAAAATATTCATTAAGCTTTTGGTTGTTTCACTTACTTTTAGTTTTCCCTGGAAGAAGTCCATTAGGTCAAGCTGTCGAGACACACGAATTGTTAGTTTTACGCTTACAACAGACATTTAAACACTGATAATGTAACTATTGTTGAAATGGTTTAAAAGCTTTTTCAATTTATTTTAAGGGTGGGTGGAGGAACAATTAAGGAAGCTGAATCATCAATATTTAAAACAAATATTTGACGACAGAAAATGGAAAATTTGTTTATTTTGGAAACAAATGAGAAGTTGGATAATTTACTAATTTGTTTACTTTGTACTAAAAAATCAAAAGTTGGATAATTTGTTTACCTTGGAGTTAACAAAACAGAAGTTAGGTACAAACGAGATCAATTGTTGGCATATGATTTAAAACTGATTGTCTGTTAGTTAAAGCAGTATATGATTTAAAACTGATTGTCTGTTAATTAAATCAGTATATGATTTAAAACTGATTGTCTGTTAGTTAAATCAGTATATGATTTAAAACTGATTGTCTGTTAGTTGAAGCAGTATATGATTTAAAACTGATTGTCTGTTAGTTAAAGCAGTATATGATTTAAAACTGATTGTCTGTTAGTTAAATCAGTATATGATTTAAAACTGATTGTCTGTTAGTTAAATCAGTATATGATTTAAAACTGATTGTCTGTTAGTTGAAGCAGTATATGATTTAAAACTGATTGTCTGTTAGTTAAAGCAGTATATGATTTAAAACTGATTGTCTGTTAGTTAAATCAGTATATGATTTAAAACTGATTGTCTGTTAGTTAAATCAGTATATGATTTAAAACTGATTGTCTGTTAGTTGAAGCAGTATATGATTTAAAACTGATTGTCTGTTAGTTAAAGCAGTATATGATTTAAAACTGATTGTCTGTTAGTTAAATCAGTATATGATTTAAAACTGATTGACTGTTAGTTAAATCAGTATATGATTTAAAACTGATTGTCTGTTAGTTAAATCAGTATATGATTTAAAACTGATTGTCTGTTAGTTAAAACATTATATGATTTAAAACTGATTGTCTGTTAGTTAAAACATTATATGATTTTTGTTTAAGTTTTTGTAACATCTACCTTGAGACATTTGCTTTGCAATTTAGAAACAATATAAACAAGATAATAAATTTTAATTAAACTGTATAACAACTTCTAAAAAATAATATTAAGATCAGAGTAAATGTTTCATAAACTCGTTATAACTTTGAGATCAGATTATGTGTAAAGGAATGATGTATTTAAAGTCATATGTCATTGTTCTATAGTGTTTTGTTTCAGTATTTATATAAAAAAATAAAATTAATTCTTACATTTTTATCTTTATTTTTTAAGCTATCTTTATATTGAGATACACAAATGCATCTATTGGTTTATATTTCAAAACACACGTATAATCTACGTTGTTATATCCAATCAAATATACTTCAACCTTTCCAACATTCTTATCTAATAAGTTTACAGACGTTCCTTCTAGATAGACGATTATTACGTCCACTAGGCCCTAAGCTCCTGCAGGGCGACAGGGATCCGTCGGTGGCAGGGATAGAACCCGCGACGTGTCAGTTGGTTTTTGGTTGACAGTCCGGTGAGCTAACCGTTGGGTCAGCCGGCTTCACAATTCTTAGTTGGCTACACACCGTACTTTGTGCTGAACTACAGTATAAATGTAACATTGCTAGGTTCCCTGGTGAAATATTCCATGCCACACACAAACCCCCATGTGTTGACGCCAAGACTTTACTGCTACTAATTGGCTTTTCCCGTTTCTCTTACGACGAATAGCCGGAAAACGTTAAAAGACGTTGATGAATCATGGGACAGTTTTTGGATCCAATTGAGCTAAGCAAGATGGCGGCATACGGAGAGTATCGTATCGTATCCCTGGGGAGTGTCTTTAATCAATAGCAGAAGAAAAAAGTTCATATATCCAAGTCCTATTGTGAACATTTTACAAGCAGAAACGTCCCTATGTAAACAAAATAATAATTCCCCATAGATTATAGTCTCATGCTTTCTTTTCTTTTTGTGATTATGAAACTTGATTCTATAACACCAGCGGCTAACTAGATACAATAACTGACCAAAGAAGATTGTGTATCTTACGACAGGTCTATGATGGTCATTTAAGAAGTAGAGAAAAACGTCAGAAAAGTGGAATTTTAAAAACAACGAAAAAGTCGAGGACGGGAAACGAAATGGTGGGGGCAACATTCATGCACCAAACTGACCATTGTCCACTTCACAGTTTAACAAAGGTGTTCGACAACATTCATGCACCAAACTGACCATTGTCCACTTCACAGTTTAACAAAGGTGTTCGACAAGTGGCAACCTTACGAAAGACCTAGTTTGTTGGACAGGTAACTGTGATATTATCATGAAATATTTAATAATATATCAACATATCAACACGTGTCTCAATGAACATGTACATTCATCCACTCTATTCCGTGTCTGTCATAGCACAGCTAAACTAAAATATATCATTAATACTTTCACTAGTTTAAACATTGGGAACACAAATCATCTTTATTTTGGACACTTTTCTTAGAAGCGTGTTTGTTTTTTTTTAGTTGTGATTGTAAATATTTTACTTCACATTCAGATTCTAAAACAAGTTATAGATCTAATCTCTAGATCTATGTCTTGGTAAAAACTTGTTTAATGCTAAAAAATAATCAAAAAAATCAAAACAGTTTTAAGAATCTTCCTGCGGGGTGTCTAGTTGACAGCAGCTAGCCAAATGCTTCAGGGAAAATTAGAAATTTGTTTCACTTCGTCTGCTTTGCCAGATTTTTCTGTTAGTGCCAGCTTCTAATTTGAGAGCGTTCATAAAGCGATCTGTCATTGTGGCCAGTTGGCTCCGTTGGTTACATTAGCAGTGAAATGTGAATCTTGTGAAATTCATTTTATTTCAATCATGGACACTTTCTTACAGACAGACGTTTGCTTTTATTGAAATTATTTCAAGATATAAATCTTCCAAGTGAAATAATGGAAAATAGTGAGTGCCTCCAGTTTAGTTAGAAAAAAAAAAGAACAAAACTAATACAAGAATATTGGTATTGAGTCTATTTATTTTCTATGTCATTTGTATTAAAATCTTTTTAAAATGTTTTTAAGAGGAGAATCATAAATAGATTACACTTTATGCTACTGATAGTAGTTTTCAGTTCTACAATCTTAATAAGTTAATCTTATAAGTAACCCAGTACATTTTTATTTAACATTTATTTTATGTGAAACTAGCTAAATTGAATTTATCATCTGTAATTTAAGGATGTTAATTAACTGATTACTCTGTTACGTTTCTATATTTATCTAGTAATTAGTTATGCTATGGGAAGAAAAAATGTAGTATACGTTAATACGTTTTTTCCGTCTCAAAACGAAAAGCTTTCTCAGAAATTTCAAATTCACGACTTTTCATTTAGAGAATCGGTTTGTATACCTAGAGAACAAATTATATCATCCGCATCAGTGGCGTAGCCAGGATCACAAGATAAAAAAGGGAGGAAAGGAGCTAGGGTTGCAAGGTAGAAGGGACATCTCATACACAGAGCATACTGCAAGTTGGACATTTCATACACAGAGCATACTGCAAGTTGGACATCTCATACACACAGCATACTGCAAGTCGGACATCTCATACACAGAGCATACTGCAAGTTGGACATCTCATACACACAGCATACTGCAAGTTGGACATCTCATACACAGAGCATACTGCAAGTTGGACATCTCATACACACAGCATACTGCAAGTCGGACATCTCATACACAGAGCATACTGCAAGTTGGATATCTCATACACACAGCATACTGCAAGTCGGACATCTCATACACAGAGCATACTGCAAGTTGGACATTCCTCCCTCCCAGACAATGAAAAAAGGGACATCTCATACACAGAGCATACTGCAAGTTGGACATTCCTCCCTCCCAGACAATGAAAAAAGGGACATCTCATACACAGAGCATACTGCAAGTTGGACATTCATCTCTCCCAGACAATGAAAAAAGTATATTAAAAAAATTATTTGCTTACTTTACTATAGTCGCATGTAAGTGTAACTGGACGATTGCATTACATCTAGTTTGGAACCTTTTTTGTTATTATAGTTTCCTTTTCATATTCTGACAAAACAAACGTGGATACTGTAGTTAAAACAAGCCGATGCATGAAAGCCAAATCTAGACATAAAAGAAATAAGACGAATCATTATGTTATTAGGCATATATTTATAATCAACATTACGTATATTGAGTAGACTATACCACGAGTCAATATTGTTTTATTGATATTTGATTCATCAAGTCGGAAGAAGTAAGTAGGTATACATTTTTACAAGGAATTGTCAGGTGTTGGATTAGATAATAGATTCAACTTTTTGTATCCAACAGAGTCATTGAAGTTAAATGCAAGAAATGAAAAAATATCAATATAATTACATTCATAATAATTATTAATTATTATCTGAAAACAAGAGCCATACGAAAGCGCCACAATAATAATAAGTGCATTTAATAATATTATAATTCAGTCAATCTAATTTATATTGTGTGTGTATTCTTACTAAAAGACTTGCATAGCTTTAGAAAAAAATTTTTTTTTCATTAAATCAATTCTCTAAATATTTTTCTTTTAGTACAGTTGTACAACATCTATTTAGTACACAGAGACAATATCTGAATGTTGGCCAGACAATTGTACGAAATATATTTAGTATACAGAGACAATATCTTAATGTTGGCCAGACAGTTGTACAAAATATATTTAGTACACAGAGACAATATCTGAATGTTGGCCAGACAATTGTACGAAATATATTTAGTACACAGAGACAATATCTGAATCTTGGCCAGACAATTGTACGAAATATATTTAGTACACAGAGACAATATCTTAATGTTGGCCAGACAGTTGTACAAAATATATTTAGTATACAGAGACAATATCTGAATGTTGGCCAGACAATTGTACGAAATATATTTAGTACACAGAGACAATATCTGAATGTTGGCCAGACAATTGTACGAAATATATTTAGTACACGGAGACAATATCTGAATGTTGGCCAGACAATTGTACGAAATATATTTAGTACACAGAGACAATATCTGAATGTTGGCCAGACAATTGTACGAAATATATTTAGTACATACAAAAAATATCTGAATGTTGGCCAGACAGTTGGACAAAATATATTTAGTACATAAAGAAAATACCTGAATGTTGGCCAGACAGTTGGACAAAATATATTTAGTACACAGAGACAATATCTGAATGTTGGCCAGACAGTTGTACAAAATCTATTTAGTACACAGAGACAATATCTGAATGTTGGCCAGACAGTTGTACAAAATCTATTTAGTACACAGAGACAATATCTGAATGTTGGCAAGACATTTGTACAAAATCTATTTAGTAGACAGAGACAATATCTGAAAGTTGGCAAGACAGTTGTACATAATATATTTATGAGGCTTAGAAAATATCGACACGCAATAGTAAAAAGCAAAGTAAAATAGAATGTAATTTTGTATCAATATAAAACTAAATCTCATCGCTGTAAGCCATAAGTTCTATGTTATGGAGAATAGAAAAAGACGGTCTAGTCAAACAAATCAAGCTCTCAAAATCTGAAGTTTCCCCTGTGTAAGATTTGACGGTTAGCCCGTGCCAGCCAATTACAGAGAGTCAATTGAGGTAGTAAATCTTCCACTGGTGTCTCGAGTTGTCGTCTTTAGATTGCAGAAACAAAGTCTGAGTAAAACTACAGAGATATATTTGTAATAGATTTCTTTGCTATGTTTTCTGTTTTTTTTTACATTCAATTGTATAGGAATAGTTTATGAATGTATTGGGAAATAATATGTATTTTACAGGACTTTTCATTTTTAAGCCCATTTATCAAAAGTTATCTAATTGTATAAAGAAGTCTGCCCTGATCGACTGGATACCAGATCTATATTTGAGTTTGAGGAGCATTAGGTTGGCCCCATAATCAACTTTTATTATGAAAGATGTGCACCTTTCTTGTTTTGGTCTCTATTTTTTTCCTCATTGAACCCCCAACTTCGACACAGTTATCGAACAAAATATTTGTTTTCGACATAAAGAAATAGGTTTTGTATTAAATACGCATCTAGTTGATATGTTTTAATATACAAATGGAAGACTATACAATGGGTATAAAGAAATTAACTCAATCTGATAAGGCGGCTAAGGTAACCATCCTTCATAATATAATACCTTACATTAATATACATGGTATCTTGAATATTAAAGTAGTAAGTCTTACATAGGACTAAATTGATCCATAGGGCCGGTGAAGCAGTGTTCACCAGTTTCTGTGATCACAGCATATTATAATACTAGGTGATTGTGTGGCCAGCACTATGCACAGCCGCCTTTACTTTACCTCAATTTATGTCAGGTACCCATCAGAGCTGGGTCGACTCAGGGACACCCTCCGGACCCGGGAAGAAATCCTAGCCTGCACCAATATCTGAACCCAGGACCTTCGGCACGCCAACCGAACGCGCTGCCGGGCGACCACTGTACCCACATCTTGCATAGTAGGTAACAAAATAAAATGTTTAAAAAAGAAATCCTCACAGTTTGTATTATTGTATTTACTAACAAAAAACTGCTTTATAAAAACATTGTTTTATCCATTTAATGTTTAACATTAGAAATATATATATATCGACACACACGAGATGATTACATCTAAATCGTAGATTTCTAATTTGAATTATCTAGACAAACTTTTAAATTCATGATAGGCCTAATTAATTTTTTATAATAAGGAAATTATATAATAAACAACATAAAATTGTCTGGTTGATGATTTAGACACATTACATCACATCTAAATCTTGTAATAAAATTATCCAAATCTCTAAATACCTATAGATCTATATTTCATGGACTTCTTTATTTGAAATTAAAGGTGTGTTAGTTTGTGGTAGTAATTTCTCTTGTTTGCTTTGGTCAAGAATATTTTCTATAATATATAGATCTAACTATTTATCTTCAGAGATTTAAACAAAAAAAAATTCCATAAATTACATACCATTTAATAAATGGCTATAAGTTTACTATGAATATCTGATCATGCCCCCACCCTCTCCCCACTCCCCTTCGTTCAGACCCCATGTAGTCTCCTGGCAGATAATTTCACTAAATCTTCAAATAGTTGATCCCGACGTTTGTGAGTTAAAGAACAAAATAACAATGTGATGGACCTATAGAATTGAATGTTTTTCTATGTGGATCTCTGAGAGGATTCAATTTCCCTGATCTCCCAAGAGACTGACGGCCAATCTTGCTGAACAATTGCCCAGCCCTCTAGCAGAGGCTCTAAAGTCGAGTTAAGTTTTCTCAATGGTGGAGCCCCTGTGAACGATTCAAATGTACTGAGGATGGTCGGAGCACGAAATTGCTGAAAATTCGATGGAAAATGAAATGGGCTCATGATTAAATCGTCAGTGGCAGAGTTGTCTCTCGATGCTAATTCCATCCACGCCACACCAGCTAGATAATATGTCTTTGATTAATGAAATTTTTATTCTGTGCTAATGTAATTATCAAGACGAAGAAAATAATGTATTCACTAAAGAGTTTGTGCAACAATATATTTACGTAGGATACAATCAGTTCTAATTGTGAAAAATATAATAATTGATAATATTTGTGTATTGTTGTTTGTTGTTTTTAATCCTAAAATAGACAATCGATTCAACAATTATTACAAGTAAAAAAAAAGTTGTGTATTATTTATTTCTGTGACACTTTTAGGTTTTGAAATTTATCTTTTAGCTGAAAGTTCTAGTTTTGAATATTTAAGTGTTGTTCAAATCCATGAGTTTACAAAGACTCGGTTTTATAACCTGTTTTGATATGGAAAAAAAAATTACTGGCCACATAATGCCCTCGTATGCGTATTTAAATGCAAGAAAGTAAACAGATAACCTAATATACCAGATAGAAAATTATGAGAACTGTTCTATCTAATGAAAAAAAAAAAAAACTTCTGATATCTCAAAGCAATAGAGTTCGCCCCAGTTCCAACCAGTACTTGCATAAACTATAATAAATGAACTCATTGTGATATTCACAGATCCATACGCTAAGCCATAGCAATGTCTTTTGATTTGACATTTACTTTAGTTCAATTTACTTCCCTGCAATGTTTTAAATGCAAAGCAGCTGTTCTCATTCATACGTTTAGAATAACCTAGACACTATATGGGCTTATAGTTTTAACCAGATTTATATATATATATATATGTATTATACATAAGCGTCTACATAATAAAGATAATATTTGAGTTGTCTAGCTCTGCTTCTATGTACTTCATACTTCTGGCTAAGGGTTTCCTTGGCATTTAGTCCAATTATGGCGACGGCAGGCAGTAAATCAGGCTTGAACTCGACTAACAACTAATACTGCCAGTTACTTCCGTCTCGCTTATTCCCGCGAGATGTCCCTTAACTGTTTACTTTTAAGACATTTATCTTGATTTAGGAATATCAAACAATCCAATGTTTATATACTTCAATAGTTTTCCTTCATTGACTTAATGGCTAGCAAAATTATTAATATATGTAGATAGATAGATAGATAGATAGATAGATAGATAGATAGATTGATAGATAGATAGATAGATAGATAGAAAGATAGATAGATGGATAGATAGATTGAAAGATAGACAGATAGATAGATCGAGAGAGAGAGAGAGGTAGAGAGATAGTTAGATAAGTAGACATTTAGGTTGATATTTAGCTAGATTGATTGATTGATAGATATAAAGTTTGTGTGTGAGAGAGGGAGAGAGAAAGAGAGAGAGAGAGAGAGAGAGAGAGAGAGAGAGATGATTTTTTAAATATGTGATGGTTCGAGAAACCAAACAAAAAAAAACAACAACAAAAACCCAACCAAATTTCGATGCAATGTACAGATGCTGTCGATTAGTATAAATGAGGTCTGTTTAGCGGCTTTTGAGTATCATCAATACATCTGCTGGCTCTGTGTCATCTTGTAATGAGTGTAAATGGAGATAAACAGCTTGTATGATCTGAATGAATCATAACTTGAGGCAGGTCATAAAAAGAAAAAGGTCTGCTATTACAAGCATACATTACAGACCCTGCCATGTTCCCGCCTCTCGTGGCAAATTCGAAACGATGTGAGAGTAGCTCTGCCCCTCTAATGTAAATATGGAAATCCGTTTAGGAGAAAATGGCAGGCGAGCCAATAATTATTCTTAAGACAGCAATGATCTTTTATTGATGTTCTCTCCACGTCGGGAGGCGTAAAGAACAATACGCGGGAGAAGACGGTGTCTAGGTTTACCCAGGGATATTCTTTCCGCCTGTATCACCATTGACTATTTCCTTTATCGCGTGCCGTTTCCTTATAGGGCTAGAATAATATTTATCTTTTACTGGAAAACTATTTTAAATATGAAATCTAAGCGATATACAATAGCAATTCTATTTTGTTCTTACTGCTGAATGTGTGTGATGTCATACAAAAGATGATCTAAGGTTTAGTCAGTGTAAATCAAAATAAATTACACTAATGTATAAGTTAAATGTAAATGATTGTGTCAATACCAACAACTATATTTCTTTGATATTACCTGTTTAAGATTGTTGTCGTATTTTTGGGGGGGGGGGGGGGTATTTCTTGTTTTTTTTTAAACTTTTTTTTTTGTTGTTGTTTTTGAGAGGGGAGGGCGTGAGAGGGTACTTTATTATCTAACAGCTTCATAAATAAAAGAATGGTATTTGCCAGTCTGTGTTTGGATCTCACTGCAATTGTGTCCATGCTAGGAGTCAAATATAGTAGAGATCGGGGACAAACAACCTTTTGATAACAGTAGGCCTATACAAAAGTAGGTTTTTATTTTATTCATTCAGCGTGCTCTACCTTATTAAAACATTTTTTTTCCAAACACAGTTTAAATAGCGCCGTAGCATGACTAAGGCCAAAAGCAATGTCACTTTACAGAGAAACCATGCAGAAGTCAATACAAGATAGTTAGATATTACAGAGAAACCATGCAGAAGTCAATACAAGATAGTTAGATATTACAGAGAAACCATGCAGAAGTCAATACAAGATAGTTAGATATTACAGAGAAACCATGCAGAAGTCATACAAGATAGTTAGATATTACAGAGAAACCATGCAGAAGTCAATACAAGATAGTTAGATATTACAGAGAAACCATGCAGAAGTCAATACAAGATAGTTAGATATTACAGAGAAACCATGCAGAAGTCAATACAAGATAGTTAGATATTACAGAGAAACCATGCAGAAGTCAATACAAGATAGTTAGATATTACAGAGAAACCATGCAGAAGTCAATACAAGATAGTTAGATATTACAGAGAAACCATGCAGAAGTCAATACAAGATAGTTAGATATTAGCCTACGATAATACAAATTTTACTTTTACCTCAGACGTCCAGAACAGGGTACCTGAGAATTGGATACGAGGGTAAGCCTAACCTGGATTTTTTTTTTAAATCTTGAATCCGATTCTGATAAGGCCCTAAAACAATGTTCCGGTTCTAATCGTAAAATCCTAAATTTGTAACAAACATTTTCGACCACAAACAAAACAACTGGCCTAAAATTAATTAATTCCATTCAAAAAATACTGTTAATAAATGTAACAGAAATGTGTTGCAAAGATCAATTCAACATAGTTTTATTTTAAGCACCAAATTATTAAAGACAACATGAAAAAAACTAAAGATAAGAGGCAAGAATGAAAAATTAAGAATTATGTCACAGTCCATTTGAATGATGGTAGAATACATTGAATGATGTCACAATGCATTGAAAGATGTCACAATATATTGAATGATGTCACAATACATTGAATGATGTCATAATACATTTAATGATGTTACAATGCATTGAAAGATGTCACAATATATTGAATGATGTTACAATACACTGAATGATGTCACAATACATTAAATGATGTTACAATACGCTGACTGATGTCACAATACATTGAACGATGTCACAATACATTGAATGATGTCACAATACATTGAATGATGTCACAATACATTGAATGATGTAAAAATGCATTGAAAGATGTCACAATACATTGAATGATGTCACAATACACTTAATGATGTCACAATACATTGAATAATGTCACAATACATTAAATGATGTCACACAATACATTGAATGATGTCACAATGCATTGAATGATATCACAATGCATTGAAAGATGTCACAATATATTGAATGATGTCACAATACATTGAATGATGTCATAATACATTTAATGATGTTACAATGCATTGAAAGATGTCACAATATATTGAATGATGTTGCAATAAACTGAATGATGTCACAATACATTGAATGATGTTAAAATACGCTGACTGATGTCACAATACATTGAACGATGTCACAATACATTGAATGATGTTACAATACACTGAATGATGTCACAATACATTGAATGATGTTAAAATACAGTGAATGAAGTCACAATACATTGAATGATGTCACAATATATTGAATGATGTAAAAATGCATTCAATGATGTCACAATACACTTCATGATGTCACAATACATTGAATGATGTCACAATACATTGAATGATGTCACAATACACTTAATGATGTCACAATACATTGAATAATGTCACAATACATTAAATGATGTCACACAATACATTGAATGATGTCACAATGCATTGAATGATATCACAATACATTGAATGATGTTACAATTCATTGAATGATGTCACAATACATAGAATGATGTCACAATACATTGAATGATGTCACAATACATTGAATGATGTCACAATACATTGAATGATGTCACAATTCATTGAATGATGTCACAATACATTGAATGATGTCACAATGCATTGAATGATATCACAATACATTGAATGATGTTACAATTCATTGAATGATGTCACAATACATAGAATGATGTCACAATACATTGAATGATGTCACAATACATTGAATGATGTCACAATACATTGAATGATGTCAAAATTCATTGAATGATGTCATAATACATTGAATGATGTCACAATTCATTGAATGATGTCACAATACATAAAATGATGTCACAATACATTGAATGATGTCACAATACATTGAATGATGTCACAATACATTGAATGATGTCACAATTCATTGAATGATGTCACAATACATTGAATGATGTCACAATACAATGAATGATGTCACAATACATTGAACGATGTCATAATACATTGAATTTTTTTTTTGCACGGATTTTTTTTCGCATCCGGACATCTTTAGGAATATACTCTCTAGCACTTTATTGCACTAAAACCTTTATAACGCAAAGAGAGACAGAAGAAAAAAGAGAGTGAGAGCGTGCAACGAGAGAGCAAAAGTGAGAGAGGTCGAGAGAGAAAGAAAGAAAGAACGAGCAAGTTAAAGCTTTAAAAACTTAAAGAGACTATTTTAGAGAGAGACAAAGAGAGAGGGAGAGAGAGAGAGACAGAGATATATTTAAAAGACGGGAAGAATTATATGCAATATTGTTAAAAAAGTCTACACTAAAACTAAAAGTAATGATTTTATTTAATAGCCTAAATGTAAAGTCTATTATATAAAATTTAGTTTTACGACACGATCTAATAAAAAAGACTTTTGTGGTTACGTATAAGAGACATATGAACAATGAGACTAATTTAGAGAGAAAGAGAGAGAGAGATTAAGAAAGACGGGAAGAATTATATGCAATATTGTTATAAAAGTCTACAATAAAACTAAAAGTAATTATTTATTTTAATAGCCTAAATGTAAAGTCTCTTATAGGCCTATACCATTTAGTTTTACGACACGATCTAATAAAAAATACATATGTGGTTACGTATAAGTGACATATGAACAATGTTTACATAAACACGGTCTGGTGTACATGCTGCATAATTTATGAACTGTTTATGAACTATGACTTGACATATCAGTCAAAAGAAACTAATAGCCAATGATCCAATTGTGGGTCTCTAAACATTTGAACTCCTGAAACCTTCAAACAAAGGCAGTGGAGAGGTCTAGGGTGTCCACTCTTTGGTCAGCCTTGCCCTTCAAGGCGTTAATATCATCAGCTCAGGGGGAGCTTGTCCTTAATGATTGAGTTTGCTGACCCATGCGTCCGGGCTGACCCAGGGATGACCACTCACGCGCGATGGTCAACGAGGGACAACAGATTAGATAAACGTCCATCAAATCAAGGCTTCTGATTATAACGGGACGTCCTGTTAGGAATGCTAGGAACCGCCGGGCGATTCTAACAAATTTCAATCTAAATGATTCTGGACGGTTAATTTTACATTTTCCTGTGTTTGTGGGGAAAAAAAAGTTTCGATAGAAATTTACCTTTGAAATGTAGAGCTACTATAGAGAAACAACATCTTTAAATAAACATGGAACATAAGCTTTTACCTTTACTTCAGATAAACAGAAATAAACATGGCAGATGTTCACATATTTTTGCAAACCACGGGGTAGGCTTAGGCTATCTACGTGTTGTTTTAATTAAAGACTACAGTGAAGAAATAACTTGGTTTTAATTTTTCTCGGTAAAACAAATTTACAAAGAAACAAAGATTTAGGCCTACAAAAAAAAAATGGCCTACATATAAACCAAATGTATTAAATCCGTTTTAGTAACCACATTTTAAAAGAAACTAATTATAATATAAACCAAATTAACACAGAAACCAAATTAACACAGAAACCAAATTTACACAGAAACCAAATTTACACAGAAAACTGTTTTACAAAGAAAATATATTTACAAAGAAACTAGATTTAGAAAAAAAAAGATTTACAATAAGCCTTTTTTAAAGAGTGTTCTATTGGGACAATGTCAATGGTAGGCCTACATTGGTTGTAGCCTAACTCTTCTCTTGTGTAGACTCAGGACATTGTTACATTTTCACTCTTTGATTTCTTTATTATATTTTATGAGACATAAACTTAAGGTACATGTTTCTCTCTGCTTGGGACATGACCTCTTTATAATCATTTGATACTGGGGACAGTCATCTAAGACCCCCCCCCCCCCACACACACACACTAGGCCTACCTGTTTTATTGCTAAGATTACTTGACCAGTTAGTCTAACTGGACTTTTACTGCATTTTTTAAACATTATAGTCTATATTACTATGTGTAGTGTTTTTTTTTTAGTTTTTGAAAGCAGTCTATAAATAGAAGAGATAATCCAGAATGATAGGCTTGTACTGAATATAAATAACTGGAAATGAAAGATAAGGATTAACGTTAAAAAAAATCTATATTTTAGTGGAAGGGGCAAAAAGTCGAGTAAATCAAAATAGAACATTGATTGAAGATTTAAATATATAGTTTGGATATAAAAAAAAGAAGTGAGTTCTTTTATTCCTCTGTTCTCACGCATGCGTGTGACACGAAACGATGATAAATATGGCGGACAGGCTACTTCCTGGATTGTCTAGTGATGGAAAATTGTTGACACGAAAAAGAAAATGTATGAATGTAATAAAGATAGTATAAGTTATAGACACTATATTCGGTTTTCTTAGATTGATGGCCAAATGAAGAAACGCGTTCAGCAGGCCTACATCTAGGTTGTCAAATTCAATGCTCAAAGTTTACAAACAAAGAAAAAAAAATCATAAAGGAAATATTTAAAATGTTTTTTTTTGTTCCACTCATCGTGAAATTACTGTATGATAAGTGGCGAAGCAAAACTTTTGGGCTCATTTGTACAACTTCGATGGTGGGCCCATTCCTACCTAGACCTAAAGGGGAAAAACACTTTGCTCGTTGTCAGAGACAAACGTGACTGCCGGGTCCTCGTGCATTACACAGTAGGCATATTATGGCCATTGTTTTTCTTTTAGTCTTGGTCCATCTCCAAGCCTAGATATCACTTCATCCCTTTGTATGTCAGCCTCAATCTTTATATTACAGTCTATATTTCAATATTAAGACTTTTATGTCTCAAAGACCTTTACATTCCCCCATCTTGTCTATTGTAGTCTGCATCACTTTCTCTGTCTTACTTTTAATCCCAGTCTGTTTTACTCTCTCTCTCTCTCTCTCTCTCTCTCTCTCTCTCTCTCTCTCTCTCTCTCTCTCAATCTAGGATTCAGTTTTTGAATGTTAGGTTAGGGAGGATTCAGTTTTGAATGTTGGCTTAGGGAGGATTCAGTTTTGAATGTTTGGGTTAGGGCGGATTCAGTTTTTGAATGTTAGGTTAGGGAGGGTTCAGTTTTTGAATGTTAGGTTAGGGAGGATTCAGTTTTGAATGTTTGGGTTAGGGCGGATTCAGTTTTTGAATGTTAGGTTAGGGAGGATTCAGTTTTGAATGTTGGCTTAGGGAGGATTCAGTTTTGAATGTTAGGTTAGGGAGGATTCAGTTTTGAATGTTGGGTTATGGAGGATTCAGTTTTGAATGTTGGGTTAGGGAGGATTCAGTTTTGAATGATGGGTTAGGGAGGCCACTAGATCTAGTTGAAGAGAAAAATGTTGAATCTATTTAAAGAACTCTTTAGACTCATAATTTAACAGACTGTCTGAGGCAATTTGTTCCATTCAAACGATTCAAACGAGCGCACTCTAAAGGACTTCCTGTTGTAACCATCTACATCAGAAACTCACAGGATTGACTGTGACGAGAAGCGATGTTCCGTTGATGGTGCCAGTTTAGACTTTTGAGAACTGAAGGATATGGTTCCTTTCTGCGACATATTGCTTGCCGCATTGTTATACAGTCTGGAATATCTAAAGCTTCACAGATAACTGTTGCAGTAATCAATCATTGATTGTTAGCTGTCTCCTGTTAAGTTGAGGACGCAGAACATGTAAATGAAATGCACAAGCCCTAACCACAGTACTGGTGTTCGGAACCATTGTCAGTTGACTATCAATAAAGAAGCCAAGGTCTCTGTGTTGGACGGTGGGATCTCAGAAGCCCCAACTTTGATCGATGCTATAGTGATCTTCATAAGAATGGCGTCCGAACAGTGCCGGATTAACCAAGGGGCTGTTAAAGATCAGAATAAAAGGATTTGACATTTCGTAGGCTCGGGCAAAATATTTATTTAATAGCTGAATAGTTAAATTAAATTTCGCTTTTTAAATTACGAAAATCTGTTATCCAATGCAGAGAATTTGCAGAACGAAATATCTTTGTTAAATGATGATATTGGAAAGTGGTCAGATTGTCTCTTGAGCAGTCATCAAGAATTTCTGATTGAATTGGTTCTGAGCCATGCCAGCATTGGGACGAGGATTTTACTGAAACAACAACAAAATAAACAGCAATCGTCATTGTTCCAAATCTTTATTTTATCGGTCAAATGTGTGCACCAAGGAGCGCCTACCAAGAACGTGGCTGTGCTACTCGCCATTAAATGGAAGCCTCTACTGCTTTCCCTGTAGGATGTTGTCAATGCGAGGAAATCAAAACATTTTTGTTCAACATCCTGGTTTATCTGACTGGAAACATGGTGAGCGTGCTATCTCACGTCATGAACAAAACGCAGAGCATCAGAAATCAGTAACAGGAGTGTTCATTCGTAAGCAACAAAAACATCGGATTGACATACAGCTTGAGCATCAATACAATCAAGAGCGTGACTACTGGATCAAAGTTCTTGATCGTGTCGTGGCAACAATTAAGTTCTTAGCTGAACGATGTCTGGCAATCCGTGGATCAAATGAAGATATGGGCTCCTCAAGTAATGGCAACTTCCTGGGTATATTGGAACTGATTGCAAGGTATGATCCATTCTTGGCTGAGCACATACGGAATAATGCAAATCAGGGAAGAGGGCATACGTCGTACCCATCTTCCACAACTTGTGAAGAGATCATTTTGATAATGGGACAGCAGGTGTTCTCTAAAATAATGTCTGAAGTTCGCTCATCCACATTTTTCTCTGTATCTGTGGACTCAACACCGGATATTTCCCATTGAGACCAACTCACCTGCATTATATGCTTTGTATTAACTACTGGCCCAGTGGAACGTTTTCTTCGATTCATAAACACAGATGGCAACAGTCACACAGGCAAATATTTGGCGGAAAGTCTGCTGACATTCTTGGAAGCAAATGAAATCGATGTTAAAAACTGCAGAGGACAAACATGTCCGGCATATACAATGGAATGCAGGCCCATTTTTCTCAGTTTTGTCCACTGGCGTCGTTTATTCCATGTGCTGCTCACTCACTCAATGTGGATGGTCAATGCGCGGTGGATAGTTGCCTGGAGACCGTCACTTTTTTTTTACCATATGCAACAGCTATATGTTTTTCTCTCAAGATCAACTCATTGTTGGGCCCAACTTATCGAACTGCTTCGTCCACTTCAGTTGTCTGTTGTCAAGCGGCTAAGTGACACAAGATGGTCTGCGCACGCCGAGGCTACGAAAGCTTATGTGAAAGGTTACACAAAAATTAAACAACTTTTCGATAATCTTTCTAACGATGAAAACCAACCTCAAGATGCCAGGCTCCAGGCTGACTCATTGTCCAAAACAACGAGCTATTTGGAAACGGGGATTATGGCTGAATTTTGGTATTTGTTCCTGGACCGAATTAACGCCACCAGTTGTACTTTACAAGACTCGAAGATGGATCTCAATACAGTTGTGCAACTCTACAAATCACTAATTGAATTTATTGACCATCGGCGGAATGACTTTGGAACTTATGAACTGCGAGGAAAAAACATTGTGGTAATTCTTCTTACATAGAAGACAGTGTAAACGGAAACGAAAACGGATGAAACAGTTTGATGAGGGCGATGTTGATGAAACGGAGTTCAATCCTTCTGATCAGTTCAAAACTCAAGTCTTCTTACTTACACTTGACAAACTTCGAAGTGCCCTAAAACATCGTTTGGCAGCATACAAAGAGCTGAACCAGACTTTTGGGTTTCTGAGGAATCTGGAGCATGCGTCCACTGATATGATTCGGTCAGCATCCTCTCGGCTTCAGCAAAAATATCCAGATGATTTTGAAGATTTTCTAGCAGAGGAATTGCTTCATTTTGCCGCATTTCTCAGAGTGGAATCCTCACAGCAATCTCCCAAGGGTGTATCATCCAGCAACCGTCAGCCAGAACTACAATCATTTCTTACCATCGTTGAGAATGGACTGTAGAGCACATTCCCCAATGTAGAAACGGTTCTCAAACTATTCCTTTGCATGATGACAACAAACTGCACAGGCGAACGAAGTTTTTCTACCTTGAAGAGAGTGAAGAATTCATTGAGGTCCACAATGGGAGACGTTCGATTGAACATGCTTTGCTTGATGAGCATTGAGTTTGCCATTTTGCGCGACATTGACTTTCATCATATTGTGATTGATTTCGCACGCCGAAAGGCTCGAAAAGTAAATGTTGTTTAATACGTGCTGCAAATTGTAAATAAACGTTTTAGTACATGGTTTACGTTACTGTCGCCAGACCTGACAGGGTATTAAGGAAAGCAAGAAAAGTTTTGAACTAATTTTTTAATGGTCAATAATTGATAACATCCGGCCCACAAAAGTTCTTAGCCCCCGGCCCCCAGGATCCTTAATCCGGCACTGCGTACGAACCACTAAGAATTGCTTCTGTCTTGTCATCATTCAATGTAAGTCTTTTGGGTGCCACCCATTTTTCCTCGTAAGACAAAAGCCCTTCTCGGCAGCAATAGAAACACAGGTAGAAGGATCATTATGACCGTTCTTGTACAGCTCAATGTCATCTGCAAATAGTTCACCAAATAATTCAATAACTCTGCCAAGCCAACAAGTGTACACTAAGTACAGGTTAGGTCATAAAAATGAACCCTGTGGTAAGCACTAGGTAAGATGTGTATCTTGAGGAGTGGTCTGATTGACAACAACATGCTGAACCCTGTGTGGCAGGTAGGCATTTAACAAGTGAAGTGCAGTCCCAGTGCTTTGATAGATGTAGATCGTGGTCAACTACAGTGAAAGCAGCATGATATCCAACAGGACTACGAGTGCCAGGTCACCATAGCAAAGAACATATTTTACTAACTGTAGTTAAAACTTTTCAAGCAAATTATAAGTGTTAAGATGCTGGCCAAGCAGCTGAGACACAACTATGACAATTCTTCTCTTTTTTTTAGTTAAAATAGTGTTATCTTTAAAAATAACCTGTTTTATTGCAAGGAAGCAAGTGTTAAATATCTCATTTCTCAATATGCAGTGAAACCATATTAAAAAGTGTTGTCTCCTTGTTACATTATAGTCAAAGTCTTAAAAAGCTCTCTCAGTAACAAAGAGATGTGACATGAACCTAGATAGGACACTTTACAAATCATAACTTCAGAATAGTATAAGTTTGCTTCCTTAAAAAAAAACAGGTAACCAATTGAAGCCTCTTATACAATTTCAAACATTATTTTTAGGAGAAGACTTGTATAACAAAGTATACACCATTAAGCAAACACCATTCAGAATGCACCCTTCAACAATTACCATTCAGCACACACGATTTAGCACTCACCATACATAATGCACCATTTAGCACTCACCACTCAGAATGCACCATTTAGTATTCACCATTCAGAATGCACCATTTAGTATTCACCATTCAGAATGCACCATTTAGCACTCACCATTCAGAATGCACAATTTAGCACTCACCATTCAGAATGCACCATTTAGCATCGACTATTCTGTGCACACCATTCAGGGCCCATCATCAAACATATTTTATGCAACCCAAGAACTAAATTACCTCCATATATTTTCTGGCTTATCACACCATGTATAATCTGTCAATGACATGTTTATGGACTCTGAATACATTTATTTATTATTAGCCACAAATTCCCACAGATATTTATTCAGGCAATAACCTTTTTTTCCATCTAACACAATAAAATAGAGACAACATTACACTGTGTATGTGGCTGTTTTATTAGGGTTTAATAAATTTACACTGAATCCAAACTCTGAACATTTTTAACTGCCGGACTCTGTTCACCTGCAAGCGTCGATCAACAACAATTTCTTTCTCTTTTAAACCAGCGGCTTGAGCAAAGATCTCTCTTAATTCATCTGGAAATTAAAACATATTGAAATAAGTTAAAATATTGAAATAAGTTAAAGTAAATCTTGAACATAAAGTCAAAACTGTCCTAAATGTCTTAATTCATCTGGAAATTAAAAAAATATTGAAATACTTAAAGTATGTCTTAAACATCAAGTCAAAGCTATCATTAATGTCTTAAACATCAAGTCAAAACTGTCATTAATGTCTTAGACATCAAATCAAAACTGTCAATAATGTCTTAAACATCAAATCAAAACTGTCAATAATGTCTTAAACATCAAGTCAAAACTTTCATTAATGTCTTAAACATCAAGTCAAAACTGTCATTAATGTCTTAAACATCAAGTCAAAACTTTCATTAATGTCTTAAACATCAAGTCAAAACTTTCATTAATGTCTTAAACATCAAGTCAAAACTTTCATTAATGTCTTAAACATCAAGTCTTTGATGACTTTGTCTTGGGGAGAGCAAATAATTGCACAAATAAAAAAGTGCTTAGGACCATGCTCTGGTTATTCCAGGTTACATGCCAGGTTTTAAAGTAGGTCACAAAAAACTGTAATCTTCACAAACCAAAACAGCAACATTATAGAGACAATTAATTTCTTGTATTAAATTTTCAACATTTTCCCAATCAGTTTCATAGTTGAGGTTTCTGTCTGAATTTAATGTTTTAGCTACAGCCTGAAGAGATTGGTTAGATAAACTCATGTGCCGATTTTATATCTCAGTAAAAACCAGACAAGCTTTAAGGTGGAAGGTGGAAGGAGTGGATCGAGAGGAAGCACACCAAGATCCTGCCAGGGGCATGCCACCATGTATGTGACATGTCAATGGGGCACCAAAAATTTCCAGTGGATCATTAAAGAGGCAGCATTGCTCTTGTACCTGCACTGTTACCAGGTAGTACAAATACCAGCCTATGGAACTGGTCATCCAGGACTTGGCAAGATGTTGCCCACATGTCTTCCTCCCCACCAAGTCATGGTGGCTCTTGCTTGTGCAATGATTCAAGATGGGAAAAAGGAGATGTCCCCTACGCATTAGCCCACCGGTGTATTTTTAACCCTTACAGTCCCGGGCGCGTATATAGCGGAACTGAAGGCAGCATAGATAGAAGTAGGTCGGTCCGGGAAGGGATAATAGAAGCATATAGGTGGTTTACACACTTCATGGGTATAGAAGTGAAACTCATTTGCTAGAAATGTTCAATGAACAAAACTAGACTATATTCCTAGTTATGCATTGTTTCCCAAAACACCATTATTCATTTCAACAGTTTTTTTTTTTTTTGTTTCAAACGTAAATGTTATATTTTAAGTTTAACCAAAACCAAACACGACCAGTCCGATCAAAGCAGGTAGGTAAACAATCAATTTTCACACAATTTTATTAATAAAATGAACAGGCACATTTTTTCCACAAAAAAATCACAACTATTTCACAACTTTAAAAAAACTAAAACTTCAAAATTCCTGGTCATCAACACTCAACAAAACAGGTGATAAAAACACTTTAAAACAAACAAAAAATGCACAATATTTATAAAAACTTTGACACTTTCAAAGTTATTCACTCAAAAGTTATTTAAAAGTTTTAATTTTTGGTCAATTTTTTCATCAACTATTTTTAATTCCTTAACCTTTTCCTTGGCTGGTAACTCATTAGCTTTGCTCACATACTGAAAATATTTCTTCTCCTCTCAAAAGTAGTTTTATCTGCTTCATCATTTAGATATGCTATGTCACTTTATATTCTCTGTCTTTTAGCTTTTATATTGTAAAGCTTTCCTCTGCTTGACTTTTTTTGGTCCAGGTAGACCTATTGTCTCTCTTTTTGTGCAGCAGCTAGAAGTTCTTTACTAACAACAATATAATTTGTAATTCCACCAACATGTTCTAGATAATTTTTTATTATTCTTTTGGAGTTTAAACTCTTTTCCTGAAGGTTTGTTTGCATCTCATCCTTAATTTTAGAAAATCCATGTTCTACAGATACTTGTCCATGTGACAATAACAGTAGGGTGCGGACAACCTGCCAAAGTTTCACATACTTTTTATCACAGTTTAGCATATTATAGTACATTGTGTCAAGGCTGTCCTTGGCTTTATCCAATGAAGCAATCACACTGGATAATTTATGTTCATTTAAAATATATCTGTATTCATTCATAATGTCAACATATTCTTGTAATTTGAATATACGGTATTTGCAGATAAATGAAATCTGTAGAACACTTTTGGGAAGATAAAACCTCAGTGCCTGCGAACGTTTACCACCTACAAAAATGGGATTGGTATTTTTTGTGGGACCTTTTCAATAAAGTAATTTTTTAAAAATAAATTAATGTCTGACAGGCTATTTCTCCCGACTAAAATGCCTAAATTCCTGGTTTTAATGACCATGAATATTTTTGTTATTCCTGCATGATTCTTGGTTTTCCTGGTGATGTGAGAGCCCTGACTATAAACACTTGACAAAACAGAAGATAAATTTAGAAGAAATAATATTAACACATATTTAGGGTTCTTGCACAAAAGACCATTAGAAAAAAATACATTTAAGGAGTGTTACAAAAAGGATAAAACAGAAAACTATGTGATAGTGTAATTCATTGACAATTATTGTGTTTACTTCATATACAGTGCTACCTCAGAAAGACAGAAAACTATGTGATAGTGTAATTCATTTACAATTATTGTGAAAACTATGTGATAGTGTAATTCATTTACAATTATTGTGAAAACTATGTGATAGTGTAATTCATTGACAATTATTGTGTTTACTTCATATACAGTGCTACCTCAGGTTAAGGTTACGAATGATTCAGGTTATTAACTATAACTTTAAAATTGTATTGTCTTGAGTAAAGAATTATGAAACATGAAAAGGGCATTTTTGTTGGTACATCGCTAATGAGTACATCATGGCAAAATTGACTTTATCTACCTTTATAAGGAACAAAGAGTTTCTCAAATCAGTCTATGTGGCTGAAGGCGTAACTAAGCTGTAGTAGCAAAGACCTCAAATTTTAGAGAAAGTTGATTATATTCTTTTTTTCTGGACCAATAAAAAGCAACTTTTAATTAATTTGTTTTTCTGATGCGTGATGTACACATTTTATTTTTGTTTAGTCAGGTAAACGACCCGATGTTAATAATTAAAAAAGAAAGATTCAGAAAGATTGTTACTATTTTATTGATTTCAATGTTTCAGGTTATGAACGTTCCAGGTTACAAACCGAGTCCAGGAATGAATTAAGTTCTTAACCCGAAGTACCACTGTATTTACAAGGATAGAAAAAACAAACAGATTGACAAGTATTTAAAAATTCATGGCTGCCAGGCTTTTTCTACTGGCTAAAATGCAGAAATTTCTGGTTTTTACAACCATAAATTATTTTTTTACAATTCCTGTCTTAATCCTAGTTTTCCTAGTTGTGTGAGAACCCTGTACAGGATGTTACTTTTATTGATATTTTAATCATTCAGAATCTGAAGAAAAAAAAACCTTTCCACAAATGTGTATAAATTAATAAATAATTAGAAATAAATAAAGCTATACTAGATATTCTTGGCTACAGCTCACAATAGTTGGCATGAGGAGCAAAAGAATTCCTGTCATGACATAGTTTTCTAGATCATCTTTTTAAAAAGTTCTTTTTTATCAGAACTAAAATTATTTTTCAAGTGTTCTTATATGTTAAAGATAGTTTACCTTCTGTAAAGAAATAAACTCTAGTCCCATCTCCTCTAACATAGAAGTTGTCTGATAAACATCGACCTGAAAATAAATCAAAGATACTTTTTTTTTTAAATATCATCTCTAATGTTTCAATAAATGCATATTTCAAACAAACTGAGTCTAATCACAATTAAATGTTACTTTTTATAAAATTGAGTCAGCTATTGAGGATGATATTAATCCAGTGATTTGCAAAGGGAGGCTAGATGTATGCTACATCATTTAGGATAAGAATAACAGTTTTTATTTTTCATGTCTGAAGAATGATTTTGTGTAGGTTATAGAAATAGAAATAGACTATACCAGACTGCCAACTAGAAGGTATTGTTATGCGTGTATAGTTTGTAATAATAATTTCTATATTGTATTTAAAATTGTCTCACTAGTTTATGAAGAGTTGTTTATTTATATTTAATTTTGGCGCAGAGAGTATTTGTGTAGATAGCTTCTGGAAAATCTATTCTAGTACTTTCTGCACCAAAATCTCTATAAAGCATGCATTGCTGCAGTTAGGGATGTTGTTGTTGATATTTGTAACAGTTGTGTCTTCAGTTGTGTCTTCTGTTCTCTATCTAGGATCTTGTTCACAATGAAATAACACACTCAAGCCACTTGATTGTTTCAAGAGGATGTTCATGTTTGAACATTTTTACAATAATAACATTGAACTTTATTGGCCAATAATAAGTAGCTCCCTCATAGGTAAACAACAACACCCTAACAAAACCTTATATAGATTTGAGCACAGAAAGTGCTAGAATAGATTTTCCAGAAGTTTTTCAAAATGCAAAAGAAAAGGTGTACTAGAAGGTTGTAAAGACTACGAGAAAGCATATAGATATAAAATACTACTATTTTGCTAAGGCAATGCTATTCAAAATTTAGTCATAAATAAGTCCCCATGAAAGCATATAGATATAAAATACTACTATTTTGCTAAGGCAATGCTATTCAAAATTTAGTCATAAATAAGTCCCCATGAAAGCATATAGATATAAAATACTACTATTTTGCTAAGGCAATGCTATTCAAAATTTAGTCATAAATAAGTCCCCATGAAAGCATATAGATATAAAATACTACTATTTTGCTAAGGCAATGCTATTCAAAATTTAGTCATAAATAAGTCCCCATGAAAGCATATAGATATAAAATACTACTATTTTGCTAAGGCAATGCTATTCAAAATTTAGCCATAAATAAGTCCCCATGAAAGCATATAGATATAAAATACTACTATTTTGCTAAGGCAATGCTATTCAAAATTTAGTCATAAATAAGTCCCCATGAAAGCATATAGATATAAAATACTACTATTTTGCTAAAGCAATGCTATTCAAAATTTAGTCATAAATAAGTCCCCATGAAAGCATATAGATATAAAATACTACTATTTTGCTAAAGCAATGCTATTCAAAATTTAGTCATAAATAAGTCCCCATGAAAGCATATAGATATAAAATACTACTATTTTGCTAAAGCAATGCTATTCAAAATTTAGTCATAAATAAGTCCCCATGAAAGCATATAGATATAAAATACTACTATTTTGCTAAGGCAATGCTATTCAAAATTTAGTCATAAATAAGTCCCCATGAAAAAATGCCAGTACCAGTACCATTAAAATGGCCAAGCACGAACAAAAAAATCTGCCTGGTATGAAAATGGTTATTAATACTTTCATGAATACAACTCACCAAGTCCAATCAATTAACATGACAATAACACATGACAATCAGGTTAATGGGTTTCAGTCAACACATTAATACAATCCACTGTGTGTCACTGAGTTTCAGTAAGTACATAGTAAAACAATCCCTCTCGATTAGCTCATCATTATATGTGTGCCAATGGCACATTCAAAGTGTAGTGAAAATGTTGAGTTTAGAGACTGAAAATTTAAATGTATCTATTGCAGATAGCACATAGCTGCTACTGATAACATTTTACTATTTAGAAAAAACACTTACATTTTAGCACTGAAAATGTAATCAAATCAAACTGCCACTAACAAAAAGTTTGGTTTGTAAAAGTTGATGTCAATAAAACCACAACAGTATTTAAAGTCTCAAAGTTTATTTTTTTTTCAATTTCATTTTTCAAATCTGATTTTGAACTCGACATTTTTCATTTTTTAAAATTAGGAAAAAAACATTACATCTGCTTGAAGCACGACATTTCTTGGATACAATATATGAATACCTAGGCATATTTCCTGCAAAACTTTCCATTTGTTTCACACAGTGCAAAAGGTTGCCTGAATTAGATATCAGAGGACTGAAAAAAATGTTTGAACAGGTATACAGCAGAGCTTTACAACTACGGGGTTAGTACCAGACAATGAAAACAAAATTGAGTCACAAAATGAAGATAAAAAGTTGACAATCTAGATTAGATTATCATGTTGTACTAGTTATAGACCTTGTCAATCTAGATTAGATTATCATGTTGTACTAGTTATAGACCTTGTCAATCTAGATTAGATTATCATGTAGTACTAGTTATAGACCTTGTCAATTTAGATTAGAATATCATGTTGTACTAGTTATAGACCTTGTCAATCTAGATTAGATTATCATGTTGTACTAGTGATAGACCTTTAACAGAATATTTCCCCTCAAACTGACTTTGTGAAGCCAATTTTAACTACAGCCCTCTAAGTATAGTGGTTACTAATCTCAATAACTGTGATGAATTGTATTTGTTATATTATGTTTCCTATAGGCCGTACTGTAAAAGTATTTAAAAACAAGTCATACAAGAAGTGTGGGTAATAAGCAATGCTCTTAGAGTCTAAGTAATAAAACACAGAAAGAAATCAAAATTCTTACTTTCTTTAAATCTAAGTTGTGCCATGTCATAGCGACCATAATCTCTAAATAAAAACATTCCTCCAGGTCTGAGGTAAGTGGCCAGTCTCTGCACTGCACCAGCCATTCTGAAATAGAGTAACACACAGAACTAAAAAATCACAAATATTCATCACAATAAAAATATACAAATTAAAATAAAATTTTGCACTACTTTTGACCCATTACGAATTAAATTTGCCACATCTAAACACAAACTCACACTATAAATTTAAATAAATCCTAAATAAATATAAATGCGCAAAATGTATACGTAATAAAATGTGGACTAAAACTGTTGCCATGATTTTTGTTTTAAATTTTCCCACCCTCACCATTATGAGAAAAAAACTTTAATAATGAGCGTTTCCAAAAAATGCCCCCCAAAAATATTTTATTTCAAAAATGTTACTTTTCTGGAGAAATTGCAGAAAGCACAAAGATCATAACAATAGCATCTAAACTGCCTGGCTGGAATGGAACCTCTGCATGTTCATCTGTTATATCATAGACAAAAGCATGACATCGCTCTGTGTCATAATCTGGGTGTGTCTGATGGTAGAAAAAAAAAGACCAAATGTAAATTTAAATATTACTCTGCATAATTGTTTTGGTTTATGTGTAAATTCATATAGGATCAACTGGATAAATAGCAGATTGTGGTTTTTAAATGTTACCTTGACTATTTCTATGGCAGTGGAAGAAAAATCACAGCAAAAAACTTTCAAATTAGGATTGCTGCAGAAAGAGTAGATAATAAACTAAATAAATAAACATCATCTTATTGTAAAAAAACAACTATTTACATTTAGACTAAATAAAACTTATTAAAATATCTTAAATTGTTCTATATGAAGATTTTTTACAATAATTATGTGATAAAAAGAAATTTGTATTCAATTTCTATTAATTGTCTAGCCAAAGTTTCTATAAATGAAGTCAGTAAAGTATCCCTGTCAGTCCAATTTGATATATAGGCCTGTGAAGTAGCTTACATAGCCACATTATACTGGGAGATTGTATAGCCTGCACAATGCTCAGCTGCCTTTCTTTGAGCCGAAATAATGTCTGGTACCCATTCAGCAACACCTATCAGATGCAGGCAGAAATCCTAATCTTCACCAAAATTCAAACCAGGGACCTTCAGTAGACGAGCTGAGTGTGCTGCCGCTATGCCAGTGTCCCATAAAGTTTTAATAAAGATTGTTAAATTCATTCAAACAGGGACCTCTTGATCAATTGAATAGTTCTTGCTGAGTTCACGGGGAAAAGATGCCATTTCCTTGCCACAAATTATTTCTAATGTGCAAATGGACATCCTAATTATTTAAAGATTTATTAGCATACACAAATTTTGTGTTGCTTGCTTTTCAATTTTTGCTTTTTAAAGTTAATAAGTAGTAACAAAATAACTATAAACAGAAGTTGAATCAAACTTACTTATTAGTATTAAACTATAAACAGAAGTTGAATCAAACTTACTTATTAGTATTAAACTATAAACAGAAGTTGAATCAAACTTACTTATTAGTATTAAACTATAAACAGAAGTTGAATCAAACTTACTTATTAGTATTAAACTATAAACAGAAGTTGAATCAAACTTACTTATTAGTATTAAACTATAAACAGAAGTTGAATCAAACTTACTTATTAGTATTAAACTATAAACAGAAGTTGAATCAAACTTACTTATTAGTATTAAACTATAAACAGAAGTTGAATCAAACTTACTTATTAGTATTAAACTATAAACAGAAGTTGAATCAAACTTACTTATTAGTATTAAACTATAAACAGAAGTTGAATCAAACTTACTTATTAGTATTAAACTATAAACAGAAGTTGAATCAAACTTACTTATTAGTATTAAACTATAAACAGAAGTTGAATCAAACTTACTTATTAGTATTAAACTATAAACAGAAGTTGAATCAAACTTACTTATTAGTATTAAACTATAAACAGAAGTTGAATCAAACTTACTTATTAGTTTTCAAGATGGGAAATACAGTATTTCCTACACCACACCCAACCTGGTGATATTTAGTTTTATGGCAATTATACAAATATTTATATATTTTGCTACAATGTGGCCAATAAAAACATATAACTGTGGCCAATAAAAACATATAACTGTGGCCAATAAAAACATATAACTGTGGCCAATAAAAACATATAACTGTGGCCAATAAAAACATATAACTGTGGCCAATAAAAACATATAACTGTGCCACTCTTTACATAAATTTTAACTTATTAAACTGAGGGAGAGATGCAACTAAGAAAGTTTAAGTTTAAGCTGTCCTATAAGTATTGCTAAAAAAATAATACATTAATATGTATGAAATTGTACATAAACCAATACATAAATCAAGGGATGCAACTTATGCATAGGAATGTATGATGAGTACAAAGTGCACTTTACTTAACATACAGCTGTTCTCTGAATATTTCCTGTCCCTTCAATGTCCAACAATCTAGCCACAGACTGCTCTCAGCTTTATCATTTTTTTATTTTCTTAGACTCTTAGAATATTTGTCCTTAGTTTCTGCCCTTATCCAACCAATCAGTTAATTCATCTTAATTAATTATAGAAACATACAAATCTATCAAATCAATAATATGATTTTACTTGCCAACCTCTAATAATCTGAATGTTGGATGGGAATGAGTCACATGACTGTCATGTGACTGTTGAGGATAGTGCTCATCAAGTTCTTTTTGGTCAGTTGATGTGTGTGTTTCACCACTCTCAGTTGCGTGTCCATGAAGTTCTTGAAATTCTGTGAAGAGCCACTGTCTATCTTTGAAAAAGTGATTGTTGTGTGTGGAGTAAAACTGGTCCCAATGTTTGGCAGCATCTCTTTCAAGCTCATCTGTTTTAATTGACAGGAAAAAGAATGAATTATAGTTTCATTAGTCTTAAAGTGAAAGAAAAAAGAATGAATTATAGTTTCATTAGTCTTAAAGTGAAAGAAAAAAGAATGAATTATAGTTTCATTAGTCTTAAAGTGAGAAAAAACACATTCTCTGTTTGAACAGAGTAATAGTTGGACTTACCTATTTTGTCTTGAGAGGCTTTATGGTTTGCATGACTTGTGAACAGAGTAATAGTTGGACTTACCTATTTTGTCTTGAGGGGCTTTATGGTTTGCATGACTTGTGAACAGAGTAATAGTTGGACTTACCTATTTTGTCTTGAGGGGCTTTATGGTTTGCATGACTTGTGGCTATCTTTTTTGCAGCAGCTTCTTGTTCCTCATCCCATTCAACATTATCCCTAATTAAAGAAAACAATGTTAGAATCTTTACAACGTTGAAAATGTCACAACTGAATAAGGGAAATATAAAGATGCAGGATATTGGTGTTTTAAATTGCACCATTATGTTATATTTCTTTGTTCAAATAATAATAGGACAAAGAAAAATTTGCTCTTATCAGAATAATAGATAGATCTATGACTGTATCTCTTAAAATTTCTTATCTTATGTTCATTAATGGCATCACACAATTTTACCTATAAATTGTCAATATAATTATCATTAACTTTGTCTTACTTGCTATCGCTTGTTTGTATTTTAGCATTAACCAATATAAAAATATATTGAAATTTAAACGACCCTATCAAATAACAATTTTAAAAAAATGTTCCTGGGAACAGATTGATAATTTTTAATTTAATTTCTTATCATTGAAAAAAATTTGTTTGGCATAAGCATTTTTGGGTATAAGTTCATGGGTCTGGAATGGATTTTAAAAACTATGTCAAGGTTGATCTGCACTTAGTGACATGTAAAACATTCAAGGTGAACTAGATTGTAACAAATAGAAAATGTTTCTTTAATGTAAAAGCAAACATACAATTGACTTTTTTTTACATCTATAGTTGCCTTCTGTAAAAAAAAAACATGCTAGGGAGTGTTTTCATATTTTGCAGTTGTTTAGTCTAATTTATTTTGTAACATCGACAACATTCAAAACAACAGAATTTCACAATATTTGAATTATTTAATTAAAAAATGTTAGAAAGTTAGTTGACTTTCTAGCCTTCATTTTTGAATTCCTTAGCTCCAATGCTTTTAAAAATATTTTAAACGGGAATAAAGCTTAACTCTTTAAGACCGAAATTAAACAAAAACATATATATGTCAAAGAAAAGTGAAGGGAAAAAAATAATTATTGTAAAACAAAAAAAAAATTACAAACTTATAAGTTTACAGACGTTCCTTCTAGATAGAAGATTATTACGTCCACTAGGCTCAAAACTCCTGTAGGGCAACAAGGATCCGTCAGTGGCAGGGATAGAACCTGCGACCAGTCAGAAATAGTTACAATGTTTTCTTTTTTTTCAAACGGAACTTGAAATCCTTACCTCTATCATGAAACATATCTTTTAATCTTTTATTTCTATTAGACCTAGCTAGGTCCTGATCTATTCACAATCTGTTTGTTAAAAATAAAATCCAGGATATTAATATTTTATTTAATAATCAAGGCTTGATATTTTTGTGTTTATCTCTAGCAGTGCTAGCATGGTCAGGGGTGGGAAAGACTGTAGGGTGCAGGGCCTAGAGTCAAAGTGTAGGCCCTGCTTAGACCTATCTCATTATGCCGTATGCCCATATGATTGTTGTTGTTGTTTTTTTGCAAACACACCTGGATTTTGTCAATTACAGGAATTATAGCCTACAACTTCCTACAACCTACTAAATAACTAGGCTTTAGAATTTACTCGAATAGTAGCCTATAACTATAGATACTAATAGTGATACGCCTACACACATAACTATAGTAAGTATTTACTATAACTTTAAGTTACTACTCTCTGTCAATCGTCAATAAATTGTAGGATTATGATTAGGATCATATTAGGCCTACTAATTATTAAAGGGAGGCCTTATACAGCGGATCTGGTGTATAACGTTCAGCGTTATGCTGCAAATCCGGTGTATAACGTTCAGCAGAATGTGTGTAGCACTGTAGGCCCTATAATGCCAAGCGTCATCAGCAGACCCAAATTTACGAAAAAATTTGAGAGTTAGCCTATATTTATGACTTATAACTTTATGACTTTATAGGCCTACTAATCTATACTATTCTATAGTCTATAGGCTTTTATTTAGGATCATATTCCTAGTTAAGTCCTAACCCTAACCGGGCCTAACCGTAATATCAATTTCTAATTGTGATTAAGTTACATAGGCTAAATAACTTTTTGTTTGAATTAATTTTAGGCCTACTATTTAAGTCCTAACCGTAACAGGGACTAACCGTAGGCCTAACATCAATTTCTAATTGTGATTAAGTGACATAGGCTAAATAGCCTTTTTGTTTGAATTAATTATAAGCCTACTATTTAAGTCCTAACCCTAACAGGGACTAACCGTAGGCCTAACATCAATTTATAATTGTGATTAAGTGACATAGGCTAAATAACCTTTTTGTTTGAATTAATTTTATAAACAATGACAAATAGTTACAAAAAAGTCACGTATCTAACTAAAAATATATCGTTTCACTATAATTGAATTAATAAAAAAATTTAAAAAGTGGAGATGGGTAGGGTAGAACCTGCATTACCCCCATTGACAGCACACGTTACTAACCACCTGGCCAGGAAAACTTGCTAAACAATAATGCACATGCGCCAATCCAATAGCAGTGTGTATAATATAATATAGGTCACGAAAATCCGCCGTATAAAGTTTTGCGTTATACGGCAAATCAGCCGTTAATCACTCCGATTATTAAATTAATTTAAAAATTAAATGTAGATTGTAGTTCTACCGGCCTACCTGTTAGATTTAGATTGTTACTGGTGAATTTTGTTTTTATCTAGGCCTATGATATGACTTTTCTGTCTTAATACACTAAAAATATTTCACATAGAGAAAACCATTATGAGTCTATTTTACTTGGCGACTGTTGGTAGCATCATAAACTTTGCAATTAATACCACCACATTGAACAAACACCGGATAGACCGCCTAATAAACAAAGCCTCTCGTACTACACAGACAGAATTACCATCTCTTGCGGATATTTTCAGTTCAAGGTGCCTGTCTATGATTGATAAAATCCTCCAAGATCATGCACACCCGCTTCATGATAGTTACATAATATCTAGTTGAAGTGGTCGGCTTCTTTCAATGAGAATAAGGGCAAGAACAGAGAGATTTAGGAACTCTTTTGTAACACTTTTGTTCCACTGTCAGTGAGACTCTTTCAAAAGAATCATCTTTCGTCCAGGAAATACAATGGCTCAATAGCTGACTCCTAAATGATAGGCCTACTTTTTTCTTGTATGATAAATGGCATGATAGTTTGCGCGAATGTCTATTGTGTTTGAGTACAAATGGTTCTTTAATATTGTTATATTGTTTTAAGTATGTTGAAAGACGGAATTTATGTAATCAAATCAAATTTCCATTTATTTGGATCAATAAAGCAATCTTATATTATCTTATCTTATTATGTTTAAAACTAAAAATTCAAGTAAATGTGTGCATTTTGTGTAATTTTAACTCTAAAAGTACAATACTTATGTCTCTGAATTCTTTTGATATATATGCTAAAAGACGGAATTTATGTAATCAAGTCAAATTTCCATTTATTTGGATCAATAAAGCAATCTTATCTTATCTTATCTTATGACTAAGTCACTAGGGCTAGCCTACACTGCCTACAGTCTACAGCCTATAGCATTGCATGATTGCACACAGCCGCTGCCTACAAGTTAGGCCTACCTAGTCTAGGTCTAGGTGGTCGAATAACTCTTGAATCACTCTTGTCTTGATACAAACCTTATAAAAAAGCCTTATATATCATCGAAACTTACCAAGCGTTATGTTTGAAAACATTATCAGGGTCTGTGAGAAATCGAGTGCCAAATTTGGCCCTTTTATCTTCTTCACTAGTAGTGCAACTAGTACTAGTAACTATTGAATCCCCCATTATTCCAATATTTATTTTAAAAAACACAAAAGTACTTGTTTCGTCCCCTGGTGGCTATAAGTACACACTCGTGCTATTCCGTTCTACCGTATAAAAAGGAAGTATCTATTAGTATTTCCACACCTTTGCGAATAGGTACTCCACTTCGGAGTGTGCTATCCACACAGGACATGTGCACTGATCATTATTTTTTACTGCACATTTCTTTTGTGCATCAAGACAGGGCATACGTATTGATAGTTATATTTGACTGCTCAAAAACAAGCGCTTAAATACTATTTGCTGTGTATCATTGTAGGCCTATATAAGGAAATTCCTGCACGAGTGGTTAGCCTATAGTATATCCTACAGTGGGCTGTCATCTGGGTGTGACATAATCAACCCCTGCCGTCAACCAGTGCAAATGTTTTTTTTTGCTTTTTGTAAAATATTTTTTAAAAGTTTAGCCGCAATGTAAAATAAATAGTCTAATAGCCTAATAGTTGTAGGTCTATATTCAGTTACCATGACGGGTGCCATTAAAAAATAAATATAAATAAAAGGTAGGCTATAGAGTCTACCTGGGCCGGCTCTAGGGTTGTTGACGCCGAGGCGAAAACAAATTCTGCGCCCTCATTAAGTGCCTTTGGCGGGGTCTGCCGGGTATGGCACTTCGAAAATGTGTTTTTGTAAATAATTGTTATAGCCAAAAAAAGAATTTTTGTTTTATAACCTTTGATAGATGATTGGTAAATGTTATAAAACAATTGAATGAAAAGTATCAATGGCTTTGCATTATAGATTAATAATTAGAAATCTAAATTATTATTAGAAAAGTTACATAACACACAGTTTTACATTAGGTATAGAGCGTTCTCAGTAGGCGGAGCTTAAGTTTTTTTGTGTAAATTTAGTGACGTATTTGTGTAAATATAGAACCCACTTGAGGTACAAACCTAACGTGGTGAAAGTGAAGTACTTCTTTATCATGCAAAATTCACATCTGAATATTGGCTATCCTACTAAAAAATAAGGAGGTAAATAGTACTACTGTAGATTAATTGATTAATGTGATTAGGCTAGGGCCGGCTAGACCTATTTACACTTTCAATTTCACTTTATAGGCCTACACTTTTAATGTTTCGTAGGCTAGGCTACGATGTCAAGCGATATTGTTGGTGAATAGGCTATCTAGTCAAGTAACTATTAGGCTCACATCGTCTATGATCTATGTCTATGATAATAATAAAATAGCCTATTTTATTTAACATACATAATACAGCTTAAATCTTAATAAGACTTAAAACACAACACATCATTTAAAAAAAGCTCGAGCCTATATGAAACTTTATTAATACAGCGGCCATATTTAATTGTACACCATTACTCAAAGTAAACACAAATCACGTGCTTTTTGTCACGGGATTGCAAACGCCCTATATAGGTTTATACGTTTTATAATATTGCCTTATGTAGGGCCTACAGTTCTCTTAATAACAGACAGAAACTCACAGTTAGACTTTAGATATTTTTTTCTGTTTTTTTAACACTTAAAAAATACACAAAGACTGCTTGATAATGCTTGAAATTGGATTATTGTTTTCTAAACTACGGTCCAAAAGTCACTTTTAAATACTGATTTAGCCTACAGTATTTATACTTCTATAGACTAAAACCCTAATGGTACTTTTCTTGCTTTCTGCTTAGAAAATTCTTGTATGAGGGCTTTTGAATCTAACTGACTTGCTATCTCACTTTCATTAGAAATTGTCGCTAGACCAGCAAGTCTTAAGTTTTAGCTTAGCTTGAATTTTGAAAAACTTCGTTCAGCACTAGCTACGGAAAGTGTCAACGTAAGCAAAATACGAAGGGCTACACAAATGTTAGAAAATCCATTTTCTAAATTCTGTTCGTAAAAGCAAGTCTTAGTTCAGGACTTCCTAGTCCTAGCCTATAGTAATAATATAGGCCTATAGGCCATATACGGTATAAATATGTTTATGCCTGCTACTAGCATTTTTAGTATGCTTACTAGTACTAGTTACTAGTAGGCCCTACTATTTAGGCCTTCTACTAGGCTATAGACCGGGGTCGGGAACCTTTTTGTCTGAGAGAGCCATGGACACCACATATTTTGAAAAGTAATTATGTGAGAGCCATACATCATATTTAAAACTAAAAATTCAAGTAAATGTGTGCATTTTGTGTAATTTCACCACTAAAAGTAAGCTTACAATAATTATGTCTCTGAATTCTTCTGATGCTGAGCTGCAGTAGACTTTAGCTCAGTTGTAGAATGAAATATTGATATGCAATTAATATGTAGATCAAAAAGTCTTTACAAAATTTTTTTTAAATAATGGAACATTTGTTTGCGAGCCAGATGTAGCCATCAAAAGAGCCACATCTGGCTCGCGAGCCATGGGTTCCCGATCCCTGCTATAGACTATTGGCCTAGTAGAGCCTTTATTACAGTATTTAGCTATTTATTTTCTTTAAAGTTAAAATACATAGATTGCTATTGATTAAAACTTCAAGCTATAGAATTACATTAATGTCAAACATTACTAGTTATTTTCCTTCAAAGATCGAGTTACAAATGAGGCGTCCGTGAGCGAATCACTAACGTCAAACTCAGATGGTACGGGCATGTGGCAAGATCCAAAGGCCTGGCGAAAACTATCATGCATTGCACAGTGCGGGGTGGAAGAAAGAGAGGCAGGCAGAAAAGACGATGGGATGATGACATCAAGGAGTGGACCGGCTTGTCTCTTGCAAACTCCCAGAGGGCGGCGCAGGACCGAGACGAATAGCGTAAAATTATCCAACTGTCAAAAAATGGCGCCCCAACTACCCTCACTCGGGTTATGGTCATAGAAGAAGAAGATGCTGAAAGACGGAATCTATGTAATCAAATCAAATTTCCATCTATTTTGGATCAATAGGCCTAAAGTAATCGTATCTTATCTTGTATGCCTTAAATTAGAGAAGTATATGTAGTTAAGTGTCTTGAAATCGATTTCAAGGCACGATATGTCTAGTTTCAAAGAAAATCCATTCCAGTGGTCTAATAGTTCAAGCGCTGTTTAACCCGTTCTTATAAATGCAAGTTCCATTCACTGAACTATTCACCATGTCATTCAGAACCATCGGGTTCAACAGTCGGTTCTCCTCATATAATACTGGAATAAAAAATTCAGCAAGAAACACCTCTCGGAGGTCTCTCGCGTGTCATTTAAAATGGCTTTGCGTGCCAAATTCGGCACGTTTTCCTTATGTTGCTGACCCCTGCAATAATCTTCTTTATAGAAGGAGCGTCTGTAATGTATAAGATAAAATTACACAAACAATCAGGATCGGGATGTGGGTGATTGGGGTTATTGTGGCTTGTTGTCGTGAGAGTATGATGTGACGAACCTGTAATCGACCTGGAATATTGTTTAGTTCTCTCCTGGCTCGTTAGATGACATAAACTACACACACAAACAGTTCTAAGGTGTACACAAACAAATCTCTGGTGTTGGTTATAATGTTTATTGTCATTCAGTAATCCGATGGGGAAATATACACGAATCGATACAGTAACAGCTAGCACTAGCGTATGGTATTGTCATGTAATATTTCATTTAGTTACACAACTGCACTGTGGAACCTCTATTACTCGTCGAAATCTATAGTCTAAACATGCGGGGGGGGGGGGGTCTAATATGCGAGTCGAAATGTACAGGCCCAAGTTTACAGCCCGAGAGCCAAACAAAAAAAAACTGTTTCTAAGTTTTTGCGCTCGCGTTCTTGCGACTCTAAATCACGTGGTCTATCTCAATTTGGTTGGCTAACTCCCTTAATTTAGATTTAGATATGATTCCGATTGGCTAGTTCGAAGATATTTCTGTATAAAGGGATGACTCACTAGAGGGGGAAGTGGGAGAGTGTAGGCTGGGTGGGGGCGTAGATTAAAGCAATTAATACAGCCAACAAGCGGGGTGGTAGGGGAACAGACGAGAGAGGAAATGGATTAACTAACACGCCACTGCCCCTTGAGTTGGGTAGGTGAAGGGGAGATGAGGGGGTGGCAAGGGAGAACACGGAAGGGGGGGGCAAAGGTGGGGGTTTAAGCGAGGCGTCGAGTTTTTTGGTCTAGGACGTAATGCCTATATACATGTATGTTGAATTAGCAATATGAATTAATAGTTACTGACTTGATATCCGTATAAACACATTAAAAATAACAACATGAATTAATAATCGAAGACATGATATAAATATATACGTTGTAGGTTTCACATAACTGACGCATACACTCTCATTCATCCTAAATTGAGTACCATTTCAGCAGCATTTAGTTAGTAATCTCTGAATTGAGAAATAATAGAATGTAGTGAAGGTTGGGGAAAAGTGTTGAAGGGTGGCTGGAGAGTTACAGTTGCGTGAGAGAGAGATGTGTTATGACGTCAGACTACTCTCCTCCTTTCTATCCTAAACTTACGCTAATCTATGATCTTACGTTCTACACTACTATCTATCTACATTAGTGCTAATAAGTCATGGTTGCGTCCAGGACCGTGACACAAACCTTTATGTTAGTTGTGATGGTGTACATGTGTATGTGTGGTATAAAGGAGGCGGGGTATCTCAGGCTAAACTTGAACTAATGTAAATTTTCCACATCGTCATAAGCAAGTAAAAGATTTTTTATTTATTTTTTTTTCTTAATTTAACAATAGTTAATATAATATGATTTTTAAATAAAAAAATCCGGTAGGCTGATTGGTGTCAGCAAAATGAAAAGGACATTTTTATCATGAACCCTCTCCCCCTCACTCCCCCCCCCCCCCCCCCTTTAAAGCGAGTAGCAGGCTATGTAGGAGACTTATATAAAATTAAGATTAATAATAATAATAATAAGATTTGTGTAGCGCATATCCCGTTGGGAACAGTTCTATGTGCTGTAAACATTTACAGACAAAGTACAGTCAACGAATAAAAGACAAAATGTATAAATGATTATTAAATGACAAATAATAAAATAAAATAATAAACTGCTGCTTGAAAAGGTAGGTCTTAAGCCGGCTTCTGAAGGTGTCAAAGCTAGCTAGTTGTAGCGGGAGGGCATTCTATGCGGACGGGCCCACGTATGCGAATGCCCGTTCCCCAGCTGAAACCAGTTTCACACGCAAGATCTGAAGAGTAAGTGTATCAGAAGCCGAGCGGAGTGGACGGGATATCTCGAGACAGGAGCGAAGGTAGTGGGGGGCAGAGTCATTCAGGCACTTGTAACATAGAGACGCCAGCTTGTAGGAGATCCGGTGGTTGACATGTTGCCAGTGCAGAGATCGGAGCAAAGCAGTAGTATGCGTCGAATTCTTCTTCTTAAGGACCATTCGGGCAGCACAGTTCTGAACACGTTGGAGGCCCTGAAGGGAGTAGGTCGAGAGCGAATTGCAGTAATCCAAGCTGAAAAAAAAGGAGGGAGATGACAAGCTTAACACAAGCTTCCTTGGTCAGATAGCGACGGATGGCGGCAATGCGACGCAGATGGAGAAAGCAGATTTTGGTGAGGAAGTAGATGTGGGGCTGCATGGACAGCGTGGAATCGAGATGGACGCCAATGCTCTTGACAGTCGGGGAGAAAAGTATTGTTGCGTCGGCCAGTTGGAGATCGGACGACGTGAGGGACACGACCCTCTGTCTCGTACCCACGATAAGAGCTTCAGTCTTCTCACTGTTCAACTTCAACTTGTTTTCCGTCATCCAGTTCTTTAAGTCCAGGAAAATTATGGAGATGGAAGAAAGGAGCCCATCGAAGTCTTCAGGCTTAGCACTGTTATAGAGCTGGGTGTCATCGGCAAAAGAATGATATTTCAGGCTTTTGCGTTCAATGACAAAGGAGAGGGATCGGGTGTAAAGGGTGAAAAGAACTGCGCCGAGGGCAGACCCATAGCAATTTAAATTATATCAGCAAATGTTTGTCATATATCGATAATAAATAGATTCATTGGGATATATTTAAGAAACAATATCTTAAAGCTATAGGCCTAATATGAAAAGAAAGCTTCTTATTATAGACAGCCCCCCCCCCCCCCCCACTCACACCTCAATTAAAAAAAAATTTGCATATAGCCATGGTAAATAGGCTACTCACTTATGAACTTATATATACTTCTTGTAATAATTTTTTGTTATGTGTGTAATTACTAGATCTATAGCGACACATTTTTCGGCAAATCAAAACAAATGCTGTTGTCATAAAAACAACACAAAATAATGTTCACTCAGTTGTGTGCCTGCGGTGTGCGAATAGACTGCAGTAGTCTATTTGCAAACGTGTGTGCTTTACTGGTTATGGGCCTACTGTGACTAAGAAAAGATGTAGGGGGTAAAATTTTATTTCATTTCCAAAAGATTATGCCGAAACAGAAGGATGGGTTGTGAACGTCAGACATAAAGAATCATATAATATTATCATTCCCAAACGTATTGCTTGATGCAGAATATCAGATTTATCAGATAGCGTGTCTATGGTCTAAATTGCTTTTCTAGAGGACGACATCTTTTGTTGTAGTTGTGAAGCAAGTTGTCTTTATTGCAACTACCCTTAATTAGCTTCAAAAAGTGAAACAAAAACATGTAAATCTAAGAAAGACAGAGATAAAATCACATTCCCTTGCAAAGACTAGTCTAACCTATAAAGTAAAATATAGGCCTACATTAGGCCCTAGAATTTATTTCGAATTATATTTCAAAGTGTAAGTTGGAATTTTTATTAATCAGGACAAATTAAATGTTAGATCTAATTATAGATAATACTAAAGATAATTAACTTTTCATTTTTTTTTTACTCGTTATGCTCCACTAAATTTCTATGGTCTAAATTTAGAACTTTGCAGACAAAATTGTGAGCTTCTACAATTTTTACCCGACCATTCGACAGTGCTTGACAGACGCCATTTTGAAATGTTATAACTTGTGATGAAGCATTTCAATGAGCAGACCAGCACATGTACATACCGACATTTTAAGCTTAAAACTGCTGAAATTTGGGGTCTTTTTGTCTTTTCTTCGGGGTCTTATATAAATAGGAAGGATAGCTACCTATTCGACTTTTGAGCAATAATATAAGTTCTAGCCCGTGGCACACTGTTTCAATGAAAATTAAAAAAAATCCAATACATTAGTAAACGTACAATAAAACCCGAATAAATGTAAATAAATATAACAACATTTTGTTGGGATTATTATCTTTATGATTACACTAAACTCATTGTACATCAACAATATTAAAAACTATTGCTACAACATTTCTACATTAAAAAAAGATATATATATATTTTTTTGTCATTTCAAGATGCCAACACAGAAAATATAAAGTTCGATTAGATAAAAAGTTATTGTGCAAAGATGCAAATGAAAGTTTATTCTCCACCATACATTGAATTAGTCCAGTACAAGCTTTAGTAACAAACACAAAACAAAGAAAAACTTCAGAAACTGTTGATCAAATGGCGACAGCGACACGGTGGAGCTCTTTAGAAACCAAGGCTTGTGTGTTTTGTGGTTGTGGCGATGATGAACGTATGTTATGGAATCATCTGTTACACCTGTGTTATGTTTTACCTCATCATCTGTGTTCTCAAAATGGTGGACAGTTTTTTCATTGGCTCTGCCCTCGAAATTTTTGTTATTGTTAAAGATTATTTTTGTATTACTTGACTCGCTACCATTTTGTCCTTGGAAATAATCCGACAATTTAGTTTTGTCCAATGGAGCCTCACTGTGGCTATGATCGACAGATTGTTTGGCTGGCTTCGGTTGGTAAGTGAATTGGCAAACTTTTCGGTCTTCCACGTTGGGCTCAAATTTTTGACATTGGAAAGGCTGGAAGTCTTTCAATTCATTCAAAGCTGTTGGGTTCATTTGCCACTGCAGGGCTTGGGTGATTGTCACCACGTACACATCATCTAATGACGTCATCTTCTCAATAAACTCGTCCATAGCCTCCAGTTGATATTCAGTGTTCAGCCAAGGGGAGTGGAGATTCAAATAAAGCGGTGCGCGGTTACTTCGATAGTTTCTAAGGAAATTTTTCCACAGCATCTGAAAAAACAACACTATTTATGAATGTGTGATTGACTGAGTGATAGAGAGAAATTATAAGCCGATATACCTAGACAGAAATATAGATTATAAATAGAGAGAGAGAGAGAGAGAGAGAGAGAGAGAGAGAGAGAGAGAGAGAGAGAGAGAGAGAGAAGAAAGAGTGATAGATACATAATTAAAAATTATGGTATGGATTTCAAAAAGATTATTTTTAAACATTTAAAACTAGCCTAAATATAGATCTAACTCCGCCATAGCCGGTCCCAAGCCCGGATGAGAAAGGAGGAGGGTTGGGCGAGGGGCTAGCAACCCCTTCCCGTCAAACTACTACCGCTACAAAAACACAAACAAGGATCCTAACAGACAACTCGGTACTGGGAGAGGATGGACCTCCAGTTGGAGGTACGATGATGTCGGGCAGTGAAAGCCAGCTACTGGAAGCTGCCAGGCAGACGGCCATCATCTCGACCAGGACCACACTAACTATCGGAACATGGAACGTCCGCACCATGTTTGAAGCTGGTAAAGCAGCACAAGTGGCGGTGGAGATGAGGAATTACAAGATTAGCATCCTCGGCATCAGCGAAGCCAGATGGACCGATTCCGGCCAGAAGAGGCTCACCACGGGAGAGCTACTCCTTTATTCAGGGCACGAGGATGAAAATGGACCACACACTCAGGGGGTGGCTATCATGCTCTCAAAGGCTGCCCAAGGAGCACTAATTGGTTGGGAGGCACATGGTCCAAGAGTCATCACTGCGTCTTTCAGAACAAAGAGGAAAAAGATCAACATGAATCTCGTTCAGTGCTATGCCCCTACTAACGATAGTGAAGACTGTACGAAAGATGAATTTTACGGTAGGCTGCAGAGCATCATTCAGAGGTTTCCTAGCAGAGACATAACCATGTTGATTGGAGACCTTAACGCTAAAATAGGAGATGACAACACTGGTTACGAAGAGGTTATGGGTCGAGAGGGGTTGGGAGAGATGAGTGACAATGGAGAGAGGTTTGTAGATCTGTGTGCTGCAAACAGCCTTGTCATCGGCGGTAGCATCTTCCCCCATAGAAAGATACACAAAGTCACCTGGCTCTCACCAGACCTCCACACCGGAAACCAGATAGACCATATTTGCATTTCCAAGAAATTCCGGAGGTCCCTGCAAGATGTACGTGTTAGAAGAGGAGCGGACGTGGCCTCAGACCACCACCTTCTTGTTGCACGTGTCAAGCTTAAACTTAAAAGGAATTGGGCAGTAGAATTAAACCAGCGAAAGAAGTTCAACACAATACTTCTCAGAGACCCAACCAAATGCCAGGAATTCAAGCTGGCACTTGCAAACAAATTCCAAGTCCTGCAAGAAATAATTGATGAAGAGGAAGCAACAATAGACAAGGAGTGGAGGATAGTGGAAACAACAATAAAGACAGTTTGTCAAGAAGTATTGGGCCCACAGAAACGCAACCACAAGGAATGGATCTCAACGGTCTCTTTGAAGAAAATAGAACAGAGAAGAGAAATGAAGGCAGTACTAAATAGCAGCCGGACACGTGCAGAGAAGGCCAAGGCACAGGAACAATACACACAAGCAAACAAGAGTGTAAAGAAGAGCATCAAAGCCGACAAAAAGAATTATGCAGATGCTCTAGCTGCAGAAGCGGAGGAAGCAGCCAGAAATGGAAATATGAAAGACTTGTATTCCATCACCAAGAAGTTATCTGGAAAGTTTAGTAAACCTGAAAGACCGGTGAAAGATAAAGAAGGAAAGCAGATAATCGATGACGAAGGACAAAAGAGAAGATGGGTGGAATACTTTGAAGAGCTACTCAACAGGCCAGCTCCACCAGACCCACCTGATATCCAGCCGGCAGACATAGACCTACCGATAGACTGCAATGCACCTACAAAGGAAGAAATACGCCAAGCCATCAAGAAGCTTAAAAGCGGAAAAGCACCTGGACCAGATGATATCCCTGCGGAGGCACTGAAAGCGGACGTGGAGACTACAGTAGAGCTCTTACACCCCCTCTTCCAAAAGATCTGGGAAGAGGAGCAAGTCCCAACAGAGTGGAAAGAGGGACTACTCATTAAACTCCCTAAGAAAGGAAACTTGAGCACCTGCTCTAACTATAGAGGAATTACCCTACTATCAATCCCAGGAAAGGTGTTCAACAGGATTCTGCTTGGCAGAATGAAGGCTGCTGTTGATACGAAGCTGCGAGATCAGCAAGCTGGTTTCCGCAAGGATAGATCCTGCACTGACCAAATAGCTACACTGCGCATCATCCTGGAGCAGTCGCTCGAGTGGAATTCCCCCCTATATGTCAACTTTATTGACTATGAAAAGGCTTTTGACAGCGTAGACAGGGAATCACTTTGGAAGCTGCTAAGACACTTTGGGGTCCCTACAAAAATTACCTCTATAATTAAGAACTCTTATGAAGGATTGAAATGCAGAGTGATCCACAGAGGCCACCCAACAGAGGCATTCCAAGTACGGACGGGAGTGAGACAAGGCTGTTTACTGTCGCCATTTCTGTTTCTGCTAGCGATAGACTGGGTAATGAAGACATCAACATCGGATAAGCGTAATGGCATCCAGTGGACGTTATGGTCACAACTAGACGATCTAGATTTCGCGGATGACCTGGCACTACTCGCACATACTCAGCAACAGATGCAGGAAAAGACCAACATTGTGACGGAAAACTCCACTCGCCTTGGCCTCAACATCCACAAAGGGAAGACCAAGTTCCTTAAGGTCAACGCAGAAAACACATCGCCTATCACTCTCAATGGTGAAGCGCTAGAGGAAACTGAAGAATTCACCTATCTAGGCAGCATCGTCAATAAGAAGGGTGGATCCGATGCCGATGTAAGGGCAAGAGTTGGCAAGGCCAGGACAGCCTTCCTCCAACTTAAGAATATCTGGAGCTCAAGAGAAATATCCCTGAAAACAAAGTTCAAGATCTTCAACTCAAACGTGAAGTCTGTCTTACTCTATGGTGCAGAGACTTGGAGGACCACAGCTACTAACACCAAGAAGATCCAGACTTTCATAAACTCATGTCTCAGGAGGATTATGCATATACGCTGGCCAGACATGATCAGTAACGATGAGCTCTGGAGTCGAACAGGGCAACAGGCAGCCGATCTGGAGATCATGCAAAAAAGATGGAGATGGTTGGGGCACACACTCCGAAAACCAGCATCCAACATCACCAGACAGTCCTTATCATGGAACCCCCAAGGAAAGAGGAAGAGAGGCCGACCCCGTAACAGCTGGCGCCGAGACCTGGATGCAGACGTCAAGAGAACAGGCCATTCATGGGGACAGTTGGAAAGACTCGCTCGGGACCGGGATGGCTGGAGAGCCCTTGTTGGTGGCCTATGCCCCGAGAGGGGTAGTAGGCGTAAGTAAGTAAGTAAGTAAGTAAATATAGATCTAGACATTATATGTAGATCTACATATTATGTTTGTGTGTGTATGGTAATGGTTAATGGTAATGGTAATTTATATAGCGCTTCTATCTATGTGAGTGTGTTTGTGAGCGTGACCGTGTGTGTTTGAATGAAAGTAATGAGTAACATTTAGTATGCTTCATATTAAAATTGTTTCAACTGAATCTTAAATAAAATTGCACAGACCAGGGCAATTTATTGCTAGCTAACTTAACATTAACAAGAAAGTGTTTTCAAATGTAATCAAAGTCAATAAAATTAACATGGTATTATTTCATACCTGATAAGCTTCATATTTATCTCTAGGCATATTCGCACAATCATCTACGTAAGCACAAGGCTTTTGTTCTCTGTAATCCATGAGCACAACAACTGGAAGTATCCACATACCAGGGTACTTTTTCTGTGGACACCGTGCTATATTACATACCAACGTATAACCAAAGTCTAATGTAAAAGGCCATAAAACTGGAGAGTACAGATTCTTGGGGAATGAATACGTCATTGTTGCATCATACCTGTAGATAGAATTTTTACAATTAGGGTAATAGAAAATAAGTATCAAAGTATAAAACACATTTTGAAAACGAATTATTTAGCCATTCATAAGTGTAAATGGGGCACGGTAGCCGTGTGGCAGCGTGTTTGACTGACGATCTGAAGGTCCTGGGTTCGAATCCTGTTGGAGATTTTTTTCCCAGGATTTGAGGGTGTCCCTGAGTCTACCCAGCTTTGATGGGTACCTGACCTTAGTTGGGGTAAAGTAAAGGCGGATGTGCATAGTGCTGGCCACACAATCACCTATTATGCCGTGGCCACTGAAACTGGTGAACGCTGCTTCACCGGCCCTATGGATCAATTTGGTCCAACGGGATACTTTACTTTTATTTTACTTACATAAATGTAAAATCACTATTATGTCAGGCAAGATTTATCCTTCATTATAAAACATTACTAAACTTGGTTATCTTAAAATACTATTTTAAAAGTTCCAATAATGAAATAAAATATATCTGAACTGTTTTCAAACTTCTTAGCTTATTTTATTATTTTGAAACTTTTTTGTTCACAGTATAAAAATGGTGGTTTATCTTAATATAATCTACATGCATAGAGGCTCGAGCTCTACATAAAATTGTTGGTTATTTCATTTAGCCATCGTTTGATATTTTGTCTTGCATTTTGATAAGGTTTTTTAAAATCTATTAATTAAGATATTGGCTGTTCTGACCAATTCAGTCAACCCATTAACTGCCATCGAGAAAAACAATATGTCTGACTCTATCCTTTCATATGAAAAAGACACATTTATTTTGATATCTATTGACTCTGTGTCTCTATTGTCTCTGTGTCTCTATTGACTCTGTGTCTCTATTGACTCTGTCTCTATTGACTCTGTGTCTCTATTGTCTCTGTGTCTCTAAGTATTTCATTGATTTAGTTTTACATTAGTTTTTCTTCCTTAAAGTTGTTAAGTCAATTTGATAAAAGTTGTAAGAATGTTTCTTATAAAACATTTAAATGTTGGAGGAAGCCTGAAACTATTAAAAGATTATGGAGTAGACATAAGTTGCATCAGCACTTAGAAAAATATGTCGGTGATTATAGCGATTGCAGAGAAAACATTCCAAAGGCAGAGGGAAGAGGCAGGAAGAGTCAGAAACTTCAGAGAATTTTGAAATGGCTAGAGCTCACCATTAGGTGAAATAGGAGATGTGCGGCAATTGTCGTTTGGCTCGGAATTCTTAGTATTTTGCTTTCTTTTTCTTTCACATGAAGCCCCGAAGCAGTGGACAAGAAGATCGGCTTGGAAGCTTTTTTCTAAAAATGGCCCCGTTAATTGCTACAAATAGCATATTTTGCATTTAGAATTTAGACCTACGTTTCCAGCCTAGCAAAGAGTCCGTTGTGCAACAGTTGAATCGCACAACTACCAGAACCTAGCAATTGACATTGTAGTAATTAATGAACAATGTGACAACCTCAATGTGTTCATAAAACTTTTTTTTATCTCAATTTCTTGGTGCAAAATAAAAATGCCATTATTAACCTTCTGAAAAATCTAAAGAATTACACTACAGGCCGCAGTTCTGCCCTAACGTTATGGTTAAGTGCACTATTGTCAAAGTCCTTACTTTTTATCCGAAGACCATTATGGTAATGCTATTACTACATCAGTAATAACAGACACCACGTGACATATGTTGTTTTCCAAGCTTTTTTTGATCAAATGCTTTTTTAATACGAACTCAATACGTCAATAAATTTCTTTTTTTGTTTTTAATTTATCAATTTTGTCATTTACAAACATAACGTCCGTCATCTCTGCCTTACCCTGTACTTATGATGCCGAAAATTTATATCTATAAACCTATAGGCCTATGGGCCTATCTATGCGACTATAAATCGATATATCTATATTTACATTTAAAGCTTAACTTACGTAAAATTATTTTCATAAAGAACAGAGAAAAGATCATCTCCAGCAGGCTGTAAAAATGGGCTTCTCCATCCTCGTATTTCTTCCTGTGGAATATTGGCTCTTTCTGCCAAGTTATTTCGTTGATTCACAACCTGTGAGAAAAAAAAATAGTTAAAATTAATAATATTAAGGATGACAACCACAAGCGACTGTGAATTGTTCTAAAAATAATCTTAGCGCATAATTTTTTTTTCTAGCTTTGCGCCGAAAAACTATAAAAAGTTGCACAGGCATTTTTAAAGTGAAACCAAAATTTGTCTTATACTTTCCTTTTAAGAAATGAATATTGTCATAAGTGTAGTATTATTAAGTTGTTTTAACTGAAAATTTGAAAGAATGTATTGTTAGTCGGGGCAAGTCGGCTGTCCAAATTTCAGCTCGATTGGACCGCGATTGCTCCCACGACGCATGATTGCAATCAGACAGACAGAAATTGCAACTTAAAATAAAGGGAGTAAAAATATATAAAGCTATAAATTCTAACGTAGATTTACAACACAATAATCCAATAAATGTCACATTAATGTTATGTAGGCCTAAAAGTAACCATAGACTATAATATACATGGACCGCTTACTTTAGTATTTCTGCTATATGATTAGTCGAAACACTGATTTTCGGAATTTCCGATTCGTAGTTTCCTTTGCACTTCCGTTTTATTGAATCGCTTCGATTTTCTCAATGAAAAATTAAAATTAAAATCGAAAGCTGTATAAAGCGGATACATATAAGAAACAACGAGGAGCGTAGAAGTAATTTAAGACAGCCTTTTTGGTTGCGCACGGAAAAAAAGTTGATATAAGCTCTAAAAATAGAGCAAGCGGTCCATCTTATTATAGATTATGGAGCAGCCAGAAAATTAATTGTCCAGAATATTTGTTTGATCATATACTATAATATACATTGACAGCTTGCTTTAGTATTTCTGCTATATGATGACTCGAAACACTGATTTTCAGATTGTCCGATTCGTTGTTTCCTTTGCACTTCCGTTATTTGAATCGCTTCGACTTTCTCAATGAAAAAGTAAGATTAAAATCGAAAGTTGTATAAAGCGGAAACATTTAAGAAACAACGAGGAGCGTAGAAGTAATTTAAGACAGCCTTACTGGTTGCGCACGGAAAAAAAGTTGATATAAGCTCTAAAAATAGAGCAAGCGGTCCATCTTATTATAGTCTATGGTTTGATCAATAGTTTATTTCATTTACACTGTTTCCTCTGAATTTATTTCGATTTAAAGAAACGAACCATTATCTCATTATATTCCTTAGGCTAAGTTGAAAACTATATCATAATATCAGTGAAATTGTTGATTTCTGTTTTACACAGAAATTCTAAATGTATTGTATTGTTTAACTATTTATTTCCTGAGAAGTTTAAAAATAGACTCAATCATCTAACAACAGTACGAATAGGTTGCATTGGACTCGGGTTCAAACCTACAAAATGGTATTTATATTTCCGGGCCAAAGAGGTCTACGTCGGATAGGATAGTAAAGGCGGCTTGACATTAAGCTCTGTCTTATCGTTTATACTGGAAAAAGTTAATTACGTATATAATATTTATATATATATATTATTATATGTTACAGACGCTCATTCTATACAGAAGATTATTGCATTTATAATATATATATATATATATATATATATATATATATATATATATATATATATTGAGAGAGAGAGAGAGGGAGAGAAAGAGAGAGACACAGAGACAGAGAGTGACAGAGAGAGAGAGAGATATGGCGAGAGAGAGAGAGAGAAGGACCATTAGTGCTTTCTTCAACATACATAATTCATATATTACATGAATTTATTTGTTGGAGACGGAACCTAAACTTTCTTTGAATTGATTCGAACAGTACCTCAAATCCCATTTCGTCTTTGGTTGCATCCGTCCACCACATCCTTGGCAACTGATGCGTGACACTGTGATCGCCAATCTCCATTCCTCTGGCGTGGAGTTTTTTGACCATACAGTAGTCGGTAAAATTGTGAGACACGAAAAACGAAGCAGTGATAGGACAACCGTTGGGATTCTTTCTACGTCCGTCTGGTGGAAATAGTCTACACAAATATATTGATAGATTTAATATAAGGATTGTTTGTACTGGGTTGTAAAAGTTTATTAAATGAATGTGTACACATCAATGTTGTTAACATGAAATAGATGTCTAGAAAATACATTGGTTATTATCAAGCTTCACGATCCACTAAACTTACTATTCAAAAATATGTTTAAAAAGGCGATTAATACAAATAAATGTAAAAAAAGCAACTAATTATAGAGTTCTGAATCATTAAAATTGAGCTCACAATTTTGTCAAATAAATCGAACATTGATCTAAGATTGATAGCCTAATGTTTCATGATCAAAACTTGGAATAAATGAACGGAATGTTTTAGCATGTGACATTTTCATATTATTTCTCTCTCACTCATCTACTCACAATAATTTTTATTTTTTTCTTTATTTTATATTTTTTTTAATAAATCGGAGAATTTAAACTTAACTGAAGTGAACAATTAAAAGTTTAAATTTCAAGAACTTTTCAACATTGGCGTCAGTACAAAGAAGGGAGTTAGATTTTTTTCCAAATTAAACATTATTATTATCTCTAGATAACACACATTACAAGTGAATTAATTGCCTGTCAACATAAAATAATATTAACCCATGTCAGACAGGTCAGTAGCTTAAATCTTGTTCCTAATTTTAAACAAAATTTTAGTAAATTATTAAATAAAGTTATATGTTTTCTAGACTGTATCTTTTCCTTTCATGTATTTAATTATCATCGAATCATTGTAAAAATCCAATATTATTAATGTAAGATTCATAAGATACTAGTATCATATAGCAGCGAGAAATGGTGAGATGAAAGGGGGAGGTACCTTTTATCCAAATCATAGTGAGTTTGTTTTAAAATGTAGATATTAATACTGAAAAATTACTTTCAGTTCAATAAATTGATCTACATACTTGTTTTACATGGCAGTAAATAAACGTGGAGATGGTTCATTATTTTATATTTTAAAACAGAGACACTATCCACAAAAGGATGGTGCAGCATGGGTTGCCCACTCCTGCCATAAAAAGAAGTTAAACCAGATACATGTTTTCAATAACACACAGAAATATTAACCTAGTACTACTTTGTGTCTGTTTGTGTGTGTTAGTGTGTTATTCTTATTGCCATCTATCTAAACGTTATCTCTCTCTATTTCTTATATTCTCTTTCTCACTCTCTTTCTCTCTCTCTCTCTCTCTCTCTCTCTCTCTCTCTCTCTACATATATATATATATATATATATATATATATATATATATATATATATATATATATAGGCTATATGTATATATAGCTAATTGAATTAATCATAGAATGCTCATACCTGAGATAGTAATGCCAATTATCCCAATTAACGGCATCGTCAAATGCCAAAAGAATCATCTGTGGGATATTTTCAGGACGGAGATTGCCGGGAATACTGTGTGCTGGACATCTACATTTTGGTGGATGACAAGTATGCCTGGAGCAACTTTCATTTCCCTTGGTCAAGTTGAGTAACTGTACAATGGTCAGTGAAAGAAATGCTAACTTCCAATTCATCCCCGAAATCAAATCTGTATTTTTATAGTTAATCGTTGACAGTTATAATAACATCTAGAATGGCTTCTTGAAAATTTAGAGTCGCATGGGAGAAAACTCATTCCAGTCACTAGTTATTTTCCTAAAAACAAACTTAAAATAATGTAGGTCTACTGAGCAGTCGGTAACTCCTTTGGTTAGTAAAAAGAAACAACATCTATGGCCTGCGAAATATTCACCAAGATTTGCTTGCAATGTTTTCTAGTCTGTAAAATGGGGGTGGGGGATATGTTTAGCATTTAACAGGATTTGTGAAGCTAAGACGGAGACTACTTTGTTAAATCTAAAATCAACAGAAAGGCTTTAACCCACTTGACTTTTTCACTGTCCAACATCAATGCTCCTTGGTAGCTTTTTTTTAAATACCTACATCATACACCTACACAGGGGCGTTGACCGGTCCATGTGAGCATCTACATACACACACGCACACACAAAGAGAAAGAAATTGAAGTTGGCGACGAGAGGGAAACGTAAGAGCAGGAATAACAAACAAAAAAGTGTAATCTACTTAAAATCAAGTAAACTCACACACATACAGACACAAATACCAAAACAAACATAATCGTCAACACTTACAACCATATACACAGTGTTTCTGATTGCGTTACATACACTGTACATACAACAATATATACACCGTGTTTCTGATTGCGTTACATACACTGTACATACAACAATATATACACAGTGTTTCTGATGGCGTTACATACGCTGTACATACAACAATATATACACAGTGTTTCTGATGGCGTTACATACACTGTACATACAACAATATATACACAGTGTTTCTGATTTTAATTACACACACTGTACATACAACAATATGCACGGTGTTTCTGATTGTGTTACACACACTGTACATACAACAATGTACACCGTGTTTCTCATTGTGTTACACACACACCACATACAACAATATGCACAGTGTTTCTAATTTTGCTACACACACATCAGATACAACAATATGCAGAGTGTTTCTGATTGTGCTACACACTCTGTACATACAACAATATGCACAGTGTTTCTGATTTTGCTACACACACATCACATACAACAATATGCAGAGTGTTTCTGATTGTGTTACATTCACCATATACAACAATATGCACAGTGTTTATGATTGTGTTACACACACACACTACATACAACAATATGCAGTGTTTATGATTGTGTTACACAGTACATTCAACAAAATACACAATGTTTATGATTGTGTTACACACACTCTACATACAACAATATACGCAGTATTTTTGTTTGTGTTACACACACAGTACATACAACAAAATACACAATGTTTATGATTGTGTTACACACACTCTACATACAACAATATACGCAGTATTTTTGTTTGTGTTACACACACAGTACATACAACAAAATACACAATGTTTATGATTGTGTTACACACACTCTACATACAACAATATACGCAGTATTTTTGTTTGTGTTACACACACAGTACATACAACAAAATACACAATGTTTATGATTGTCTTACACACACTCTACATACAACAATATACGCAGTATTTTTGTTTGTGTTACACACACAGTACATACAACAAAATACACAATGTTTATGATTGTGTTACACACACTCTACATACAACAATATACGCAGTATTTTTGTTTGTGTTACACACACAGTACATACAACAAAATACACAATGTTTATGATTGTGTTACACACACTCTACATACAACAATATACGCAGTATTTTTGTTTGTGTTACACACACAGTACATACAACAAAATACACAATGTTTATGATTGTGTTACACACACTGTACATACAACAAAATACACAATGTTTATGACTGTGTTACACAGTACATACAACAAAATACACAATGTTTATGATAGTGTTACACACACTCTACATACAACAATATACGCAGTATTTTTGTTTGTGTTACACACACAGTACATACAACAAAATACACAATGTTTATGATTGTGTTACACAGTACATACAACAAAATACACAATGTTTATGATTGTGTTACACACACTGTACATACAACAAGATACACAATGTTTATGATTGTGTTACACACACTGTACATACCTCAAGATACAGAAATAGAAGCTATGCTGACATAAAAGTTAGGAACTACGTTAATATTGAGTTCAGATTGAAGCTTAAAGCTTGGAGGCTGAGTTAAGGTTATAGTTAGGAGGATTAGTTACGGTTACGTTTATGATGTTAAGTTAAATATAGGTTTAGGTGCTAGATGATGTGGAATCAAACTGATCTGTGTATTGTAAGTTACACATCAAATCGCTATTATATAAGTGCATTTTGAACATCATAACTGAACATTTCCTTTGCTACTTTTCTTTCTATATATTACCGGAACATAGTACAGTAAAGCGGCTGTGCTTGAATTGTTACGACCTAGCCGCGCATAGCAATTACAATTTGAAGTCTTAGAAATACATTACTAAAATATGAATTAAAAGTCCAATATTGATGGTGCATTGATTTAGCCTACGTGTGGTCAGGCGACTGAGAGAGAGAGAGAATTAAAAAAACAACAAGTAAATTGTTAAATAGTATAATAGATCAACTTCACTTTATTTCTTTTAAATATATAAACCTGTAGAGTTTTTAAGAAAGGTTTTAGAAAACAAATAATTGCTGGGTGTCTTAGAGTTCAAGGGGCCACACAGACGCCATGTACTGCGAGTGTTTAAAAACAATTTTAAGTAGAAAAGTCAATAGAGAAAACGTGCAGTGTCCTGAACTTAACAACAGGGAAACAGTAAACAGGGTTAAGGAAATATCCTTGTCATAATACAAGCTAAAGGGATTAGCACAAGATATCTTCATATGTGGCCTTTAGGTTTGAAGTCAAACTTACCAATTTAGACTGTAGTAAGTAGTCGTTAGTTCGTTTACACTTTAGACAGTATCTACACCTGCACTTTGCCTATATAATTCTGGTAGGGCTATTACATAAATTCCCCAGAAAAAAATTGCATAGGTCTATATAGTTACCAATAACAATTGTATAAACTACAATGAACATAAACCTATGATTATTTTACAAAAATATTTAGTATTTACTGCAAACATTTAGAAAAGGAATTTAAAATAAATATTGTAATCAGTTTTAAAAAAAGGCATTTCTTTATATTTAACTTTAACAAAAAGTTTGGACTATCCCTGGCTGAGAATCGAACAGCCGTTTTCCGAATAAGTCTAAAGTATAATTATTTGATTTTACTTACTAAAAACATTGTAGGAAAGCTAAAAGTCCAGAAATTCTTTACAATCTTAAAAAAAAAGAAAGGAATACATAATGAATTAATGGAAATTTTTTAAAAAGGAGAAAAAGAAATACAAAGTTGTCAGTGGCGAATCGAACCAAGGTCCGCACGCATGGCAGTCGTATACGCTAGCCACTTAGCTAGGGAGGACACATACCGGAAGCGAGATCGCAAAAGTAAAATATAAGACAGTAACGTCTCGTGTTTTTAAATTAACCAATGGGGATTGGAATCCACACACACAGTCTATTCTATACGTATAGATAGATGAGAATAGTTTGTATGGTAGAAAACTTGTGGTGCAGTAGAATTAGGCTTTACCTATTTAATTTGTGAGTGTATGTTTGCGCGCGCCCTCCCACACACATATAGCGCCTACTGGCAGATTCCCCCCCCCCCCCCCAATTATTTCTTAAATAAAGTCAATACCCCCTCCCAAAAGCCTGCTCCAGGGGAAAAAAATGATGACATTCGTGCTACAACCCAGTAAGCGATGTGGGTTAACGTATGTACCTGCCAAACACATCCACTCTTCTCGACATGCTTAGAGTGCTGTTGTGATAAACTTCTTTCAAAACATTTGGTGTAGAGAATTTTGAAATATCGTGTCAACTAACATCAGAACAACACAGGATGCTGCCTAAAACTCAACAGCCACATTTTTGGAAGAGGTTGAAACATTAAAATATCTAAGGTCAAACCTAACTAGACATGTAAGGTCAATAAAGGAAATAAAAACTCGACTTAGCCTGGCCTCATCCATCATGGTCAAACTATGCAAAATATGGAAGAGCAATATCAGCTAGCCAGTGAAAATAAAGGAGGCACTCCTTTTAACTGTAAAACAACGATAACCTTTTCAATGACACCACACCTCGGTGTGTTCAATTATTAAAACATCCCATTGATGAGTGGAAGCAGCCAAGAAGGAAAGCATTCAAGTTAAGAGAATGGCCCACACATCCATTAAAAAAATATTTCTTGTTCTTTCTTTTCAAAATGGCTTGAACACCTCCATGGATTCCAGACATTGTGGCAGCATTGTCGTAACCTTGAGCTCTGCACATAATTATATCATATCCATCACTTTTAAAATTTTTAGGAATGTCAGAACTGAGGTCGTCAGCTTTTTCCCCCTTTAGAGAAAAAAATCCAAGAAACACTTCTCTCTTTTCAACTTTCCCACTGTGGATTTTTACTTAATAATATCTGATCATATCAGACATTTAATCAGTGTGTGATATATTAGGTGTGCTGTCAAACATAATAACAAAATACCTTGCGGCCTTTATATCCATAACAAGATTTTTCTTTGCATGGTTGGCCAGTACATTTATAAATTCATTTTGAATTTTCGGTGAAAGATAAGATACAGATGATGTCCCTGTACATGTACTTATCTTTAGTCTCATTATGTGCTCTTTCAGCACTGGGTCAAGTTTGGAAAGCATCTCAACCATCTCAAGAAAGTTTCCTTTACTCAACGAGAATTCATCTTCGTTGTGGCCACGACATGCCAGATTTTGCTTTGCAAGAAACAATGTAATATCAATACTTTCGTCATCAATTGTTTTATGTCGCTTAAGTCCTGCTGCCAATATTTTCCATTTTTCAAGGCAACATAGGTGCTCTTAAGATGTCTCATGATTATGTAGTTTTGGACTCAGTTTCCACCACTTATCAAACCCAGTAACAAATTTAGATGTTGTTTCGGTAACATCAACAGCAAACAATCTGCAGAAAAAAACAATATAATTTATCACGAAAGCTGAGATGGTTTGGTCGTACTGTTAGGCATAGGTTCTCAACGGGGGCGTTATCGCCCCCCGGGGGGCGGTGAGAAGCTTTAGGGGGGGGGTGCTGACGTTCCAGGTTGCGATTGGGGGGTGGTGAATGGCAAGTGGGCGGTACAAACGTACCTATTTTGAAAGCCTTAGCTATTTGAATTGATTAGTTTTTAATGAAATATGATGTAAACGCAAGTGCTGCTAAATATCTGATATCCCCATACAGTACGCCCAGTGGCGTACCAAGGGGGTGCGGGGGGTGCGGACCGCACCGGGTGACACCCTCTCAGGGGGTGACACCCGGATGAAAAAAACACTGTTAAAAAAAAATTCATTTTACAATGGTTCTACAATGTAATGCACAATGGGGAGAAAATAATGCATTCAAGGATGGTCTACTTGTGGGCGGGGGGGGGGGGGGGGTGACACCCAAAGTTTACCGCACTGGGTGACACCAGCCCTCGGTACGCCACTGAGTAGTATACTAATAAGAAATAGGAATCGCAATGACTTATCGAAGAAGTAGGGGCCAGTATTAGACAAGTATGGTGTGCGGTCGGCTGGTCCTGTGGTTAGTTCATCGAACTGTCAAAGGACATGTAGCGGGTTCTATCCCTGTCGCGAACGATTCCTGTTCTCAAATAATCGTAAGCTAAAAGTAATGCTTGATTGTCTGGTAGCGTGGTTTCATCCAGTTATAAAGAAAATGGTGATCTGGTGATGTCTTTATGTGCTGATATTAATGATATTTTGATCTCAGTTTTACTGAGATGTCCTTTACTACGTTGGCAACTATTTTATTGATACTTGGTTATCGATAAGCGGAGTAGATACGTAGTAATCATACAAACTGGGTAGTTATTGTAATGTTTAAAAAAATACATATAAATTCTTTAGTCATTTAATATTTATATGATTTACAATACTTTTTACAGTTTGATCATTTCAAAGTTATAAATTGTAAGCCATTAATTTGTTTATAAAAGAAAAAAAAAACATTAAACGAAACGGGTTAATTATCTCCCTTTAATTAAACCATGTTTTCACATTTGTTTCAATAATGATGCCAAACAAGTTCGGTTTTGTAATATAACAAATATTACTGACTAGTTATTATTTTTTTTATATACATTTAACATCATGATATTTATAACATGATTTAATTATTAGAGGATTATAATAATTTACGTTAAACACTTTAAAAAGTATTAATTACAGAAATTACATACTGTTGTACTATTAAATAAGTCTCTTATATTTCTAAATTAATAATACAAATAATATTGTTTTAGAATTACGTAGACTATATATATATTTAATTTTATGTTATATTTAGTCTGTATGAATTAATGAACTGTCAATTGTAAGTTACCTCTTTTTATGCTTAAAACAGCTTTCTGTTGCGATAAAATATGTTTACAAGTTTAAGTTGAAACAAAAGCTGAAAGGAAAAGAGCGAATGCAGTTGAGAATAGAAGATGATCCTTTGGATGCCCATATTTTAAATGTTTAAAATCTCCAATATTCCTTCACTTAAAAAAGATATGCATCTAAGAAGGTTGTAGTATATCAAATCAGTTAGGCTTGGTGTAGTATAAAAAAATTTGTCTAATTTGAAAGTTTTGCTTTTGATTAGAAAACTCCGCTTTGAGTGCTTCGATGTACTTTTGACCCATTTCAATGCAAATCCATTCCAGTGCAAATGTAAATGCAGTTCAACTCACTGCAATGTGTCAGAAGCATCGGCTTCAGCAGTCAGTTTTTCTCATTCAGAACCATCGGCTTCAGCAGTCAGTTTTTCTCATTCAGAACCATCGGCTTCAGCAGTCAGTTTTTCTCATTCAGAACCATCGGCTTCAGCAGTCAGTTTTTCTCATTCAGAAGCATCGGCTTCAGCAGTCAGTTTTTCTCATTCAGAACCATCGGCTTCAGCAGTCAGTTTTTCTCATTCAGAAGCATCGGCTTCAGCAGTCAGTTTTTCTCATTCAGAACCATCGGCTTCAGCAGTCAGTTTTTCTCATTCAGAACCATCGGCTTCAGCAGTCAGTTTTTCTCATTCAGAACCATCGGCTTCAGCAGTCAGTTTTTCTCATTCAGAACCATCGGCTTCAGCAGTCAGTTTTTCTCATTCAGAACCATCGGCTTCAGCAGTCAGTTTTTCTCATTCAGAACCATCGGCTTCAGCAGTCAGTTTTTCTCATTCAGAACCATCGGCTTCAGCAGTCAGTTTTTCTCATTCAGAACCATCGGCTTCAGCAGTCAGTTTTTCTCATTCAGAACCATCGGCTTCAGCAGTCAGTTTTTCTCATTCAGAACCATCGGCTTCAGCAGTCAGTTTTTCTCATTCAGAACCATCGGCTTCAGCAGTCAGTTTTTCTCATTCAGAACCATCGGCTTCAGCAGTCAGTTTTTCTCATTCAGAACCATCGGCTTCAGCAGTCAGTTTTTCTCATTCAGTACCATCGGCTTCAGCAGTCAGTTTTTCTCATTCAGAACCATCGGCTTCAGCAGTCAGTTTTTCTCATTCAGAACCATCGGCTTCAGCAGTCAGTTTTTCTCATTCAGAACCATCGGCTTCAGCAGTCAGTTAAAATTCCTCATTCAGAACCATCGGCTTCAGCAGTCAGTTAAAATTCCTCATTCAGAAACTTCGGCTTCAACTGTCAGTTTTCCTCATTCAGAACCGGAAAATGTTATTGTTGTTTTTATCAATAAAAAATATCTCTTGGAGGTCTCTCGCGTGTCATTGAAAGTCGTTCTGCATGCTCTTCATAAATATTGTTAATTGATCATTGACGAGGACTACAAGCGATGGAAACTGCACACAGAGACACGAGGTTGGTTAGCAAAAGATGACTGTTTTTAAATATAATGGATGAGACTTGGATTCAGTTTCTCTAGGTCTGTGAGTTTTGGCAACTATTTTAGTATTGCATTCTTATCACCCTTTTTTGTGGAAAGTAGATTTCATGCTATAGGCCTACCATAATTTGGCTGTCAAAAAAAAAAAAGAAAAAAAAGCAGCAAATAAAGAACCGTGGAGACCTAAGTATTTTGCAACCAAAATTGAAACAAATATGAAATATAGACAAATTACTAGCAACACACCAGGCTAACGATTCACACTAATATTGATTTTTTTTAAGTCTCTTGTTTAAGTAATTTTTTGATCTATTAATTCATACAATATGTTTCAGATTTCAGTTTTTTTTTAAGATAATAAATAAGCACACAAATCTGGTCGGCCTGAGAAAAATTGCGGAAATTATATTGACCCTTTAACTTCCAGAGGGGGTGGGGAATGGGCGCTAAAATAAAGGTGGTGGAGGGGGCGGTGAGCGGGAAAAGGTTGAGAACCTATGCTGTAAGGCATGACTCCTTGGCCAAAACCATCCTACACGGTACAGTAAAAGGAGCACGCAGAAAAGGTCGCCAAAAAAAAAAAGTGGTTTGACAACCTGAAAGAGTGGACCGAAAACGTGTACGTTTCTGCAAACGGCATTTGACCGTTTGGAATGGAGAAATCAGGTTACGCCCACCGTCGTATCACACCTACGACGAAAGTCACGGGACTGATGATGATCATCAGAACTAAATCTAGATTTAATTTGTTGTTTTTCTAAACTATAATTTTATATGTTTGTTCCTTAACATAATTTATTTAATGTATACAGTGTAATTATTTATTAAACACTAGGCAAAATATTTTTTTTCTTTGGATAATATATTCTTGTGTAAATTTATTTTCAACTATTTTGAACTATGACTTTTCCCCTCTACATTACTTAAAGGTCGACTGTGTGTAGCAGGTTGATTTTGGATCGACCAACATTTCTGCTGCAATTGGTTTATGGTTAATCCAGCTCATGACAATTTTAAAACATCACTTTGCATTTCTGATCAGAAACTTGCAATCTATTGAAAAGATAGCATTTCAATGTTGTCTGTTAAGTAACTTAATTTTGATGTACATATTATTAATTTTCAATATCCAAAAAATCGAATAAATTTTGGTATTTACTTATTTAGAATTCAGGCAAATTGGTTTTAATAATGTGTGCCAGTCTGGGACATTTGTAAAGAAAATTTTCTTTAAGGGTTGGCTATCTAAGGGAAGCAATATGCATGTCACATCTAACTACTCCGCTCGGGAGGATACATGTAGGATGCAAAATAGTTAAAGTAAAATATAAGTCATTAAAGGCACCTATCTTTAAATGAACCAATGGTGATTAGACTCTACACACACAGTCTGCTATATACATAAATATATAGATGCCTGACAGTGACTTTAAAAAAAAAAAAATTAACAAAATAAACATATGAAAACAATATAAAGTTGCTCAATTATTTAATAACTCAATAGCAAGTAATTTCAATCAATAAATAAATCACATTGGCAGTGTAGTTCAAATAACAAAACTTCTTTATGTATAAATCACATTGGCAGTGTAGTTCAAATAACAATGCTTCTTTATGTATAAATCACATTGGCAGTGTAGTTCAAATAACAATGTTCTTTATGTATAAATCACATTGGCAGTGTAGTTCAAATAACAATGTTTCTTTATGTAGGTTCAGATGACTGTATGACTTTTCGTATTCTCTCTGCATCTGAAAGAATGGCTTTATTCTTGGGTTCAATATTTAAAGCTGCTTCATAGTCTTGCAAACCTGTTGATTTTTTTTTTTTAAAGACAAAAAAATGAAAAATATTTCAAATAATATTGCATTAAGTTATAAATATTTACAATAATAATAATATTGCATGAAGTCATAAATATTGTTTTTATACAATTACATATCTTTAAAAAATGCATCTTCTAAACAGTCAATGAAATATTCTACTTTTAAAAAAATCACAAATTTGGACATAATATGTGAGTCACTTGCATATATTTAGATAAAGAAAATATGAAACACCAAACAGCTTATAAATATTTTATATTAAGAAAAACTAAGAAACAAGACAGAAACTATAATAACTATGCTCTTTGCCAATGGGCATTATGGTGGGTAATAAAATTATTGAAACTATCTTATTTTATCCAACATCTTTGACTAAAATATTTAATCCTGTATATTTGTACACAGCTCAGCAGCTTTAGATGGAACCCACTTTCTGTTTATCTCTTTTAAGATTTGAAGCACTATGGGCTTATATCTCTCTTAGAGCCTTCCCATTTGAAGCACTATGGGCTTATATCTCTCTTAGAGCCTTCCCATTTGAAGCACTATGGGCTTATATCTCTCTTAGAGCCTTCCCATTTGAAGCACTATGGGCTTATATCTCTCTTAGAGCCTTCCCATTTGAAGCACTATGGGCTTATATCTCTCTTAGAGCCTTCCCATTTGAAGCACTATGGGCTTATATCTCTCTTAGAGCCTTCCCATTTGAAGCACTATGGGCTTTTATCTCTCTTAGAGCCTTCCCAATATCTGGTCTGAAGGTGTGGAATCAACTTCCCATTCAACTCAATATTTACCTTAGATAACATGCTTTAGACCGCTACTGTCATACTTATATGTTAGGTCAGTTATTGCTTCATTTATTTGATTTGTCCTATGTTTGTAATGTTTTAAATCATCAATTACTTTTATATTTCTTAGTCTAGAGATTATATCCGTGTTCTTAGTTGTATGTTAAATTGCGCTCTGAGCTTACATTATGTTTGTTGGCAGCCCTATACAAATATTATTATCATTTTTATTGTTATTAATAGAACTTCTAGACTACAATACTACAGTATTTTCCTTATTTAAACAAATAAAATTTACTTTTACATGGTTTGACCAAACATATTAACTATATGACCTTCATGAGAATATATAAGAAATAATAACCTAACATGTAAACTACAGTAGAAGATGAATGAACTATTGGTGAAACAAGTAAACTACAAAAAAAGATGTACCTGTCTGTATATGTACTAAACTACATGATCAAACAAACAAAAACTTTACCTTCAATATACATTTGTAGCATACAAAAGGCAGTTCCACGTCTAACAAGTACCTTGAGTCTACTTGCAGCATTTTGTTGTACTTGGGGATAGAGAAGATCATAAGCCTGCAAACAGAAAAAATTTATAACCCATATAGAGTAAAAAAAAAATTATAATATAAAATAACTTTATATTTATTTAACATAGTATAAACAAGTAACTGTGAATAGAAACAGAATACATTTCTTAATGTTATATACCTGAATGAAATTTTGTCTTTTCATACAAAGCTTTAAAAAAAAATGATGCATGGTTATACTATAAATAATATTAATTATTAATTCAATATGCATTTACTGTTTAAAAAATCCATTGAAATTGACATTTGATTGAATTTCATGAATTTAGACTTCATTTCTGATTTTTAACTGAAAATTATAAATTTATTGTTAAAACCAAATAAGCAGCTTTGATCGTTGTTGTTGTTTTTTTTTTACCTTCGAGCAATCTTCAATGCACTTGAATAAATTATTCAGCTTCAGATGACATGCTGCTCTGTTGGAATAAAGACTTCACAATCAAGGAAAAATACCTTGCAAGATATTCAAGTAATCATACATTTTTTAAACAGAGACTCAAGTAACAATTCTATTATATTGGTATAACATTGAGTGCCAACTACATATATAACTAAAGGATACGTTGCTAACTTGGGAGCTAAGTGAATTGCACAAGTATAAGCATTTATGGCAGACTGGAAATCACCAGATGAAAAATAGGAACTGTGAAAGAGAAATTGAGAATATAAGTCAGATTTTTGTTATCTAAATATACAACAAGTAATGTAATTTACTAATGCAAGCAATTTTTACAGTTGTCAGTTCATCATTAATGCTGTTTGTTTAGTTCTGAAAATATATTTGCATTCATTCTTTTAATTGAAATCTTCTTTTTTGCTTAGATAGCAATTTATTATTATTTAGAATATATTACTTACAATTATTAAATTCGAATTTTTGCTAACTTGGCCACACCTTAGATTAATAGAATACTAAAATATAATACGGTACTAACACATACTACATCAATATGTGTATTCATGATATTCTTAAACCATAACCATTACAATATTAATAAAATTCATGTTTCTAGTTTTGCTTACAAAAACTTTTTTTCTGTTACCATTTCCTGTCACATAAAGATGGGAAAACATCTTTTGGCTAAACTCACATGTATGCGTACACTTCAGTCAAAAAACATGTCCATTTAGCTAAGAATTGTACACAAGAATTTATACTTACTTCCCCTTGTCTAGCAAATACTGTGGATTTTTTTCTTTATCAGTTAAATCATTGTCTAAAGAAAGTTGAATGGCTTTTCTTGCTTCTGCTTGTTTTTTCAACCACTGTGAAAAATACAAACAACCTGAGTGAAGCATTCTACATTTTAATTGACAATGTTTAGACATCAACATAATACATTTAAGGGCCGAAAGGTTTTTAAATAACATGAACATAAATCTCTTGAATGAATAGATTACACTCACTGTTTCTTCCTGTTCTGCTTGAGATTCTCTAGTTGGTGTAGGAAATACTCGAGGTGTGTGTTTTACTATAATGCTTCCAGTTTCTCTGACAATATCAGATTTATCTTTGCATTCATTTTCAAAAATACCAACAGGTTTAGCTGCAATGATATTCATGTCCAATAATTACATTTTGTAAGGATTAATGCACAAGATTTTAAAAGACATAATTAATATTTTAAATTATAAAGCTTTTTTAAACCAAAAGATTATTATAAGATTACCAGTATTTGCAATTATTTAGAGCAGCAAATTAATAGATCTATTAACTGAGTGAATAAATGACAAATTCTTTTTTTGAAAAGATCAAATATATCAAAGGATGACAACTACGTTGTTCATTAGTTGTTTTTTTTTATTAAAAAAATTAAAGTAGTAGAGACTATACACAGTGAAGCCGGCTGGTCCAGCGGTTAGTTCAACGGACAGTCAACCAAAAACCAACTGACACGTCGCGGGTTCTAACCCTGCCACCCTGTCGCCCTGCAGGAGTTTTGGGCCTAGTGGAAGTAATAATCTTTTATCTAGAAGGAACGTCTGTAAACTTATAAGACTAGTGGTACAGACAAGAAAATAATTTGTTATTTAAAGAAATTATTTTTTCAAAAAATTGTTTTCAAACCTTTTTGTCCTGTTTTTTTGTGTGTGCTACTCTTTTTCTCAGCTAGCAGTTTTTCTTTCTCCTAGACAAATATGTTCAATTATTAGCTCTTAAATATTTTTTTAAAGACATATTTACCTTCCCCTGCCCCCCCCCCCCCACACACACACACACAAAACTCCCACAATATATCACAATAATATGAATAACAACCTATAAAGTAGTTTCCCTACATATTTCTATTTTGTAAGCTATAAAGATCCTGTAAATTTCATTATCTTTAATTAAATTTATATTTTCAAAACACACATTGAGTTAAATGTTACTAACATTACAAATTGACTCTATTTAATTATTTCCCATGTTTTCTCACATATTCACCTTTTCTGCATTCTGTTTTTGTTCTTCTTTCCATTTTTCCAATGCTTCAGTGGCTTTTTTTCTTTCATCATCTTTAATTTTATCAATTCTGTCACGCTCAGATTGTTCAATCTGAAATAATAGCGGTAACACTACTTTTTCATAAGATAATGTCGAGAATTTTTTGCTTAAGGCTTATAAATTTTCAAGTTTTGTTGATTGTTTATAACAATAATTATTCCCCCATACTTCTCCATTTATTAAGCAGTTATTTAAACAAAATTAATTGAATTTAATCTCTGTTCATGAACTAAATCTCTGACTAAATGTCTTACTCTGTAATTAGAGCAAAAGGGAATTGGCTGCTTAAGGTCAGTTTATATTCATATCATCACCTTTAACATTTCATTAATAGCAGTTTTGCCGTGTTCTCTTTTAATTTCATTTTTTTGATTGGTTTCGTCTTCAATTCTTTTTTGAAACTTCAACACTGCTTCAGCCCTTTTCAACTTCATTTTTTCCTTGTCCTCTATACAAAGAAGAAATGAAACAAGTATTTTTATTCATTTGAAAAAAAAAAAGATATGCTAATTGGGATGCACAAAATTAAGTGTTTTACTGGCATAGTCTGAGGGAATAGCCCTGGTTTGCCAGTTTTCAACGGGATGAGTTAGGTAGCCCACTTTCCGCTGATCTCTACAGAGACAGGAATGCAATACACAAAAAAGTAAAATTAATATCCGGGGCTCTAAGAGATACATAATCCCAGCTGTCAAACCAATTGGAGTTCAAGTTTGGTCTGTATTGAAGGAATGTCTGTAACATAGAACATTTTGTTTTAAATGTTTTACAAAAAGTAAAGTATCCCTTTCACACCATGTTGGTCCATAGGTTTATAAGATTTATAAGGAAGCAATATTCACCAGTTTCTGGGACTGAGACATACTATACATAATTTTTAGAATAGTTTTACTTTTTCCCAAATAATATCAGGTACCAATCAAAGCTGGTTTTTCTGGCGTAATATTCTCCCCTCTCTTATTCTTTATAGCTCCCCCTGGAGCATAAAGTAGCAACAAAGTTCCGCTATGCCTCCCTATCCTGGGTGAGCTATCTGATCTCATGCCATGTTTTATTGGTGGCTTTTGCTTGCTTCATCCATTGTTCTCCTCCAAGTTCCCATTGGTCCTCTTCTTCTCCTTTTTCCTGATGGTGTTAATTTAAAAGCAAAGTTTGGAATCCTCTTTCTATCCATGCGAAGACCTTGGGAAAGACAATCTGAAGGCCCTCCTGCTAGACCAGGGGTCGGGAACCTGTTTTTCTTAGAGAGCCATGGATACCACATATTTTGAAAAGTAATTATGTGAGAGCCATACATTAAAAACAATAAATATTAAAAGGCAAATAACAATATAAACAAAAATTGAAGGTTTCTTTCGTATGAACAATTCAAAAGCATGTTGGGATGGCCTAAAGAAAATTATGGGCTATGTACCCAAGCGTAACACACTGAGTGTGAATGAAGATATTAATACTTTTATCAACCAACTACCGGTAAATAATTTTTACTGCCATTGTGACTGTCACGATTTTAGATCTATTCACCAAGACATAATGTCATCTTTTAACAATTTAAATTTAACTCTAGATGAATGTCAAGAAGGTTTCAGTGTAAATGTTGTGACGTCACTGTTTAAACAAGTAAACATAGCCAAAGCGTCAGGACCAGACAGAATAAGTGGGCGACTAGTAAAGCTTTGTGCGGAACAGCTGTCCTTTATTTTTTGCTTCATTTTTAATCAATCTTGGGAAAATCACACTATTCCTATTATCTGGCAAACCTCAGAGATTGTGCCCAAACCAAAGAAAGAAAAAGTCCTTTGCAACAATGACCTACTCCTGTCACTTAAACATCTATTATCATGAAATGTTTTGAGAAAATTATTCTCAGACGTATACTAAATAAGGTGCACAAAAGCCTTGATCCCCACCAATTTGCCTACAAAAAAGGCAGAAGCGCTGAGGATGCTATATTTTTAATGTTAGATAGACTGTACCACCCTCTGGATGCGCCGAAGAATTACGCTCGAATACTCTTCGTTGACTTTTCATCTGCCTTCAATACCATCCAACCACACCTTATGATACAGAAACTATCTGCTTTAAATGTCAGTCAATGCATCCAAGCCTGGATCATGCAATTTTTTATAAACCACCCTCAATTTGTCAGAGTAGAGGGATGTACCTCACAAATAAGAGAAATAAGCACTGGAGCGCCTCAAAGGTGTCTCCTCTCTCCCGTTCTATACACAATTTACACCAATGACATTCAAAGTTCGGCAATCAATACAGTATCTTTAATCAAATACGCCGATGATACAGTCATTGCCTTGTTTCCAGTGACGACAGTCTCTATCACAGGACGACCTCAGATTTCTACAAATGGTGCGGAGAGAACTACCTGATATTGAACATCACAAAAACGAAAGAAATGATTGTAGACTTCCGGAAGGAGAAACACAAGCTGACTGATTTGCACATAAACAACCAAATAATAGATCAAGTCTCGCGATATAAATATCTTGGCATCACAATTACTGACAAACTGACTTGGTCTGACCACTGCCAAAAGCCTTTGTAAGAAAATGCACCAACGACTTTTCTGTCTTAATAAACTAAAAACATTTCAAATAGAGAAAACCATTATGAATCTTTTTTACTCAGCGACTGTTGGTAGCATCATAACCTTTGCAATCACCTGCTGGTATGGCAATACCACCATATTGAACAAACACCGGATAGACCGCCTAATAAACAAAGCTTCTCGAACTACACATACAGAATCACCATCTCTTGCGGATATTTTCAGTTCAAGGTGCCTGTCTATGATTGATAAAATCCTCCAAGATCATGCACACCCGCTTTATGATAGTTACATAATATCTAGTCGAAGTGGTCGGTTTCTTTCAATAAAGGCAAGAACAGAGAGATTTAGGAACTCTTTAGTTCCACTATCAGTGAGACTATTTCAAAAGAATCATCTTTCAGCCAGGAAATACAATGGCTCAATAGCTGACTCCTAAATGATAGGCCTACTTTTTTCTTGTATGATAAATGGCATGATAGTTTGCGCGAATGTCTATTGTGTTTGAGTACAAATGGTTCTTTAATATTGTTATATTGTTTTAAGTATGTTGAAAGACGGAATTTATGTAATCAAATCAAATTTCCATTTATTTGGATCAATAAAGCAATCTTATATTATCTTATCTTATTATGTTTAAAACTAAAAATTCAAGTAAATGTGTGCATTTTGTGTAATTTTAACTCTAAAAGTACAATACTTATGTCTCTGAATTCTTTTGATGTTGAGCTGCAGTAGACTTTAGCTCATTTGTAGAATGAAATATTGATATGCAATTTACTATGAAGATCAAAAAGTCTTTAAAAAAACACATTTTATTAATGATAGAACATTTGTCTGCAAGCCAGATGCAGCCATCAAAAGAACCACATCTGGCTCGCGAGCCATGGGTTCCCGACCCCTGTGCTAGAACAATGGGCACCATACACTCAGTAAAGAGAAAATATAAACAAATAATTATAAATCTTTTTATTTCAACTATGAAAAAAATCTAATTTACCTGAATCTATTGAATGTAATCTATTCCAATAACCAGAAGTCTTTTTTCTAAGTTTAAAAATAACAACTCCGTCTCCTATTTGCGCACATCCTTTGCAATCTTCAACAGGTGCAGCAAATAGACATTCAAATAGATAAGGTGGATAGTTGACCTATAAATGAAGAAGAATGTAAAATTTATTCATGTTAAGCTTGAAAGAAATCTTTTTAAAGTTGTTTTTCTAAATTACTCAATCAATATATTAATATATAGGTATCAGCAGGACAAAATAAGGAGTGCAAAAGTCCTAAAAAAAATATATGCTGCTGAGTGAGAGGCATCTGCTCAAAATACTCATTCCACAGAAATAGCAAGAGACACATCCTCCATAGCCCTATTTTATGGAAAGCTAGTAGAGGGTGTAAGTAAAGGAGGTAATCCTTGCCTGTGGTAAAAAAAAGTAATGGGATTTGACCCTAGAATATATAATATATAGAATCCCCAAAAATAGGGTGAGCTTGCTGAGGGCTGTACGCCAACTGGCCCGCAGCTGTCAAGGGTGCAGAGAGGAGAGCCAGGAGAAAAGCTAATAAGGTAGGAGATTGTAGATCTTATAATGCCATTATCCTTTAGAGCAACAAAGCATTTATATAATATAGGCATAGTTAAAATTATAGCCTATATAGGTATAGAAGAGGCCCGGTAGGGTGATAATATCCGGCAATATTATGACCTTTGCACAATTATATCCTAACCTATTTAAAAACAATAGGCTAATTATTATTTATAAATATAAATAGTAAAAAAAAATTGTGTTAACAAGGTTAATAATAGGATACGTGCCCTTCTCTCTTAGGTTCACCACTGCAAATGAAAAACTGCCAGAAACTGTAACATGGCCTATACTTTTAAATTCAGTAAACAATAGTCTATACTATAGGCCTAGATACATATTATAATTATAGAGGTATAATTATAGGATACGTGCCCTTCTCTCTTAGGTTCACCACTGCAAATGAAAAACTGCCAGAAACTGTAACATGGCCTATACTTTTAAATTCAGTAAACAATAGTCTATACTATAGGCCTAGATACATATTATAATTATAGAGGTATAATTATATGGTTATCGGTTATATTATAGTATGGTAATACTTTGGTTCAGCTGCCTCACGAAAAGTAGGGTTCTAAAAAATTCCAACTGAAAATTTTTTCGCGTGGATCTATTGATAAGTGTCTTAGGAAGAGCGGCAAACTATTGAAAATGGAAAAAAAAAATTTTTTCATCGAAAAAAAAATTCATTTCCATTGTGTTTACCAAAGGCTTGTGACGTCACACAGCCTTGAAAAACACGATGTCTGACGGCTTCCTAAGACACAATTATCAATAGCTCCGCTACTCAAATTTTCAGTGGGAATTTCTTAGAACCGATACCAAAAAGGGAAAAGGGGCGAAATAGCACGAAATGAATACAAAAATAAAATTATTCTTACCGTATATCATATGAAATAACACAAAAAGACACAAAATCCTATTGTTCTCTCTTCCGAGTTGTCGAGACCACCTGTCTCTTGTTGCGCATGCGTGCCATGTGCTTTTCTAGATTACCACTTCCTGTCCCAAGATATGGCCAGGTTGGCCGATACTACTCATTAACAAATACTTAGAAAACTTAGAAACTAGCCGATAGTAATCATTAACAAATACTTAGAAAGCTTAGAAACTAACCGATAATAATGATTAACAAATACTTAGAAAGCTTAGAAACTAACAGATAGTAATCATTAACAAATACTTAGAAAGCTTAGAAACTAACCGATAGTGGGGAAAAATCTGGTCCGAGAAGCGCGTGGTACATGGAGTGTGTGCGTTTGATATTATAGTATAGGGATAAAAGAAAAAATAAATAAAAATAAACAAATCAAAGGGACGTAACAAAATTTAACACAAAAAGCTCAAGGGAAGAAACAATTTTTAATAAAACATGCAAAATTACAAAATTTTCAACATTAAATAAAAATCACACAAATGGAACCGCTCAATAAAACCTAGATTGTTGTATTCAGGACAAAAAGATCCTTAAATTGATATATGGCACTTAGAAAAACTCCGTGAGGCAGTTAAACCAAAGTATAGCTCTAGATATTTAAGATATTAGTATTAGTTACTATTACAACTATTAACTATTAGATAAAGTATAATTTAATAATGTAGTATGTAGTGATAAAGTTTATCAGAATAATCAGATAAACTAACTAATCTAAAGTCCTACCTTTAGATAATCTTCAGATGAAAATATATCAACTTTTTTGGCATTAACACCTTTTAGAGGAATAGTTATCCATAGCAATGAATCCGACTCTTCCCATGTGTAGTCTTTAATAGATATTGGCATTTTTTCAGGTAAGATAACAGTTATGCAGCTGGTGAAAAATGAGACGAAAATTTTTTTTTTCCGGATATTTATGTTTCCTAGCAACTAAATGTGAATAATATTATAAACCACTGCCAACTTTTCGTTCGATTGATAAATGTGACACATTGGTAGCAACGATTATTTCAACAATAATCATTTAACAAACTTTTTTTTGTGTGTGATGGCCACAGGTGGCTCTCATCCAAATTTTTTATTTCAATAATTTATTGTAATCTTACAAGTTCACTCTCCCCCTTCTTGGCCGACAAGGGTGCTGCCAACTATAAACTAGTTCGAAGAAAAAAATAAACTTTTTACCCTTTTTTCGTGAACTGCTGTAGCCAATAGGCCTACATATTAACATATTATTGTGTGTATTGATATGGCATTGTTATTAACTATTAAGGGAGTTCAATAACATCTTATAAGTTTACAGACGTTCCTTCTATGTAGAAGATTATTACGTCCACTAGGCCCAAAACTCCTGCAGGGCGACAGACAAGGATCCATCGGTGGCAGGGATAGAACCCGCGACCTGTCGTTTTTGGCGTTGACAGTCCGGTGAACTAACCACTGGACCATCCGGCTTCACATAGTTGGCATAGATATAATAATCTACTATATATATATATATTAATACAATCATAATTAAGTTATGCTCGGCTAGCATGTTATAGTTTCATGAAGCTATGGTTTAGGCCCTATGTTGGGCCTTAGTCCTTAGTGTAGTGGTAAATTTGAGTCTTCAAGCTAAGAACGGATTCGCAGTAATAGTAACAATTTTTGGAAATACAAATTTTGGATCGGAATTTCCTGCGTGTGTCTAGCTTGAAGATTAAAGACATTAAAGTTATTTGCTCTCTACAAATTAAAAAGTCCTAGATCTAATTAAGTTGGTAAAATATTTTACAGTTTATTATTTGTGTCGCTCCAATATCACATTGTGCAAATACAAATATTATAGATTTGGAAATTTTAACGTAGGCTTATATAATATATATATCTAAATCTAACATTGTAGGCTAACTATTTTAACACCGCATTCATCACTCGTCTCATGTAATCATGTATTGTATAATCATAATGATTGATGATAATGTATGTACGTAACTGTAACTACTAGTCTATTACTAATATTACTAATAACAATTACCATAACTAATACTAATACTACTAACTTAACTTCAGACTTAACTAACTATCAAGACTCTAGGCTAGTCATACAGTAGTCATACTCGTACTCATGTCATAGTTAATTTAGTATTTAGTCGTTAGGCCCCTATAGTCCTATTTCCTATAGTCCTATAGTTATAGTTACAATTTATAACAAATGAGTCAAATGTATTTTATTAGACATAATTAGAAGGCAGGCTAATAAGTAATAAGCTAATAATTTAGGCTAATAAATTATAAGTTATAAGTATTTATAAGGGAGGCGTTATTTGGCGGATCCGCCGTATAACGCCCAGCGTTATCATTATGCGGCGGATCCGGTGTATTGTGAGAGTTAAGTTAGGCTATACTTATGACTTATGACTTTAGGTTTATAGGCCTACTATTCTATACTATTCTATTCTATAGTCTATAGGCTTTTATTTAGGATCATATTCCTAGCTAAGTCCTGAGCCTAACCCTAACCATAATTTAAACCGGGCCTAACCATTACTGGGCCTAACCGTAACATCAATTTCTAATTGTGATTAAGAGACATAGGCTAAAGAACCTTTTTGTTTGAATTAATTATAAAACAATGACAAATGGTTACTTAAAAAAAAATCACATATTTAACTAAAAATATATCGTTTTACTATAATTGAATTAATAATAAAAACACAAAAAAAGGGTGGAGAAGGCTGGGGTTGAACCTGTGTCACTCCTGTTGACTGCGCATACCACTAACCACTAGGCCAAGAAACCTTGAAGCGATAATGAAAAAATTAATAATTAACCATATATGGTTAGATAAACAATTATGCGCATGCGCCAATAATATAGGTCACGAGTTGACACAAAAATCCGCCGAATAACGCTCAGCATTATACGACGGATCCGATCCGCGTATAATCACTCCAATATTATAATATTATATACTAATAGACCGTTATCTAATTCAGTAATCAGTAGGCCTAATTAGCCCTAATTGGCCTTTTTTTCTAATCTTAGACTTAGTCTTACTGTCATAGTGACTCATAGTCATAGTCACTTAGTCTTCTAAGGTCTTAGGCACCTTAGCTGGGGCACCGGCCCTTAGGCCATAGACTTAACTTAGGCTGCCTTAGCCTTCCATAATATATCTTAGGATTTAATTAGGGCCTCTTAGGCCTCACTTAGACTAAAGTTAGACTTGGGTTAGGCCACTGTTAGTTAGTCTTTTATAATAAATCTTAGTAAGTTAGGCCATAGTTAGTAGTTAGGCCATAGTTAGTAGTCATAGTACTAGCTAGACCAGTTAAAGTTAAGAGTAGTATGTAATGTATGTGAGTTTACAGTATGTGACATGAAAATTTAATTCAGTATGTAATGTATGTGAGTTTACAGTATGTGACATGAAAATTTAAAAATGAATGTATAATTATAATATAATTAGGCTAATATTATAAATTATTAATTTAAATATTACTGTATAGGATATAGGATAGGCTATAATTATACTGTATAGGCACTGTAGGCCTCCTATAGTCCCATGCCTATAGTATACTTATTATACTATATAGCCTATATCACTGGAAAGTGCTTGAAGAGTCAAGAGAGAATAAAAAGTCAAATGGAATATCTTTTTAAAAAAATGGATCAGAAATATAAAAGTTAGGCTATGACTTATGAGTCACTTACGACTTTTTGATGTATGACGAATGAAAACTGAAGCCAGTAGTTGAGTAGTAATACCAGTTGTAGGCCTAGTAATCAGTGTCTTACAGTTGTCTACAGTAGTTGTAAACTACTCTGCAAAGAAAAGTGTTCTATTTATTACAGTAGCATATCCCTAATAGCCATACAACCATATCTCTGCAAAGGGTTGAATTTCACATTTACAAAACCATTTTATTTATTTGTAAGTAAGTAGTAAGTATACCTATCCCTATTAGACCATCCTGGTCTATAGCATAGTGAAGCAACATTCACAAGTGTCTCTGGTCATGACATACTGAAGATTGTGTGGTCAGCACAATGCCCAGTCACTTTAAGTATCCCCAACTACTGTCAGAGTCAGTACTATCAGAGCTTGGTAGACTCAGGGAAACCTCCAGACCCAGGAACAGTTCCTAGTCTTCACCAGGATTTGAATCTGGAACCATTGAATTGATATGACAGCCAAGATTCCCCAGATTCATCCTTAAATTCATTCATTGTTTCCATCTTAGTAGCTAGTGACTAACTTTATTTTTTTTTTAAATAACTGTAAAATACTAGGGTAATTTTAATAATTGCATAAAGCATTTTATAATAGGAAACATTATTTATAATAAATCACTTATGTTTCCCTAATTTCAGAAATCATGAGTCGCAGACAGACACCTAGTGAGTTTCTAAATCAAATCAGGGGACGTCCAGTTGTAGTCAAATTAAATTCAGGAGTAGATTACAGAGGTATAGTACACCAATTACTTGCTGCCATTGTGATAGCTTTGAAATAATTTCTTTTTTGCAGCTTCTTATAATATATTTTATTCCATGGACTCGCAGAAAATAAAATAAAAAAAACTTCACATTAGTTAATGTATGCCTATACCTTTTATTTAAAGAAAATTATTTTGAAATTTACTTTTGTGAAACGACCTCTACCCTTCCTCTGAAATATTAACATTTTACAGCCTGGTGATTAAGATATTCAAGATATTTTTTTATTTAATGAGGAAACAGGAGGAATTGAAAAGCTCTTTAAATATAAATTTTAGTAGTAATATTATATTAATATAAGTGGGTTCCATAGGAGTGCCATGACTTGTGATGTCTTGAGCTGGTTTTCTGAGAGAGTGGCCAATCCATCTCCATTTCTCATGAGCGATCTGTTGGCTGAGTTTGGTTTTATCCTCTGCCAAAGTAACTTAACTGCTACTTCTTTTTTTCTGCTTTGGAAGGCTATTGTCTTGCCTTGATGGCTACATGAATATTTTATTTGTTTTATCTTTCATTGTAGGAGTGTTGTCTTGCCTTGATGGCTACATGAATATTTTATTTGTTTTATCTTTCATTGTAGGAGTATTGTCTTGCCTTGATGGCTACATGAATATTTTATTTCTGTTTTATCTTTCATTGTAGGAGTGTTGTCTTGCCTTGATGGCTACATGAATATTTTATTTGTTTTATCTTTCATTGTAGGAGTGTTGTCTTGCCTTGATGGCTACATGAATATTTTATTTGTTTTATCTTTCATTGTAGGAGTGTTGTCTTGTCTTGATGGCTACATGAATATTTTATTTCTGTTTTATCTTTCATTGTAGGAGTGTTGTCTTGTCTTGATGGCTACATGAATATTTTATTTCTGTTTTATTTTTCATTGTAGGAGTGTTGTCTTGTCTTGATGGCTACATGAATATTTTATTTCTGTTTTATCTTTCATTGTAGGAGTGTTGTCTTGTCTTGATGGCTACATGAATATTTTATTTGTTTTATCTTTCATTGTAGGAGTGTTGTCTTGTCTTGATGGCTACATGAATATTTTATTTGTTTTATCTTTCATTGTAGGAGTGTTGTCTTGTCTTGATGGCTACATGAATATTTTATTTGTTTTATCTTTCATTGTAGGAGTATTGTCTTGCCTTGATGGCTACATGAATATTTTATTTGTTTTATCTTTCATTGTAGGAGTGTTGTCTTGCCTTGATGGCTACATGAATATTTTATTTGTTTTATCTTTCATTGTAGGAGTGTTGTCTTGTCTTGATGGCTACATGAATATTTTATTTCTGTTTTATCTTTCATTGTAGGAGTATTGTCTTGTCTTGATGGCTACATGAATATTTTATTTCTGTTTTATCTTTCATTGTAGGAGTATTGTCTTGCCTTGATGGCTACATGAATATTTTATTTGTTTTATCTTTCATTGTAGGAGTATTGTCTTGTCTTGATGGCTACATGAATATTTTATTTCTGTTTTATCTTTCATTGTAGGAGTATTGTCTTGCCTTGATGGCTACATGAATATTTTATTTGTTTTATCTTTCATTGTAGGAGTGTTGTCTTGTCTTGATGGCTACATGAATATTTTATTTGTTTTATCTTTCATTGTAGGAGTGTTGTCTTGTCTTGATGGCTACATGAATATTTTATTTGTTTTATCTTTCATTGTAGGAGTGTTGTCTTGTCTTGATGGCTACATGAATATTTTATTTGTTTTATCTTTCATTGTAGGAGTGTTGTCTTGTCTTGATGGCTACATGAATATTTTATTTGTTTTATCTTTCATTGTAGGAGTGTTGTCTTGTCTTGATGGCTACATGAATATTTTATTTGTTTTATCTTTCATTGTAGGAGTGTTGTCTTGTCTTGATGGCTACATGAATATTTTATTTGTTTTATCTTTCATTGTAGGAGTGTTGTCTTGTCTTGATGGCTACATGAATATTTTATTTGTTTTATCTTTCATTGTAGGAGTATTGTCTTGTCTTGATGGCTACATGAATATTTTATTTGTTTTATCTTTCATTGTAGGAGTGTTGTCTTGTCTTGATGGCTACATGAATATTTTATTTGTTTTATCTTTCATTGTAGGAGTGTTGTCTTGTCTTGATGGCTACATGAATATTTTATTTCTGTTTTATTTTTTATTGTAATTGTAGGAGTGTTGTCTTGTCTTGATGGCTACATGAATATTTTATTTGTTTTATCTTTCATTGTAGGAGTGTTGTCTTGTCTTGATGGCTACATGAATATTTTATTTGTTTTATCTTTCATTGTAGGAGTGTTGTCTTGTCTTGATGGCTACATGAATATTTTATTTCTGTTTTATCTTTCATTGTAGGAGTGTTGTCTTGTCTGGATGGCTACATGAATATTTTATTTCTGTTTTATCTTTCATTGTAGGAGTATTGTCTTGTCTTGATGGCTACATGAATATTTTATTTCTGTTTTATCTTTCATTGTAGGAGTATTGTCTTGTCTTGATGGCTACATGAATATTTTATTTGTTTTATCTTTCATTGTAGGAGTATTGTCTTGCCTTGATGGCTACATGAATATTTTATTTGTTTTATCTTTCATTGTAGGAGTATTGTCTTGCCTTGATGGCTACATGAATATTTTATTTGTTTTATCTTTCATTGTAGGAGTGTTGTCTTGCCTTGATGGCTACATGAATATTGCCCTTGAACAGACTGAGGAGTATGTTAATGGTCAATTGAAGAATAAATATGGAGACGCATTTATTCGTGGAAATAATGGTAATACTTGTTTATTTCTAGCTTTCAATATAAAATTAGAACAAATTTAACCTGTATTTACTTCAGTAAGAAATTAATTTATCCATAAAATATTAAAACTGAATTTAAGAATAAAGTAATGAACACACTTGATTGGTTTCACACTTAAATTGAACTTCTTATAATATTTCACACTTATTCTTTTTATTTCCTTGCAGTATTAAGCATTATAATATTTAATTATCGTAAAATCTCACTATAAGACACACCTGTGTATACGCCGCAGGTATACTTTGCAAGGCAATAAGAAAGTAAAGTAAAAGTTACGTCTATAGCCGCTCCCTAAATCTATTTAGTGTTTTAGTATTTAACTATTATTTCTTTATCCATATTTTTCCCTGTTGCTGTTTGTGAATTTTTATTTATTTGTTGTAGGAAGAGTAGAATCCGTGTCAGAAATCTATTACGTTGGCTGATGTTCCAATATTTTATAATTAGTTAAGAATTCCATGATCAGGAAATTCCATTAGTCTCTGTGTTACCAATGCTACAAAATTAATTACTGTTGCAGGAGACTAAACAGTAGACAATTAGCATAAAAACACAATATTAATACAGTTGTTACTTTTATTACATTATGAATAAAGTAAAAACTTAAAAATACCAGTGAATTATCTTTTTTTTTTATTTAACTAAACTTTTGCACTCGCAAGTCCACTTTAGGATGGCGACAGAATGGCAGCATTGTCGGCCTTAACCAGATCATGAATCTAAGATATGTTGATATAAAGTGTCTGAAATAATATTCCCCTTCAGCAGCTTTATTTTCTATTCCTGACAACTCATATATATATAAAGATAAGCTGAGTATGTTGCTTGCCATACCAACACAATTTACACACAGTTTCTGCCATTGATGCCATTTGAATCACACTTTACACCTAATCTCTGCCATTTGAATCACAATTTACACACAATCTCTGCCGTTGATGCCATTTGAATCACATTTTACACCTAATCTCTGCCATTGATGTCATTTGAATCACAATTTACACACAGTTTCTGCCATTGATGCCATTTGAATCACAATTTACACCTAATCTCTGCCATTGATGCCATTTGAATCACAATTTACACACAGTGTCTGCCATTGATGCAATTTGAATCACAATTTACACCTAATCTTTGCCATTGATGCCATTTGAATCACAATTTGCACACAATCTCTGCAACTGATGCCATTTGAATCACAATTTACACCTTATCTCTGCCATTGATGCCATTTGAATCACAATTTACACCTAATCTCTGCCATTGATGCCATTTGAATCACAATTTACACACAATCTCTGCCATTGATGCCATTCGAATCACAATTAACACCTAATCTCTGCCATTGATGCATTTGAATCACAATTTACACACAGTCTCTGCCATTGATGCCATTTGAATCACAAATTACACACATTCTCTGCCATTGATGCCATTAGAATCACAATTTACACATAATCTCTGCCATTGGTGCCATTTGAATCACATTTTACACCTAATCTCTGCTATTGATGCCATATGAATCACAATTTTCCTTTGATGTTGCTATAACATACCTTGAAAATTAATGTAATGACAACAGTTAGTGTGTAGACATAAAGTACTGACAACAGTTAGTGTGTAGACATGTGTTTCATACATTGAATAGATAGGGTTTTTAATTCTAACAATTATTTATATAATTCATCAATTGTAAGCCTTAGTTAGCCCTGATGAGTTGAGATTTATAGATTTGTCAAAACAAGTTTGCTACGGTTGTAAAAAAAACAGCACGGTGTTCTAGCATATGTGTGCTCAGGTTTAAATTCAGGCTAACCTCAGGGATTCTTATCCAGAACTAGAGCGCGCCCCCTCTCCCCTCCTCTTTTCTGAGTTAATTCAGCTCCGATAAGTACCTGGAATTAGTTGGGGACAATCTCCTTGTATGTATGCCATGGCCACAAAAACTTGTCAGTGTTACTTCATTTGCACAATGTATCAACATGCTCTGAAAGGGCTACTTCACGCTTACTTTTGTAGCAGTTTGGTACAATGTTATGCCAAGTTAAACAAATAATTTTGGCAACTACCCATAACCTATACAATAGATTTTATAAAATAATTATCTAACTTTTTCATTAATAATATTTTATGCTATGTGTTTCATTTCAGTTTTGTACATCAGCACTCAGAAAAGGAGATAGCCATCTGAAATACACTGTCATTTACGTGTTTAGAAAATCATCCTTCAGTTTTCATAATCAATAAATTGTTACAAAGATGTTTTAGAGTTCTTGATTAATGCTTTTGTTTCTATTGTTAAAATAATTTATTAAGATTAAATTGTTTTGAAAATATTTATTACCAGTACATTATAATACACAATAACTGGCATATTTTATAAATGAGCTCACTAAACAAAATGCCAATATTTTTTTTATTCATAAACAGGATATTAATTTTTTTAAATCTTGTTCTAAAGAATTTTTTAGTTTAAATATTTAAAAAAAGGTTCATCTTTAAATTAAGTCTAATTTGTCTACATTCTTTTTCTTAGCCATCAAGTTGAATTAACCTAAATGATGAATGCTGGATGTGTGAATAGTTTTTGTTTCACTATTACTATTATCAACACGTCAAAGACAAAAAATATTGGTGGTTATTCATAGTCATTGTTTACCACTCAAAATAACTACATTTTGTGGTTCCACTAATGAAATGAAACCTTTAATCACATTGAAATGTGTGTTCTGACCTACATAATTATTGCCAGTAGTTTTATATTTGTCCTTTATTTACGGACTTCTCATAAAATAATAATACATTAAAGTAATTAAACTAGCATATTTATTTTTTAGGTTTTGGTTTATAGTGCTTCAAAAAATATATTTATTTGAAAATAATAATTTTTAGACCAATAATTAGGTCTACACACCTACTTATACTTATTTCTCAACAAATTTAAAAACTCATAATTTCAATTACGTTTGCAAAATTAGGCGAGATGGGGCGATACGGTAGTGCAAGATTGGTAAAAGGGGGGGGGGTAATATCTAAAGCCCATGAAGGGATGGGGAAGTAATATCATCTTTGATGCTAAAGCCCATGAAGGGATGGGGAAGTAATATCATCTTTGATGCTAAAGGCCATGAAGGGATGGGGGAGTAATATCATCTTTGACGCTAAAGCCCATGAAGGGATGGGGGAGTAATATCATCTTTGACGCTAAAGCCCATGAAGGGATGGGGAGTAATATCATCTTTGACGCTAAAGCCCATGAATATCTTTGACACTAAAGCCCATGACGGGATGGGGGAGTAATATCATCTTTGACGCTAAAGCCCATGAAGGGATGGGGGAGTAATATCATCTTTGACGCTAAAGCCCATGAAGAGATGGGGAGTATTATCATATTTGACGCTAATGCCCATGAAGGGATGGGGGAGTAATATCATCTTTGACGGTAATGCCCATGAAGGGATGGGGAAGTAATATAATCTTTGACGCTAAAGCCCATGAAGGGATGGGGAGTAATATCATCTTTGATGCTAAAGCCCATGAAGGGATGTGTGGAGTTATATCATCTTTGATGCTAAAGCCCATGAAGGGATGGGGGAGTAATATCATATTTGACGCTAAAGCCCATGAAGGGATGGGGAGTAATATCATCTTTGACGCTAAAGCCCATGAAGGGATGTGTGGAGTTATATCATCTTTGACGCTAAAGCCCCTGAAGGGATGGGGGGAGTAATATCATCTTTGACACTAAAGCCCATGAAGGGATGGGGGGGGAGAAATATCATCATCTTTGACGCTAAAGCCCATGAAGGGATGTGGGAGTAATATCATCATCTTTGACGCTAAAGCCCATGAAGGGATGGGGGAGAAATATCATCATCTTTGACGCTAAAGCCCATGAAGGGATGGGGGAGAAATATCATCATCTTTGACGCTAAAGCCCATGAAGGGATGGGGGAGTAATATCATCATCTTTGACGCTAAAGCCCATGAAGGGATGGGGGAGTAATATCATCATCTTTGACGCCAAAGCCCATGAAGGGATGGGGGAGTAATATCATCATCTTTGACGCCAAAGCCCATGAAGGGATGGGGGAGAAATATCATGATCTTTGACGCCAAAGCCCATGAAGGGATGGGGGGAGTAATATCATCATCTTTGACGCCAAAGCCCATGAAGGGATGGGGTAGTAATATAATCTTTGATGCTAAAGCCCATGAAGGGATGGGGGAGTAATATCATCATCTTTGACGCCAAAGCGCATGAAGGGATTTGGCCTGCCTCACCACCTCCTTCCACTGGGGCCTTTCCATTGCCTTCTTTTTCCAGGCCTGGACTCTGATCTGTCGCAGATCCATCTCGATATCGTCCAACCATCTCAGTCTGGTTCTGCCTTTAGGTCGTTTTCCTTTGGGGTTCTGAGCATATATATTACTTTTGCTCGACTGCTGTTTGTCATTCGTTTCAGCGTAGTCTGCCATTTTTTTTTAATGTCTGCCACAATAGTAGGGTCTTCATTTAACTCATAGACCTCTATTGGTGCGCATCCTCCATCCTTTTTCATCTTTTGTTGGTCCAAACATTTTTCTGAGGACTTTTTTTCCCATATATTTAATATATTTTCTGTACTGGTGCTTTTTGTAAGTGTCCAGGTCTCACTGCCGTAAGTCACCACTGGCCTTATTAGAGGTAATAACATGCTAAATTTAAACTTGTGCAGAATTTCTCTAATTATTAATAGCTGAAACTTATTATTAGAAATGAAATAAAATATTTCTAAGTTTTAATTTTCAAAACTATTGCATCCAGCAAAATTATTTTTAAGATTTACGTTTCAAAAACTAAGACAGTAGATACCTTATAGTCAAAACAATGATGCAGCGCCCGCATGTTTAATAAGCCACGCAGTTATTACAATTTAGAACATCATAAAATGGCCAGAAATTAATATAAATACGGAGAAAAAATAATTGCAAAATATTTTAAAAGGTATAATGTAGGCCTAAATTATATTTTTTAATCTTTTAACTCTGCACAGATATAGGCTTAAACTTAAACTGTGAATGCAATAAATTTTGTGAAATTTTACGTTTTTACTAGATTACTGTAGAACTACTCTTCTTCATGAACTTTTCAGCAAACTTAAACCAAAATATATAATAAACTATATTAACCCATATCTTGCTGAGGTTTTATTTTTTCGTTATTTTTTCATATGTAATAGAAAGCCATGATGTAATAAACAAAAAATAGTTGTTTTTTTTTATTGTTTTCTTTTTATTGAAATATTGAGATTTTTAAAAATGTCCTTAAATAAGGACGCCAGCAAGAAATGATACCGTGACATTGCATGTTTGCAAGAGAAACAAGCCCTCTTATCTCAAGGATAAATACATATTTTTTAATAATTTAAATTAGAATGTTTAATTTATAGCTTTTTATAACAATAAGATAAGAAAACAGCGTAACAAAACATTGGCATTCGATTTGCATCCGGGCACAGAATGGGTTAACTGAACCAACCAGAACAAAAAATAACATCATTTAAAACACTAATTAAAATGCAAGACTAGACTCTGACCACAGATAAGCGTATGACGCAATAATCTTCTTTACAGAGGGAGCGTGTGTGATATATATATAATATAAGATTATATCAATCATATTTAATTTTTAAACATGTGCCCCCTTCACCCCTCCCTACTTTACATAATTTGTCTCTCCCTCTTCCAGTTTATTATCTATGTCTATATTGTCATATAATGGGGAATTTTTTATTCACTCGCAATAAACGGCTTGGGTGTTTACCATGTCTGATCAATTTATGTTGTGTTGTCAAATTTTAATGTGATGTTAGATAAATAATTCAGCTCTTCACCCACCCTCCCCTTCGTTGTCACGTGTACCTCATCTATTTACTCAATGTCCAGCTACAACAGCTCTGTTGTACGATACTATTATTTTCTAGGGGAAAAAAAGCCAATATCACATGTTTTGGATCGAAAAAGCCAAGATCTTGGCGGAAAAGCTAAGGAAATGTATCACTGTAACTAATTGACGAGCTTAAAATTTAAAATACACACAGCAGACGTCCAGTCTGTAGCCAGACTCACCAATAGATACTTCTCGCTTGACTGGTTCTTATAGCGCGAGAGATGAGAATCGTTGCCAGGTCGTCGTGCGGGGGAGAGACACTGGAACACACCGAGAGTCTCCCTTTAACGCCCCCCCCCTTCCCACTTTACACGTCTTATTTTATTTTATGTGTACAAATTGATGTATTATAAAAAAATATATCTCAATCCACTATAACATATTTTAAACATTCCAAATGACTTTTTTTTGTCCAACGAGTCAGTACTAATCTAATCTATTTTTTTTAATGGTTGTAAACTTTGTATAAGAATAGTTCTTAAATTGTAAACTGTGTATTTCAACGCACTTTAAAGTCCCGTAACTACTATTATAAACACAAATGTGCATTACAGCCATTGTATCTCATTTAGTGAGGCCGACTGGTCCTACGGTTAGCTCATCGGACTGTCAACCAAAACGACCCGGGTTCTAGCGTTGACGCCGACCGATCACTGCTGCCCTGCAGGAGTTATAGGCATAATGGACGTAATAATATCCTATCTAAAAGGAACGTCTGTAAACAAAGAACACTATTATTTTATTATCCATACTATCTTATAAGGGGGCACGGTAGCCGCGCGGCAGCGCGTTCAAATCCTGGTGCAGGCTAGGACTTTTCCCCAGTATTTGAGGGTGTCCCAGAGTCTACCCAGCTCTGATGGGTACCTGACCTAAAAGGCGGCTGTGCATAGTGCTGGCCACACAATCACCTAGTATGCCGTGGCAACGGAAACTGGTGAACGCTGCTTCACCGGCCCTATGGATCAATTTGGACCGACGGGATACTATACTTTCTACTATCAATTGAATGTTAGTGTAAAATCTAAGCTGCTATTACTTATACAAATACAAATTACATATTTACATAGCACTATTCATAACAAAGTCTTCGAATGCGCTTTACATTTACTTATGAGAAAACCTCATGCAATTATGTTATTTAAACATATAAATGTAAATATTAACTTTTCCTTTATTTGTCCAGCATGTCCCTCACCTCTTCCCCGCCATGATTACCAGACGTCAATTTTCAATGGCACGCGAAAGAACCTTGAAAAGGCACCTCTACAAGAAATTATGTGCTAGAGCAGGGTGACTTTTAGACTGTTGCCACGCTGAATAAATTAGGAATCCTACTTTGGCACATGAGTGTTAAAAGTTTTCCGAACCCTGGGACACATCACCCCGCTCAACCTTTTCTTTCCTAATTCTAATTCAATTTATAATCTTTCTGGAAGTGGAACAGCAGGCGCATAAGAAAAACTGACAAAAGCATTCTCAATATAAGACCTAGACTACACCTCATATTTAATTAAAAACAATAACAACCAAATCCTTAACCCAAGTATCTCCATGAACCATAGTGTAAAATAGCATAAGCTAAATTTATAAATAACTATTGTAATAGCTTATCATTTTCAGTATATGGGTTGTTGTTTTTTTACCACAGGAAGGAGACAACTTTGTAATTACTATGCAGATATAATTTTTCTTGCTATGTCTTCTATCCCTTTAGTTTTATAAAACCGAAAAAATTGTCTTCTATCCTTTCGTAGTAATGCTTATTAATTTTAATTGTGTACTACATGTTATATAATTGATATTGTCCATGCATTTACGGCAAATAAACTTCTTTTAAAAAGTTTGTGTCCGCCCATATATTATTAGAATAGTCGCAGTGCCGTTGCAAGGGATTTGGGGGCCGGTGAGCTTGGCCTCTTTAGGAGCCCCTGCATTTTGACATTTGACATTATGGCATACGAAAAAACACAATTCGGACACGTCTTTGTGGGCCCCCCTCAAGTAGGGGCCCGGGGGAATTTATAAATTTGGACTCCCCCCCCCCCTCCCCTAGCTACGCCACTGAATAGTCGTTATGACGTATCTTGACATTTAAAGAATCTGAACAATAAGAGAGATTGGCACAGTTCCAGTTTTCGACTATAGAAACATGTCTACTTAGGATAATATTTGTTCCCGCCATAATGACAAATAAATAAATAAGAGAGAATGGGAAAGTGAATAGACATTTTGTTTACCTACACCCGCAAGCAAGATGGCGCTCATTTAAGCGATAATGGGGAAATCGTGCATGAATTCCTTTGAACTTTTGGATTAAACCCACAATAATTGTGGACAGGCGGGCATTGAACATGCCTATTACCATTACTGTTTTTAATATTATGTTGCCATTTTGATAAATAAGACATTTAGTTGTCTTACATTGTATGAATTTGTGTATTGTATGCTCTTGTTTAATTCTTGTATAGTTGTTTTATTTCATTTCTTTAAATAAAAGGTGCAATATTTTAATTTTTTTATATTTATGGATTGCTGAATACATCTTAAATTTGGCATATATAGATACTAAAGCTATGTTATATCTGTTTAACTTAATTGTTTTAATTTTTTTTTTAAATATTAACAAATCAACACATGGCACTAGTAACAGAATATTTAAAAAAATACTAAGTGAAGGAAAACCAACAAAATATTTACGTGTTTATTGACATATTTTTTTACAGAAAAACAGTTCTGATAAATAGTATTTAACGTATACAATAGACCCATATTAATAAATACACAATTTAAATTCATTCAATTGAAATAGTTATATACTCTCCTCCATAGGTTCTCAACCTTTTTCGGCTCACCGCCCCCTTTTACAATTTTTTTCCGCTCACCGCCCCCCCCCCCCCCCAACTTAATTTTAATTAAACATAAATATAATTAATTCTAAAACAAATTTATTTGTATTATTAATTTAGAAATAGAAGAGACTTATTTAATAACACTATATCATGTAATTTCTGTAATTATTAATGTTTAAAATATAAAATCCTTAAATGGACAAACAATTAATGCCGGAAATGTTTATTTACAACTGTTTAACTTACATTATTTTAATCCTCTAAAAATTAAATCTTGTTATGAATACCATAATGTTGAATGTATATAAAGAAATAATAATAATCAGTAACATTTGTTATAGATCAATTACAAAACATAACTTTTTCGGCATCACTATTGAATCAAATGTGGAAACATTCGTTAATTAAAGGGAAATAGTTAAACCATTTAATTTGAGCTTATATTTCTTAATTTTTTTTTCTTCATAAAAAAAATAAATGATTTACAATTATAACTTTGAAGTGATCAAACTGTAAAAAGTATTTGAAAATTATATTAATATTATATGACTGAAGAATTTATATGTATATTTTTGAGCATTGCAATAACTACCCAGTTTGTATGATTACTACGTATCTATATCTCTTAAAAATAGCATAACCAAAGCTTTGACAAAATTCAAACGGATTAAATAACATCTCGGTAAAACTGATATCAAAATATCATTAATATTAGCATATGTTAGAGCGACAGTGAGAGATCAACAGGGTTGACAGTCCGGTGAACCAACAATTGGACCCGACGGCCGCACACCATACTTGTCTAATACTGACGCCTACTTCAATCGAAAAGTCATTGTGATTCCTATTTCTTATTAGTTTAATAATATGTATGCCTACTGTTGGGGGATATCAGATACTTAGCAGCACTTGCTTTTACATCATATTTCATCCAAGAACTAATCTATTCTAATAGCTGAGGTGTTCAAATTATATCATGTACGTTTGTACCGCCCCCTTGCCCTTCACCGCCCCCCCCCAAACGCCCCCGGGAATATCAGCGCCCCTCCCAAGCCTCTCACCGCCCCCCGGGGGTGATAACGCCCCCGTTGAGAACCTATGCTCTACTCTATAAGAAACCTAGTATATTAAGTAGGCAGAACTCGTGCAAAAATAGTATTTATTAAAGTCAAAGAAAATTGTAGTCTTCTATGCTAGGGGTGGGCACGCTTGAAGTCTGTGGGAACTTTACTCAACAGAGCTGTGGTACAACACCATTGCCAGTAAAGGGTACCAAAGAGACTCAACATTTCACAAAGTGTAGATATCACATTCACAGTGACTAAATCATGACAAGTGGAGGTAATAGATGGCGGACAATATCAGAGTAACATCAAGATAACTTGATGGAAGATTATCACTTCTGTACCCATGGACCTCAAAGCCTGGCGACTTGTGTAAACATTACGCTAACATTAAGAGCACACCGGAGGGCGAACGACTGGGGGACAGGCCCTGTCACGCGTCCGAGGATCATTGCACTTCCGAGAGGCTTCGAGTCTCGATGGGGAGGAAGCAATGAGCGCAACAGCCCGACTCAACCTCGTCATGGTGCATAGATGTCCAGGCCTATAATCTGGAATTAGTGCTACCGGAAAACAGAGCAGGTATACGAGCGAGCCACCACGTAATCCAGGGGGGTGATTTTGCAGATGAGGAAAGAAGTGTAGTACATGTACTGCGGAGACCGTAACCTATGTTATGCGGCACGCCGTATTGCCGTACCACAAGGCGGCTAGTCTCGGATAGGATCTTGGTGTCCTCCAGCCCTTGATCTACCTCTTAACATCGTTACGTCATGGACGTAAGACCCGGAAGGCTCGTCCGGGGTTTTGAGACTCTTTAAAATCATTGGAAAAGATAAACAGACTGGTGGAAAAAATAAACAGACTGGTGGAAAAGAGACAAACCTAGTGGTAAGGTTGTGTTTCCTACAGTATAGTTTATATAGTAATTTATTTATCATTCAGCTTTCAAACTATCGTGTTTACCAGTGCCTATACCAGAAACTAACCGTAGTTTCAACTGAGCAGTTGGCATTACACTCGTTACATTTCTTCTCGTTTTTTTTATGAATCTTCTAATTAAAATCCCTTTTTTTTTTACAATAAAACTGTTTTATTTTATCTACTGCTAATCAAATTCTCATTTTTAAAAACTTTACTAAATTAACGGAATTAACTGAATGATCTAAGTGAACTGAATGAACTGAATGAACTGAATGAACTAAATGAACTAAATGGACTTAATAAACTTTATGAACTGAATGATTTAAGTGAACTGAATTACCTGAATGAACTGAATGTACTGAATAAACTGAATGAAATAAATGAACTGAATAAACTGTATGAACTGAATGAACTGAACAAACAGAATAAAAAAAGCGAACGTCAATGCCCCCAAAGATATCCTCACTGCCTCATAAGAAAGGGGGAGCGCGACGGTAACGCCTCTTTGAGTACTAATGTTTTAAAATCAACAACACCAATAACTGTAAACTTAGGACTTCCTCATGACACTGTGATAAACTAATTAAATTTGAAACAAAAGTTTTTTTTTGTTTATTTGTTTGTTGTGTTGTTGTTTTTTTACAGATGTTGGCATAATTTATCTAACACTACAACAAACACAGAATATTGAAAATAGGTTTAAAAAGACCTAGATCTCGAATGTAATCGAGCAAGTCTTTCCATCTAGAAAAATGCCAGCTGTTGAAAGAAGCAAAGAAAAGGTAACAATTAAAGATATAGATCTAGTGTTTTATTTACAGAAAACATTTCATCAAAATTCAAAATTAATTAAGAATGAATAATATAATCATAAAATGCACTAGATGATGTGCTTTTTTTTAATATATATATAAAATTGTACAATTAGATATCTCTACCAACCATAAGTCAAAACAATACTAATCTTAAATATACATCTGTCTAGGGTTTAGGGCTGAGCGATCTACAATAGATATGATCTTCTCTCTTAAGCAACTGCAAGAAAAGAGCAGAGAGCAGAGGCAGCCATTATACATAGCCTTTATTGACCTCACCAAGGCTTTCGACCTGGTTAGCAGAAGTGGCCTTTTTGCTGTCCTAGAAAAGATCGGTTGCCCCCCAAAACTGCTCAAACTTATCACCTCCTTCCACGACCATATGCAAGGAACGGTGCAATATGACGGCTCTGCGTCCTACTCATTTCCCATTAAAAGTGGTGTAAAGCAAGGCTGCGTACTTGCTTCAACATTATTTGGAATATTTTTCTTCCTTGAGCTGTCCAGCGCCTTCGAGATCTCTGAGGACGGTGTATTTATACGCACAAGATCTGACGGCAAACTGTTTAACCTGGCACGTCTCAGGGCCAAAACCAAAGTACGCCATGTTCTAATACAAGAACTTCTCTTTGCTGATGACGCTGCTCTTATATCCCACACACAGTCAGGTCTTCAGAATTTGGTTAGCTCTCTGGCTCGTGCTTGTCAAGAGTTTGGACTTACCATTAGCCTCAACAAGACAAAAGTAATGGGTCAAGATGTAACGGATGTCCCCACCATCAACATTGTAAGCCACACCCTGCAAGTGGTAAAAGAGTTCACCTACCTTGGATCCACTATATCCAGCACCATGTCCCTTGAAAATGAGTTAAATAAACGGATAGGGAAAGCTTCTGCTGCCATGTCCAAGCTTTCAAAGAGAGTGTGGGAAAATGGCAAGTTGTCATTGGCTACTAAACTGTCCGTATACAGAGCTTGTATTTTAAGCACCTTGTTATACGGCAGTGAGAGCTGGACAACATATATGTCACAGGAACACCGCTTAAACACGTTCCACCTACGCTGCTTGCGTCGAATTCTAGGCACCACCTGGGAAGAACGCAAATCAAACCAGGAAATCCTAAGCCAGGCCAATGTACCAAGCATGTATGCTTTGCTATTGCAGCGTAGACTGCGTTGGCTTGGCCACACCAGGCGCATGAATGATGGCCGAATACCAAAGGATATCCTGTATGGAGAAATGGCCGCAGGATCTCGAGCCACAGGTCGGCCTCTTCTTCGATACAAAGATGTGTGCAGGCGGGACCTCAAAGAAATGGACATAGTAGAGGACTCATGGGAGGAGGTTGCAGCTGACCGAGGAGCCTGGCGACAGGCCGTCTACAATGGGATGGCCTCCCAAGAAGCAAAAAGGGCCAGGGCTGACATTGACAGAAGGCAGAAAAGGAAGGCAAAAGCATTCTCCATACAGCCACCGTCAATGTATAAATGCGAGGGATGCTTAAGGGACTGCCACTCGAGGATAGGGCTTTTCAGTCACAGCAAGCGCTGCCCCTCATTGAAATCACAAAACCCCTAGGGCGCATCCATTTACTTGCAAGACAGATAGGAGCCATATATACATCTGTCTATGACTTATTACTATAAGAAAACATAAAGCAAACAAGAACAAATTCAAAAACTGAAGACTGTTTTAATTGTATATTACCATCCTAATACTGTAATAGAAAAAGTAAGCCTATAAGAAAAAACGATGACTAATTTTCAAGAACGACAATTGAATAAAATAACATAATGCATTACAGTTTGTATGAGAAATACCTCGTAAAAATCAAATAAAATACCCAAAAAAAAAATATAGATAAAATCACTTTTAAAAAATTCATTTTCAGGACACATTTTTATAAATGTCTTTTTCTTGTCGATTAGCATTCGAATAATGAAAAGGTTGTCTGCACTGGTCACAAGAACCAAGAGTTTAACGTCAATTGGAAACCTTAATTAAAAGACTAGATTACAGATAATTGTATAATCATAGAACGCGTTAATCTTTTGTATATAAGGAGCCTATGTAGACAAACCATGCATAGTTATTTCATTCACTCTACACAAGAACAGCCCCCTCTCTATCACACAATTTACATTGTAAAGAGCCAAGCATCTTGCATTTGTTAAAATTATAGTCTTATATATAATGAACAGATACATTCGAAGAATATGTGTCGCTATTCATATAATAACCATTCTTTTAAAACAAGTGGCTTGATCTTGCCAATAAAGTCTTGGTCTATGACGTAGTAATTCTCCTCTATCGCCTCGGTCACTTTTAACACCTGTGGAAAAGTCCCGGCAGACGCCATTTTTTGTTCTAAGCCCTTTACCTGGCTTTGATATTGTTGCCACGTCAGTGGGGAGAAAAAGAAAATCTGTATTAAAAATTCGTTATTTTCCCCATGGTTAAATTTATTCCCACAATACCAGATAAACAGTAAAGCAAAATAAACACCATATTTCCAGGGAAGGGGGCACCTAGGAAATTTTCAATAACAGGAATTTATTATAATAAGTTTACCATCTGGTGCAAATGCATTAGTGCACATAGTGCGGCTGACACAAAAACAATAATATAAAAAAGGAAATCTCGCAATTATCCATTAATTATAATTTATTATATTATATATTTGTCTGTTGTTCGTTGTCTGTACTCTGTAGTTGTCGTCAGCGCATAGAACAGTCATCAACGGGATATGCGCTATACAAGCACTATTACAGTAAGATGGGGTGACTATGGTCCACTTTTAAGCTTTGTTTCTATATACCTTAAACAGATGTCACCTTATAAACCTAAAATCATATATATATATCATATATATATATAAATCTCAAAAGGAATATGTGGCTGGCTGGCTGGCTGGCTGGCTGGCTGGCTGGGTATGTACATACCGCATAATCTTTTTAAATACTGGACATAAAAACGTGAAATTTGCTACAAATATTCTTTGCGTTACGGCGGTGAACACTGTCAAGGTTTTAAAAAAATTAAAATGACCGCAGTGGTCAGTTTGGTCAAAAAACGCGAATAAAACGACATATTTTGGGTTCATGTTGAATTTGCCGTTCCAACTTTTTATAGTTTTTCGATCGATCGCGCTAAAAAAATTAAAAAAAGGATGGCGTTGAGATTTTTTTTAGGATGACGTCATCAAAGTTTGCGCAGAGATAGATAGCCGGCTTTTCGTAATGACGTCATCAAATTTTGCGTATTCATTTAAAATTAACTTTGCTTCAATGTTTGCTAATGTATTTTATGAATGAATAGAACAAAATATATTCACGTTTTAATTCGTGTCGTATACGAAATATAAACTTTGTAGTTGTTGCGTGCAATCTCATTATAACTGCTTGAGTAGTAAGAGTGTATGTAAACATAACTTTTAGCTTTTTCAATTCGTTTGAAGCGGGCGTATACGCATTAAAATCTTTCTAGCGGGAAATATTTCACTCAATTCGTTTCTAGCGGGAAATATTTCACGTTTCAGTTCGTTTCGGTTGTAGCGGGCGTACAAAATGTCATTCACATTTAAATTTGTGACGTATACATCGATAAACTTTTTAACGGGCAGGGTTTTATTAATTGCCGTATATATTAACTGTGTAGCGGGCAATCTCATTATAACTCCATGGGTAGGTAAAGTGTATGTAAAATATCATTATGCGATTAAATTGAACACAATTTTTTTTTTTTAAAGTTTCTTCTTTGTTTCTTATTGGTTTCATTTGTTATTGTTTTACATGTTGAATAGAAAAATTAATTCTAAGTTTGCTTCCAAAGCAACAATAAATAAATAAACAGCAAATAAACAAAAACAACACAACATAGGTCTGCGACTTAATGTTTGTCGTAAAAAAATATATCAAACAATCATTAAAAAAAAAAGTACTGTCGAATGTTCTTTATCAATGAATAGAACAAAATATATTCATGTTTTAATTTGCGTCGTAATTTATAGGGGGCAATTTTGTAATTGTTATAATGGGTGATGAGTAATGATTTTAACGGGTAATTCATGTTGTAGCGGGCAAATAAAAAATTACCTTTAATTGCCTTATATATTAACTGTGTAGCGGGCAATCTCATTATAACTCCATGGATATGTAAAGTGTATGTAAAAGATCATTATGCGATTACATTGAACACAATGTAACAAAAAAAATATTTCTTCTTTGTTTCTTATGGGTTTCATTTGTTATTGTTTTACATGTTAAATAGAAAATTTAATTATAAGTTTGCTTCCAAAGCTACAATAAATAAATAAATAGTAAATAACAAAAACAACACAACATAGGTCTGCGACTTAATGTTTGTCGTAAAAAAAATATATCAAACAATCATTAAAAAAAAAAAAAAGTACTGTCGAATGTTCTTAATCAATGAATAGAACAAAATATATTCATGTTTTAATTTGCGTCGTAATTTATAGCGGGCAATTTTGTAATTGTTATAATGGGTGATGAGTAATGATTTTAACGGGTAATTCATGTTGTAGCGGGCAAATAAAAAATTACCTCACGTTTAAATTCGTGTCGTAGGTCATGCGGGCAATCTCATTATAACTGCCTGAGTAGTTAGAGTGTATGTAAACATAACTTTTAGCCGGTTCGGAGGACCGGGCACATAACGGCTTGTATATATATAAATCTCAAAAGGAATATGTGGCTGGCTGGCTGGGTATGTACATACCGCATAATCTTTTTAAATACTGGACATAAAAACGTGAAATTTGCTACAAATATTCTTTGCGTTACGGCGGTGAACACTGTCAAGGTTTAAAAAAAATTAAAATGACCGCAGTGGTCAGTTTGGTCAAAAAACGCGAAAAAAACACAACTTTTGATTCACATTGTCTTTGCCAGTACAACTTTTTATAGTTTTTCGTCACAAAGTTAGAAAAAAAAGGATGCGCTGAGATTATTTTTATGACGTCATCAAAGTTTGCGCATGGATTTTTTAGCAATGAAGGGACATTTTTCATTCATGTTTAAATTGACGTCATCAAACTATGTGCATGGATTTTTATCTCAATGATGGGAACAAATTTTCTTCATGTTTAAATTGCCTACGTGCCGTAAACAACATAAATTCTTTACACTACCAATACTGTAGTTGATTTTCTTAATCTATCACTACTTTAATACTTTACACTGTGAATACATGACTTAAAGCTAATTAATAATTTAAAACTTTACAAACAAAGGGCAAAGCAAATAGATTTAGCATTTTTTTTCTGTTTCGGGAAGTAATACCGACGCATTACTAAGCTTATTTAAACGCAGTGGTCCTGGTTACACTCTATATTTAAGCTTATAATTATATGGCGTCATCAAATTTTGCGTATTTATGCGTTTAAGAAGGGAACCAAATTTTGTTTTAATTTGCGTCGTAATTTGTAGAATGCAATATTTAAATGGTTTAAGTTACCGGAAAAGACTATTGCTTATAACTCCATGGGTTATTTTATACAGTTCCGAGAACTGGGCACCTTTAGGCTTATCGCCTTGGTAACGGCCATTGTTTAAATTACCGGGCAATGTTTAAATTACCGGGCAATGTTTATAATACCGGGCAATGTTTAAATTACCGGGCAATGTTTAAATTACCGGGCAATGTTTATAATACCGGGCAATGTTTAAATTACCAGGCAATGTTTAAATTACCGGGCAATGTTTAAATTACCGGGCAATGCTTAATTACCGGGCAATGTTTAAATTACCGGGCAATGTTTAAATTACCGGGCAATGTTTAATTACCGAGCAATGTTTAAATTACCGGGCAATGTTTATAATACCGGGCAAAGTTTAAATTACCGGGCAATGTTTATAATACCGGGCAATGTTTAAATTACCGGGCAATGTTTAAATTACCGGGCAATGTTTAAATTACCGGGCAATGTTTAATTACCGGGCAATGTTTAAATTACCGGGCAATGTTTATAATACCGGGCAATGTTTAAATTACCGGGCAATGTTTAAATTACCGGGCAATGTTTAAATTACCGGGCAATGTTTATATTACCGGGCAATGTTTAATTTGCCGGGCAATGTTCAAATTGCCGGAACTAACTTTTTAAAGTTTTAATTCGTGTCGTATACGTTTTATAAACATTATTTCATATGGGCTTCATTTGTTATTTTTTTACATGTTGAATAGAAAATTTAATTCTAAGTTTGCTTCCAAAGCAACAATAAATAAATAAATAGCAAATAAACAAAAACAACACAACATAGGTCTGCGACTTAATGTTTGTCGTAAAAAAAAAATATCAAACAATCATTAAAAAAAAATAAAAGTACTGTCGAATGTTCTTAATCAATGAATAGAACAAAATATATTCATGTTTTAATTTGCGTCGTAATTTATAGCGGTCAATTTTGTAATTGTTATAATGGGTGATGAGTAATGATTTTAAAGGGTAATTCATGTTGTAGCGGGCAAATAAAAATTACCTCACGTTTAAATTCGTGTCGTAGGTCATGCGGGCAATCTCATTATAACTGCCTGAGTAGTTAGAGTGTATGTAAACATAACTTTTAGCCGGTTCGGAGGACCGGGCACATAACGGCTTGTATATATATAAATCTCAAAAGGAATATGTATGTATGTATGTGGCTGGCTGGCTGGCTGGCTGGGTATGTACATACCGCATAATCTTTTTAAATACTGGACATAAAAACGTGAAATTTGCTACAAATATTCTTTGCGTTACGGCGGTGAACACTGTCAAGGTTTAAAAAAAATTAAAATGACCGCAGTGGTCAGTTTGGTCAAAAAACGCGAATAAAACGACATATTTTGGGTTCATGTTAAAATTGCCGTTCCAACTTTTTATAGTTTTTCGATCGATCGCGCTAAAAAAAGAAAAAAAAGGATGGCGTTGAGATTTTTTTTTCAGGATGACGTCATCAAAGTTTGCGCAGAGATAGCTAGCCGGCTTTTCGTAATGACGTCATCAAATTTTGCGTATTCATTTAAAATTAACTTTGCTTCAACTTTTGCTAATGTACTTTATGAATTAATAGAAAAAAATATATTCACGTTTTAATTTGCGTCGTAATTTATAGCGGGATATTTTAAAATTGTTATAATGGGTAATGATTAATGGTTTTAATGGGTAACTTACGTTGTATCTGGCAAATAAAAAATTCCTTCACGTTTTTATTCGTGTTGTATATGTCCACAGAATAGGTATAAAACAGAATGCGCAATCGCATTTTATTTCTGTTTTGGGTAGTAATACCGACGCCATACTAAGCTTATTTAAACGCAGCGGTCCTGGTTACACTCTATATTTATGCTTATTTAGCCTACAACGTCCTTTTCTTCAAATCTACAAGTTCGAACACCCAAAGCTAATATTTCAGGCAAAATGTGCATAAACGGTTGTGTAATAAACTACAACAATGATGCGAAAACGACTGATTATTGTAAAAAAAGAGCATGTCAAACTGCATGGCTTTCCTGACTCCATAAAGGATAAACAACAGCATAAACAACCTCATATTAACTCATTATGAATTATATGCCTATTTCCCTTCATAATTTTAAAAGTTTATTTTGGTTTAAAAAGTATATATATTTATGTACCGGTAGCCGTAGCAATTAAGTTACCGGTACCGAGCTACGTCTAAGCCATTTTTTTTTTCAAATCAGTACCGGGTAATAAATATTTTTACATCATATTGGCCTAATCATATAATGTTCAAAACAAAATGGGTAATTAAGTCAAATTTATATAAAAGTAAGCCTATAATGAAAGATAATGTAGGCACTTTATATATTGTATATATTTATGGCAGACGTAGATATCCTTTCTCATTTTACTATAGTAGCGTCTCTAGCGACCGCTGCATTGCGGAAAATGGTAACTTTTAGTGACTGCGTATATAGGGATTGTGCATTCTGTTCTATACCTATTCTGTGTATACGTCTTATAAACTTTGTAGCGGGAAATTTTTCAATTGCCAGGCAATGTTTAAATTGCCGAGCTCAACGTTTTAAAGTTTTAATTTGTATCGTATACGTCTTATAAACTATGTAGCGGGAAATTTTTATATTGCCGGGCAATGTTTAAATTTGCCGGACCAACTTTTTAAAGTTTTAATTCATGTCGTATACGTTGTATAAACTATGATTCATATCGGTTTCAGTTGTTATTGTTTTTCCTGTTGAATTTAAAATTTAATTATAAGTTTGCTTCCAAAGCAACAATAAATAAATAGCAAATAACACCAACAAAAACAAAAAAAAAACAAAAAAAAAATATTGATCTACGACTAATGTTGTAGCAAAAAAATATATCAAACAATCATTTTCGAATTAACAGTACTTTTTAAAAGACATGTGAGTTCTGTTTTACAGAAAGAGTTTAATTACCCAATAAACTCACAAAATTCGATCATAGTGGTCATACTTTGAGCAAGAAATAAAAAAAAAAAATTGTTATTTGTTTTTCCTTTTTAGTTGTATATTGAATTGGTGTATAATAAAGTGTGCAAAACAAAAATAAATTTAAAAAATACTGACCACAAAAAAAAAAACATACTACTTTATGTATGTTGCAAAAACAAAACTAAAAAACTATAATGTGTCAAGCATATTCTAAAAAAAAGCCCGTTCGAAGAATCGGGCACATAACGGCTTGTATATATATAAATCTCAAAAGGAATATCTGGCTGGCTGGCTGGGTATGTACATACCGCATAATCTTTTTAAATACTGGACATAAAAACGTGAAATTTGCTACAAATATTCTTTGCGTTACGGCGGTGAACACTGTCAAGGTTTTAAAAAAATTAAAATGACCGCAGTGGTCAGTTTGGTCAAAAAACGCGAATAAAACGACATATTTTGGGTTCATGTTAAAATTGCCGTTCCAACTTTTTATAGTTTTTCGATCGATCGCGCTAAAAAAATAAAAAAAAGGATGGCGTTGAGATTTTTTTTTCAGGATGACGTCATCAAAGTTTGCGCAGAGATAGCTAGCCGGCTTTTCGTTATGACGTCATCGAATTTTGCGTATTCATTTAAAATTAACTTTGCTTCAACCTTTGCTAATGTACTTTATGAATGAATAGAACAAAATATATTCACGTTTTAATTTGCGTCGTAATTTATAGCGGGATATTTTTAAATTGTTATAATGGGTAATGATTATTGGTTTTAATGGGTATCTTACGTTGTATCTGGCAAATACAAAATTCCTTCACGTTTTTATTCGTGTTGTATATGTCCACAGAATAGGTATAAAACAGAATGCGCAATCGCATTTTATTTCTGTTTTGGGCAGTAATACCGACGCCATACTAAGCTTATTTAAACGCAGCGGTCCTGGTTACACTATATATTTATGCTTATTTAGCCTACAACGTCCTTTTCTTCAAATCTACAAAATCGAACACCCAAAGCTAATATTTCAGGCAAAATGTGCATAAACGGTTGTGTAATAAACTACAACAATGAAAACGAAAACGACTGATTATCGTAAAAAAGAGCATGTCAAACTGCATGGCTTTCCTGACTCCATAAAGGATAAACAACAGCATAAACAACCTCATATTAACTCATTATGAATTATATGCATATTTCCCTTCATAATTTTAAAAGTTTATTTTGGTTTAAAAAGTATATATATTTATGTACCGGTAGCCGTAGCAATTTAGTTACCGGTACCGAGCTACGTCTAAGCCATTTTTTTTTCAAATCAGTATCGGGTAATAAATATTTTTACATCATATTGGCCTAATCATATAATGTTCAAAACAAAATGGGTAATTAAGTCAAATTTATATAAAAGTAAGCCTATAATGAAAGATAATGTAGGCCCTATATATATTGTATATATTTATGGCAGACGTATAATAATATATCCTTTCTCATTTTACTATAGTAGCGTCTCTAGCGACCGCTGCATTGCGCAAAATGGTAACTTTTAGTGACTGCGTATATAAGGATTGTGCATTCTGTTCTATACCTATTCTGTGTATACGTCTTATAAACTTTGTAGCGGGAAATTTTTCAATTGCCAGGCAATGTTTAAATTGCCGAGCTCAACGTATTAAAGTTTTAATTTGTATCGTATACGTCTTATAAACTATGAAGCGGGAAATTTTTATATTGCCGGGCAATGTTTAAATTTGCCGGACCAACTTTTTAAAGTTTTAATTCATGTCGTATACGTTGTATAAACTATGATTCATATCGGTTTCAGTTGTTATTGTTTTTCCTGTTGAATTTAAAATTTAATTCTAAGTTTGCTTCCAAAGCAACAATAAATAAATAGCAAATAACACCAACAAAAACAAAAAAAAAACAACAAAAAAATATTGATCTACGACTAATGTTGTAGCAAAAAAATATATCAAACAATCATTTTCGAATTAACAGTACTTTTTAAAAGACATGTGAGTTCTGTTTTACAGAAAGAGTTTAATTACCCAATAAACTCACAAAATTCGATCATAGTGGTCATACTTTGAGCAAGAAATAAAAAAAAAATATTATTATTTGTTTTTCCTTTTTAGTTGTATATTAAATTGGTGTATAATAAAGTCTGCAAAACAAAAATAAAGTTAAAAAAATACTGACCACAAAAAAAAAAAAAACATACTACTTTATGTATGTTGCAAAAACAAAACTAAAAAACTATAATGTGTCAAGCATATTCTAAAAAAAGCCCGTTCGAAGAATCGGGCACATATCATCTTGTTAGTTATAAATCCAGGGGACTGGCAAGTAGGCTACAAGTTAAAAACCTGAATATAATTCATTTGAAATTTTTTGGGTTTAATTTAGACATATTTTGTAGGGTGGCCAGAGTTATCCCGGTCTGTGGTGACTGTGGCCAGCTATTATTTTGTTCTAATTTAACCAATTTCTACTTTTTACAGGGTTGATTTTGACGGTTATTATTAGGGCAGGAATTAATTATATTTATGTGTCATTGCATGTATTTTTCTAGCGACGGCATTTTGCAAATCTTTTTTGTACAGTGGAGTCATCAGAAAATTGTCCATATCTAACCTGACCCTGTTGCTGACCCTAGAAAACTGTGGTCTAGGTGTGGTGTAGGTGGTGGATTCCTTGGAATACCGTTCATCATGCTGACACGCATACACTATTGGATACTTTGTGATGAGGGGTCAAAATAGCAATAACTTCAGCAGCATGCCCTTTCCTGTATAGTAACCAGGCATTCTGCAAAGCAATCTCTAATATATGAGAGACAAAAGGCCAATTTTTGGTTTTCACAGAAACGTGTACTTTTTGATGTTTTGGTCAGCAGTATCCACGCCTCCCATTGTGGCATTTGCACTGTCTGTTTAGGTCAGGTTTATCAATCGTGATGTGTTGTCATTGTTGACGATACCATCTCCTTGATTGTTTAATTGGTAGAGTAGGGTCGCATGTCAATTCATAAAAAGTAAATGTGTTTTTCTTTTAAGGCTGTTTCACTACAAACATTTCTGGCCCTCCACATTTCATTGAAAGTTCGACCGTTTCACGTCCATGATATTCTAAAGTACATCGTTCCTTGTGTTTAGTATTCCAATGAGGTAGGAGCGCTTCAAATTTTCCATTGTATTTAGATCTAAATCTATTGTGGTTGACTGCTAGCCTACTTCCCATCATAGTCTACAGATCTTATCCTTCAGCTCAGCTGTCATGTGATTTTATTGTACCAAAATATAACTAGCTACAATGCTCCATGTCAGTTTCAATAAGATACTAGATTAAGATACTAGTTACTAAACTCTATTTCAGTTTCATTAAGATACTAGCTACAAGACTCTGTGTCAGTTTCATTTAAATTTTCAAATAATTAAGCACACAATAAAATACCACAAATATAGTAATTATATTAACATCACATATTATGATCCGTATTATTATTAAATATTTTTAGTTACTTGAAAAACACAAGCCTATTACATTCAATCATGAAAACTGTACAACACTTTATTTATAAGTCGGGCCAGGACAACTTACCCCTCCGCCCCCCCCCCCCCCACACACACACACACGTCCCACTCCACCACTAGATCTGATTCTGGATAATATTATGTGGGGTAAAAATTTAGTTAAACTCTAGACCAGTGGTTCCCAAACTTTTTTAGGCCGCGACCCCTTCATACAGTTACTCATGCTTTTTGCGACCCCCCCCCCCCTTCCCCCGCCAAAAAAAATAATTTCGTCCCTACTTTATTACTGCATTTTGCGACTGTTATGAATTGTAATGTAAATATCTGCTGTGCAGGATGTATTTTTATTGTTACATAGCGATTAATCATTAAAAAAATGAAAACATAAAACAAATGTAATATTAAATATTGCAAGATACCGGTATAGGCTTGGGCGCTTGCTTGGGCCTATATTCCTAACAACAACACGAACGTCAGCTATTGTGATGGTTGACATTGCGTATTTCTCATCGGTTCAGAAATTATCGGGACAGTCTTTGCAAGAGCACAATTAAGCAGTTCATCTCCAACAATAAGTCTACTGTGTATAGACTTGATAACCAACAAGGTGCAAATTTGTTGCAAATGGAAGAAAATGGCGCAACACAATCTCAGTCAAAATAGTTTATGACTGCAAACATTTGATCCAGAATTTTGTACCTGGCATTATAGAGAAATCAGTTCTCTCTGCATCGTTGTTAATACGCTCAATGAACTCCTTTGTGCTTTCTCGGGAACATCTTCAACTTTGAATGTGAATGGGCTTCTGGCAAATACATAAATATGTGGTGTCAGGTAGATTTAGAAAGTACCATGAAATTTCGGCTGCAAGCACGTGAAAGTGTTATTTCACAGAATTTATCATCGTAATCATTTAATTTTGTCTGCTTAAATGTCATGTTTTTTCAAAGAAAACAGATAATGTAGACCAGGAGCCGCATGAGAAAAAAAGTGCTGGTTCGATCCTCCTTTCCAACACTAGTCAAATCTAGATGATTTATTTGCATTACATACGTTTATAGAAATCAGGAATCTTTTTAAAAGGTCTGTGGACAATTTTGTCAAACTTTCATAAGATTTACCATTAGAATGTAATCATATCATTCACAGCCTTACAGGCCTATTCATAAACTCCAATCAATTACAGTTTTAATTTAAATGAATGTAACTTTTCCTAAACTTCAGTATTGATCTTACAAATAATATTACAAAGATAAACTCTTATGGGCCCCGGCGCCGCGCAATAACTGCACACACACACACACACCATCTTCGTGGGGCCTGAAGTAGACATCATATACATTTCATTTTCATCCATTTTTTATATGCAAAGGCTAAAGTTTCATTTGGAATGATCGGATCTTTTTAGATAAATTAAGATATGTTACATTTTCCTCCTTGCAGTGATAAATTTAATTCAGTCAAGACGACAATGATGTCAACCAAGTAAGTTATTGTCTGCAGTTCACTTTTATCACCGAAAAGTGCTTCAAAGAGCAGTCTTGCTTTCTTATATAAAATATATACAAAAACTAGTTCACCATGAAGCTAAAAAAACAAGTTTTAACTTCTCTTGACAATCATCTCACAAGTTTGAAATAGCAAGCATTGTTCGGAGCATCATACTCGTTGCACAATTGCGTAAACAGTTGACTGTTTAAAGAGGTTGTCTTTTCAACGTTTTTATTACTTCTTTTAACTGGTGTGACAATGTCTTCGTTGCTAATATTTGTCCATACATCATACAGCGAGCTCCGATTACTTTTGGTCACTAATTCTGTTGAAATCCAGCCCCAACATAATCTACACTAAATTCTAAAATATTCATTAAGTGTCGGTCGTTTTATAGCCAATACTACTGCTTTCAAAACAATAGCTGCTTTTAACAGATAAGACGCTGTTTAACACAACTCACTACACACGTGTTACTGGTCGGCATACGAGTATAGACCTTTTCATTTTATTAATTATTCCAAAAAAGAGGTCAATGTCTACGCATGCGCAGTCGCTAGGGGGCAGAAGTTGTCAATAAAACCTTCTTCGCCTTTGTTATTTTACTGGGGGCCTAGTGGTTTTTAGGCGTAATTATATTAGCTTTTCATTTTACAAAAAAACTAATTCATAAAAACTTTATACCCAGAAGCTAGGGAGCGAACTGTACTTTTCTTTTACCTTTTGAACCAGTTTTTAACCAAAAAAACATTTATTATACATTCTAGGCCTAATATGCGTCTATGGTTACCATGTCACCATGTTAATACAGATTGGCGTCGAGCGATCAGTAAATCGTCTTTAAGCATACACCAAGGACTACTGAAGACAGGACGCGCAGACTTGAATTTCTGACTTCCTAGCTAAGGCCAGTTTTTTTAACAGTAGCGATACACTCCCTTGGCGCAGTGATATAATGTTAACTATTATTAAGTAACTAACAAAATTCTTTACTAATATGATTCATTGTATTAATGGTTTATGTCATTTTCATTTATTTAATGACAAAGAACGATCTAATAGCCATTAAAATGTCTTAATAATTACCAAGCATGAGCGCACTATTTTTTAAGGAGTCTGAATAGAAGGCACAGTTTGGTTCCAACATGGATACTTGTTGTTGATATTTTACTTCACTGCGTTTGTTTTCAATTTTTCGATCGTGTATTTTTATCAAAATGCCTAATAAATGTGGTGTAGTTAATTGTAAAGGTAATTATAATGCTGCCAACAAGTGTCGTTTGTTTAAAGTGCCAAATAGTGCATGTATACCATTATTGAAAGCAGAAAATATGAGAGGAGAGCATAATGTTTGTTTATTTTTAACTATCACAGTCAATTTACATTCTTTATATTCCTTGGTCATAAAAACACAAATAAATTTTACCATAGATATAGAAATAAAATTATCGTTTTTATAATAATGGTATACATTACCACTTGGCAAAATTCTCAACCCAAATAATCGACTTACTTCATAATCACTTTTTTTAGAGGCTGTGCATTTGTCTCTTAATTATGAGCCAGATAAATTGTATGGGTGGGTTACGTTTTTCCCTTTTTAGGTCAAGAAATAACGATTTTTTAGAATTTTTTTTCACTTTATTTTATTCCTTAGGTGACCCCCCCACACGAAACCGTCAACACCAACCGCATATATGTATAGGATATCATGTGTACGGCCCTAATCATTCAATCATCTAAATAGATCTTAAATAATATTCAAATGCTCTTTTAAACCCTCTCAATCCTAACCCCTCATTAGTAAACGGCCCTGCACATTAACATTATTGATATTATTGACATTAATTATGTTAGTTACTTAATAATAGTTTACTTCATATATAAGAGCGACAAGGGAGTGTATCGCTACTGTTAAAAAAACTGGCCTTAGCTAGCTAAATCAGAAATTCAAGTCTGCGCGTCCTGTCTTCAGTAGTCCTTGGCATACACATAAAATTTAACATAGTTATATATTTATAAAGCTTTGTTTGTGTTGAAGTATCAACGCGTAGGCTATATTGTATTAAGTTATTATTTGTAGCAATAGAAATCGTAACTTTTAATTATTATTTTTTTTTATCGTTCGATTTCGATGTCACAAAAGAACCTTGAAAAGCCAAAGTAAGCTCATCACAGTTTGATTCTGAAAAGGCCTAGGTCTATGTCCCATAACCCTATGCTATTGTTTGACTTGTTCTGGGGTTTTATCGTTAAAATATTGTATGTAGAAGTAGTTAAGCGGGATTATAACATATTAGTAGTAGGCCTAGACCTAGCTATAGGCCTATAGGCTATATAGTATAGGGGCTATAGGCTATTATAGGCTATTATAGGCCCTAATAGGCTAAGCTAAAGTAGCTATATATAAATTATAAATATAGGCTTATGGCTTATAGGATAGGCCTATAATAGCTATTATTTAATATAATATAGCATATCGAATAGGCCTATCATCATGGGCGCCCGCAGGGGGGGGGGCAAGGAGGGGCGCTTGCCCCCCCCTGGAAAAGTGCCCCCCCCCCCCCCGATTGATAGATTTAAAAAAAATTTGGACTAAAATAGACAAAAAAAAATAATAATTAAAACATTTATAATTAGTTTTAACAACTGTGACTCCTTCCATTGTCATATCGATCTCATTATCTTTGGGGATTAATCAGGCATACCACATTGATAATTTTGATAGTGAAGCCTTGAGTTAGTTTGATTTTCGGAAAACGCGAGAATACAAAAGTAGCCAAAATTTCATCGACTTGTTACCTTGCCGTATGCCTTACTAGTTTTGCTAACATTACCAGCAACAACATGTACGGTGGAGCGATCGTTCAGCACAATCGTCGGCCTTTTACGTCTCGAGAGACGATTCATTTCCCTTGCAGGCCCTCATGTGGCTAAAGAGGCCAATCCTGAACGTACAGGCACGGTCATACTTGCTGCAGTTGAATGTAGCGGAGTGGACCACATTTTTCTCCACTGTCTTTTTCCTGGCGTGCTCCTCTCCAGCAAGCCTGAAACCTTCTTTGATTCCTGCCATCCAAGTGGGCCTTTCCTGCGCCATGATCTCCCCACTGTTTGGGTCAATTTGGAGTTGTTTCACATCTCTTTTGCAGACATCCGCAAATCTCAGTTTTGGACGTCCAGCAGGTCTCTGTCCCGAAGCTAACGTTCCATATAGAATGTCCTGTGGAAGTCGACCCTGTGGCATTCGGCGTACATGACCTAGCCAGCTGAGACGTCTGTTACTGAGAGTATTACGGATGTCTTGACACTCTGCTCTCCGTAGGACCTCTGCGATTGAAACCCTGTCCTGCCATCTTATATCTAAAATGAGTCTGAGACACCTAAGGTAAAAGGTGTTCAGTTTTCTCTCTTCCCAGGAATATGTGCTCCATGTCTCACAGCCGTACAGCAGGGTAATCAGAACGCATGTTCGATAAACTGGCGACTTAGTGGAGCGTGTGAGCAGTGAGTTCATCCAGACTCGTTTTTTTTGTTAAATCTTGCCATAGTGCCCATGGCTTTAGCTATTCTACTATTAATCTCCCCATCTAGGAGAACACTGCTTGAGATTTTGGCTTTGAGCATGTTTAGATTGAAGAGCTTTCCAGATCTGCTTGTGTGACGGTAGACACCCTCGTTGCAGTCTCCATAAGCATAGTACAGTAGACACGAGAAGAATATTCCAAACAAGGTGGGTGCAAGTACGCAGTCTTGTTTAACACCGCTGCGGACTTCAAAGGGCTCTGATTAAACTTCACTGTGCACCTGGTTTTCTAAAAAAAAAACAGGCAATGAAAGAGAGCAGTTTTGGAGGGAATCCTATTTTTGCCAGGAGTTTGAGGAGTCCACTTCTGCTGACCATATCAAATGCTTTAGTGAGATCAACGAAAGCAATGTATAATGGTTTATTCATCTCGCGGAACCTCTCTTGTAACAGTCGAATGGAGGAGATCATGTCTATAGTGGATAAGTCGCTTCTGAAACCGCACTGAGACTCTGGATAGACTCTAGATGACAGCACCCGCAGCCTTGATAGTGCCTCTTGCAAGGATCTTACCAACTATGCTCAAAAGGGAGATTCCTGTCTTTTTGCAGTCGCTGCGGTCCCCTTTGTTCTTATATAATGTAACGAAATCTGCTAAAAGGCTGTGTGAGGCGTCTTGGTAAATATGGTGTGCGGCTGGCTGGTCCTATTGTTGGTTCACCGAACTGTCAACCCTGCTGACCGTTCACTTTCGCCCTAACACATGTTAATATTAATGATATTTTGATCTCAGTTTTACCGAGATGTCCTATAATCCGTTTGAAACCTTTAAAATTAATTTTTAAGTTATCGTTAAATGGTATAAATACGTAGTAATCATACAAACTGAGTAGTTATTGTAATACTTAAAAATATACATATAAATTCTTTAGTCATAAAATATTTATATAATTTTAAAATACTTTTTACAATTTGATCATTTTAAAGTTATAAATGTTCTTTTTTATAAAAGAAAAAAATAGAGAAATATTAGCTCAAATGAAACGAAATAATTATCTCCCTTTAATTAACAAATGTTTCTACGTTTGATTCAAAAGTGATGCCGAACAAGTTCTGTTTTGTGATATAACAAATTTTACTGATTATTATTATTTCTTTATATACATTCAACATTGTGGTATTCATAACAAGATTTAATTATTAGAGGATTAAAATAATTTACGTTAAACAGTTGTAAATAAACATTTCCTGCATTAATTGTTTTGTCCATTTAAGGAGTTTATATTTAAAACATTAATAATTACAGAAATTACATGATATAGTGCTATTAAATAAGTCTCTTATATTTCTAAATTCTTCTTCTTCTTCTTTATGTGCCAGGTCTGGAACAGACATCGGCGGTCATGACTCTCCATTCTTTCCTGTTGTTAGCTTTTTGCAGAAAGTTATTATTACTTATGTTGTTGTTCGTGGCCCATTCGTTCAGGCTTTCTACATATGTTAGCCTTTGTCTTCCTCTGTCTCTCTTACCAGATATTTTCCCACACAAAGCCAGTCTTTCTATACCATTTTTCCTATAGATGTGTCCTAGAAATTTCATCTGTCTATTCCTAATGGTGTTAATGAGTTCTCTTGAGGTACATGCTGTTTTCAACACCTCTGCATTAGATTTCTTTTCAGTCCATGATATTCTCATCATCCTTCTTAGAAACCACATTTCTACTGCCTCCAATCTTTTCCTTGTTTCATTATCAATAGTCCAACATTCACATCCATATAGAAGAACAGACCAAACATACCCCTTCAGTATGCGCATTTTGGTACATATTCTGATATTCCTGTTTTTCATGATACTGCTTAAGCTCATGAAGCTGTTTTTAGCTATTGCGATTCTTCTCTTTATTTCTTTGTTGCATTTGCCTTCCTGTGTTATTGTATAGCCTAGATACTGGAAAGAATTGATTTGCTTGATGTTTTCACCTTCACTGGATAAAGAGCATCTTGGAGGTTGTCTTTTCTTAGAGATTACCATTACTTCGGTCTTACTGAGATTGAGTGTTAATCCTTTAAGTCGGCTCTCTTCTACCACCTTATTTAGAATAGTTTGCAGGGCACTTTCTGATTCTGCTATTAGTACTGTGTCATCTGCATATCTCAGATTATTTATATTCTTTCCTCCAACTTTAATACCATCTAGGTGTTCGATATTCCGGAGTATTATTTCACTGTAGATGTTGAAGAGGTCTGGTGATAAAACACATCCCTGTCGTACTCCTCTCTTTATTGGTTTGAATGCACTTAACTCCCCTTCATATCTAATGGCAGCTTCTTGCTCCCAGTATAGATTTCTTATTATTCTGAGGTCTTTACCATCTATGTCCAGATCTTGTAATATATTAAATAGATCTTGATGTTTGACTTTGTCAAATGCCTTAGAATAATCTATAAAGCATAGATACAGGTCTTTTTGTATCTGGATGCATCTTTCAATTAACATAGATAAGGTGAAAATAGCATTTCTTGTGCTTTTATCTGCAACGAATCCAAACTGGGTTTCTGAAATTTCCGGACGGATTTTACTTCTTATTCTTTCCATGATTATTCTAAATTAATTTCTAAATTAATAATACAAATAAATTTGTTTTAGAATTAATGATAGGCCTATATATGTTTAATTAAAATTAAGTTGGGGGGCGGTGAGCGGTAAGATTTTAAAAGGGTGCGGTGAGCCGAAAAAGGTTGAAAACCTATGGCTTAGATCTACAATGTCAGATGAACGTCTGTCAAGATTGTGCATGTTGTTAGTACACAGAGACAAAGTGAACAGTAACAAAAAAGAGTTTATGGACAAAATTGTAGATTTGTTTGGTAACGATAACAGACGACTCCAGTTCTTGTTTAAATAATACATTTTATTTTAAATTTACGTTGTAATATTGTTTGTTTAAAGTAAGGTTTTTTGTATGGTTTACGTCTATTATATACATATATTGTGCTAATAAAAAATGTGTTGCTGCAGTATGCCCTTCATTGCTACAGTGTACTACAATTACTTCAGTGTTTTGTCCGTTCGTTCACCATACAAATGCAATGCGCTCAGTAAATTAAAACTACATTAAAACATTACTAAAAAATATTTTGCCCCCCCCTAGAAAATTTTCTGCGGGCGCCCATGCCTATCATATATAGTTTACTATAATAGGCCTATATAATTATTAGCCTGCCTATATAGGCCTATTACTATTAGTAGGCCTATTAGCCTATTAGTACATTTGCCTATTATAGTAGCCTAAAGGTTATGAGCTCAAACAGTTTAAACTATTAAACAATTGAAAATATTTACTATAGAAAAGTGTTGATTAACCGATTGCGATTGCATGAAATAATTAAGCGAATATGAAGGTAGGCTATGCTATGCTATATATTTGATATTTGCAAACTGGTGCGTGTTTTCTTCATGAATTTTTAGTTATAGGCCTGTTATTGAATAATATTTCATGCATAGGACTAATGAAATGACAATAAGTCACAATATGAATAGGCCTATATATCTATATCTATATCTAGGCCTATATATTTATAGGCCTATCATATTCAATATGGAAAACATAGTACATAGGCCTACGCCGACATACGGTCATAGGCCCGACTATACGACATAGGCCTATATATATATATTAGCCTCTTCACTCTTCCTACGAACAATATATATTTTTTAAAAGTTTAACATAATATTTGCTATGGCTATGGCTATGACTATGGTTTTTATATTCGTGAAGATGCATCGGCTCTTGCCTCTAAGCTGTCTCTATCAAACATTCAACATGAAATATATCTAGAATTATATTTGCCTTTTTATTAATCAAAACGAGCGATCTAGGTCTAGGGCTAAGTTAAGCAATAGCTTGAATAGCCTACAGTAATAAAAGCCTTAATAGGCCTAATTTTTTTTTTTTCGATACAAAACTAGTTCTAAACGTAATTTTTTTTTTTTTACATTGAAGAAACTCAACAAAAAGTAATGACACAGTGATCACGATAGAATCGACCATAATATTAAGGTCCAAAGCATAGAGTCCAGGTCTAAAAAATTTTTTCTTTAAAAAATAAAGAAGCTCTAAACGTTGTTTTTTAACAATTCCCTTCCTAGGTTCTTAGTTTAAGATCTCCATGTGTTTTTATGGTTTAAAGTTCAAAAACAACTATAATAACATTAAAAAAACCCAACACCTTTAGTAAAATACTATATGGAAAGAAGGAACAAAAATCTTTGTGCCCCCAAAAGAAATATGTGTCAGTGAGTCTCAAGGCCACGCCCCTTTTCTGGGGTCAAACTAAAAAGGTCTATTATGGTGCCGACCTTGTCACATACACCTGCATTGATGTCATTACGCCAAGTAGCCTACACGTAGTATGCGGATGCAGCGGATGTATCTGCATGTCAGTGGACTCGCTTGGAGGCGGAAAGATGAGCTGTGTTTCGGCTCCTAAGACCATCGAAAAGTTACGTTTTCCGAAGGCTTTTGGCGACCCCCGCGAAATGGTCATTCGGGCCCCAAGGGGGTCGCGACCCACAGTTTGGTAACCGCTGCTCTAGACTCATATTAGATGTAGTTAAATTTAAGTAACTATGTTGAAATGGTCGAAAATAGCAACATCATTTACGTTCCATTTTATGCCGTTTAACTCGGTTTTATTTTCTTCTTCTTCCTCATTGTCCTCCAATGTTATGATTTGGAGGATTCAGACAACAAGTCCGATAGTTGTAATGAACTGTGACGTGGCTGTCAGTTGCTCTAGTCCACCGTGCAGTTTGTCATTGAAGGTAGCCTCCGGGGGCCAAATGGATGACCGGGTAGAATGATACAGAGGGCAGGTCTGAAGGACAAGTTACGCATTTTCGGGAGCTGTTCGGCTGGGGCACATTTCGCTTGCTCCGATGAATTAAATGATGTCTTGTTTTAATTCTTCAGTATCTTGTTCAGATTTTATTGTGCAATAAAGTATCTAACTATGCTATTCGTGCAATAAACTATCTAACTATGCTATTTGTGCAATAAACTATCTAACTATGCTATTTGTGCAATAAACTATCTAACTATGCTATTTGTGCAATAAACTATCTAACTATGCTATTTGTGCAATAAACTATCTAACGATGCTATTTGTGCAATAAACTATCTAACTATTCTATTTGTGCAATAAACTATCTAACTATGCTATTTGTGGGCATTTCTTTTAACTGCCAATGACGAAAAAAAATCGTGATTGGTTTAGTAAGATAATGAATATAGCGCAGATTTCTTTTGGTGTCGTCTACAAATAACGACACGCTGTTTAAGTGTTGGAGTTACTATGCAATTGTACCACATTGAGCTATAAAAAAAGTATATAGGCTTATAGCTCAGTACTTGTACCTTACTCAGCTATATAATAGTATATAAGCCTATAGCTCAGTGCTTTAAATATTAGTTATAAATAGTAGGTGCCCTCAAAACTAGTGGAAAGTGGTGTAACTAGTTTTATGCAATAACAAAAAACAATGCTTGTCTCTTCAAGTTTAATCAATTAATAATTCTAATGTTTGCCTTTCAACTAAAGATAGAGTGAATATTCTATTTTAAAACAACATGCCGAGAGATAAGTCTTATCTCTAAACTTTAATTACATTTTGTTTTTCAATGACACCTTTCTATGTGTTTACTTTGGAAAAACACTTCAGATGTATGAAATGTTCAACCCTACTGTGATATCAACTCTGCTGCTAGTGATTGCAAATATTGCACCAAACGTTGAAGCTGGTATGTATAACTAAAACTATCATTTAATCACAGTTTCGTGAATTCAACTGGTATATCTAACTATCATTTAGTCACAGTTTCGTGAAATTCAACTGGTATATATAGCCTAACTATCATTTAGTGACAGTTTCATAAATTCAACTTTCCTTTGATAGAATAACCTTGTTTTTTTGTTTGTTTGTTTATTTTTTTTTTCAATCTTTTATATTACATTAACTTCGCCTAATGGGGAATAAATATTATTGTTCATTGACTGGCGAGCCGAAGGTCCCGGGTTCGAATCCTGATGCAGGCTAGGATTTTTTCCCGGGTCTGGAGGGTGTCCCTGAGTCTACCCAGCTCTGACCTTAGTTGAGGGAAAAGTAAAGGTGGCTGTGCATAGTGCTGACCACACAATCACCTAGTATGCCGTGGCCACAGAAACTGGTGAAAGCTGCTTCACCGGACCTATGGATCACTTCGGTCCGACGGGTACTTTACTTTTTTTTTAACTTCGCAAAACGTTCTTCCACCTGAATTTCGGAACGCTAATTGGCCTATTTGTAATTTACAAGTCAGTCATAAAAGATTGACTTGTAAAAGGGGCAAGGGTGTTAACTCTCATCGGCAATACGGCCCATTGCATATCAATATTTCATTCTACAAATGAACTAAAGTCTACTGCAGCTCAGCATCAGAAGTGGTAAAGGAGATTAACTCCGCTGACCTAAAAGACAGAAACATAGCAACCTGCTTTCATTGTAATTAAAGGGAAAAAAGTCTTGCCTTACGTTACACAGAATGCACACATTTACTTGAATGTGTAGTTATACATAATGTATGCCTCTAACAGAATTACTTTTCAAAATGTCCATGACTCTCTCAGACAAAAAGGTTCCCGACCCCTTGCTTAGAATCATATATTCATATATAACTATGTATATTGCCTAAATGTTTGAACTAATTTCTACAGTTTGTGTAGACAAAGTTGATTGTCAAAACTACGACATCGATGCCTGCTCAGTTATCAAATATGGCGACTGGGGGATAAAGAATTGTCCAGTTTATTGCGGACTATGTGGAGGTAAATTGTGCCGTAGCCTGTATATGTTGGATTTGACGTTTTTAATAATTGATGCAAATATAGACTTAGGCCTATATCTGAAACAGAGTGTAATGACTTAATGATAGGTGTAATTGTTAAATAAACCTCCTAGTTAATCGAAATGAAATTATTATATAGTTTTTGTTTACAGATGTACATAACTCATGTTCAATTCTTTGGGTTGTCTTATAACACTTATAACTTTGCACCAGCCTATATTATAACTCATGTTCAATTCATTGGGTTGTCTTATAACACTTATAACTTTGCACTAGCCTATATTATAACTCATGTTCAATCCATTGGGTTGTCTTCAAACACTTTTAACTTTGCACTAGCCTATATTATTATGTTCTTCAATTGGTCAGGGCTTACAACGACGACAACTTCATCTCCGCCTTGTGTTGATGTTGAACCAGATTGCGACACTTACCAGGATGACACGTGCACAAATCCACTTTATAAACACTGGGCAGAAAGTCATTGTCGTAAATACTGTCACTTTTGTGGTAAGGCAAACTCCATCATCATATAATCTAGGTCAACACAGAGACTATAATCATCTACCGGTATCTAATAATAGTCTATGTTCAACACAGAGACTATAATCATCTACCGGTATCTAATAATAGTCTATGTTCAACACAGAGACTATAATCATCTACCGGTATCTAATAATAGTCTATGTTCAACACAGAGACTATAATCATCTACCGGTATCTAATAATAGTCTATGTTCAACACAGAGACTATAATCATCTACCGGTATCTAATAATAGTCTATGGTCAACACAGAGACTATAATCATCTACTGGTATCTAATAATAGTCTATGTTCAACACTAGGTTTATTTATTCAATCTATTTTCACGCAGTTCTAACGTCTTATCGCTGCAACTCTTGCAGCTTTGGCTTAAGACTATCTAAATGTCAGTACCTACATTTTTTCATTGCGGGAACATCAGATTAGCGTCAATAAAAAAAAAGTAGTGAATAGCCTTATTTTTTATAATTCTAATGGTCACAGCGACGCACAGCCCAGTAGCTAATGGTAACCAGCCCAGGGTTGGCAACCCAAGCAATGCGTGCCAGACTTGGCACGCAAAACGATTTTCAGTGGCACGCGAAAGACCTCCAAGAATATTGTTTAATGCAAGTGAAAACAACGTATGTCAGCATAATTAGTGAGTGCTGCATGGCGAACTACATGGGAATCACACTGGACATCGACTGTTTTAGTTCCTGAATGTTTGTATGCATAGCTCCCATCATTGGTCTTGCGATCTGTGATTGAATCTATTGTTAAGATAGTCAATTTTATAGTTCCTCAAGTCTCTTCTAGAAGAAAGTGATACGGAGTATAGGTAAAGTCTTGGATAGATTCGTTTCTTGTCTGGAACCAATAAAGGTGTTTCTTAATGAAAAGAATATCTCCGGTATTGAATGAGGAGTACTGACTGTTGAAGCCTATGTTTCTGAATGACATGGCGATACATTTCAGTGAGTTAAACTTCAATTTACAGGACTGAGTATAAGCACTTGAAATGTTGGACCACTTGAATGTATTTGCCTTAAAACTCAACATATCTTTCCGTGAAATCAATATTAAGAACCTATTTTAAGGCAAATTAAGATAGATGAGCATTTTCAGAAGTACACTAGTTATATTAAAACAATTAACTTGTTTGGTATCACTGGCATCAAATTTGGAGAATTTTATTGAAGGGAGATAGTTAACCCGTTTTTTTTTTACATTAATATTTTTAAATGTTTCTTTTTTATTTCCTTTTAAAAAATATATGGCTTACAATTTATAACGCTAAAATGATCAAATTACAAAAGATAGTTGAAAATTATATAAATATTTTATGACTAAAGAATGTATATGTACATTTTTAAACATTACTATAACTATAACTACCCAATTTGTATGATTACTAGGTATCTCTTCCGCTTAATTGTAGTCTGTAGGAAACCTATGTGCTTTGCGGTTAAATCATTTGTTAGCGTAAATCTCAGTTATGCTGAAATCAAACTGTAAAGACTTTATAGCTATTACCATAGACTATAATATACATGGACTGCTTGCTTTAGTTTTTTATGCTATTACTAGTGGTTATGCCCGTCAAAATGACGGAGAAACGAATGATTACAATGTGTTTTGATAAGAGAGAAAGAAAAAATGTACAATAAAATATACAATAATATATATATATATATACAATAAAAACTGGAATGAGAACGTTTCTTTTCGGTATTTACTTTTTGTTCTTGTTACTTGTTTCTGATCGCTCTGACCCACTACTGTACCCAAGGGCCTCAAAGACTGATGTAGTGTGTAAACCGCCGATACATTCCCATTAAGAATACACCGGCGGGCGAACGCGTGGGGGACAGCCCCCGCATCGGGTCCGAAATCCATTGCACTGCTGAGAGGCCACGGGGTCTCGGTGGGGAGGAAGCAATGGACGTTGCATTCCCGTCTCGAGAACCACCCGGTGCCTGGAAGCCTGTATTTATAGTATAGGATTTGCGCTACCGGGTGACAGTGCAGGTATACGGGCGAGCCACCACGATATTGATCCTTAGGGGATCCGCAGTGAACGGTCGCTGGCCTGCGGAAACCTTCCCTGTTACACGGCACGCCACGCCGAAGGATGGCTGGAGCCCGGACAGAGTTCACTCAATCCTAAAGGTTACGCCCTGGACACAAGAGCCAAAAGGCTCGTCCGGGTTTACTAAGAGACTTTTTAATTCGGTCGCCCTGACCCTGACATATGTGTTGCTGTCAAGCTTCTCGTACTATAACGTAGCGAACAGTTGTGTTGAATTGTTATTAATAATATTAAATTATTAAATTAAGGATAATATACTATCTAAAAGGAAAAAAACACAAATACTAAACAATAAAAAGGTAAAGAATATAAAAAAACGTATAGTCTATGTAGAAAATAATATTTCAATACAATAATCAATAAAAACTAAAGTGAGAACGATTTTTTTTTCGGGATTAAATTTTTGTTTTTGCTTATTGTATCAATAAAACAGTATTGAGAATGTTTCTTTCGGTATTTAGTTTTTGTTCTTTTATATTGTGTCCGGTTGCCCTGACCCTAGCTTCTGGTATTTAAAATAAATCATTTAGAGTCTATAATTCGTATCATTTAATGTATAGAATGTATAAAGTCGCATATAAAAGGATGTAGTAAAAAGCGACGTGAATCAATTAGCCTCAATAATTAAAACAATTGGTTACTTTTACTTAAAAGGATAATGCAAACATCTATAATGAACGGAAACGGCCATTTGCTATGTACGGTTATATTTATTTGCTTGGTTGGATCTAACATTCTTTAGTCTAGACCAGGGAATGGCAACCTTTTGATAATAGTGTGCCAAAGTGGGATTTCTAATTCATTCAGCGTGCCAACAGTCTAAAGTCACCCTGCTTTAGCACTCTATTTCTTATAGAAGATACTTGAATAGTTCTTTTAGGAGTCTTCAGCGTGCCATTGAAAATCGTTTTGCGTAAAACGTCTGGCACGCCCGCCGTATGTTGCCGACCCCTGGACTAGACTATCCTTCTTTTCTTTTCATTCTTAAAACCTTAATAATAAGGCTTTTCAAAAAATTCGCAAATGAAGAACTCATTGCCGCATTCTACTGTTAAACGACGTAAATGCCTACTAATGAAAACAAGTTAGTAGCTAAAAAGGTGTTTTAAATATTACATTACAATGTACAAATATTAATTAATTGATTGTTGATTTTACGTATTTTTATCGATGGCATGTACAATATTATATTTTTTTAAATGCTAATTGTATAGTAAAAAAATTGATCAATAAAATCATTGCCCCAGAGACTTAAAATTAGGACTATTATCTCCCTTGATTAGATTTAGTAAGCATTTGTAAAAAAAATATTTGAATACCGAGTTCGCTCATTTTCATTTTTTTTTTTAAGAAATTTAAAGAATATGGTTTTAATAATATACCAACATTACATGTTAAATCTATATAGGGGTCGAAGAACCATTTCATGGGGGTCTCCTAAGACCACCGAAAAAAACATATTATCAGTCTACAGTATATGTAGCTTAACTTATTTGCTTTCTTTGAGGAACATGACATTGAACCAGATAGAAGAGTTACGAAAATAATTTTTTACGGTAATGATTTTGTGAAAGAACACTTGCACATGCAGGCAGATGAAATTTCAAATTTTTTTGACACTTCATTTGCACTTGAAAGAAAGTCATGATTAGTCATGCACAGTTAAATTTGAAGACAACACAAGAAAAGTTCATTTAATTTATTAGCAACTAATTTCTCTACAATGCCAATTATAAAATTCAGGATCAGGTATTTGCAGTCATATACTATTCTGCCTGAGACTGTGTTGCGCCTTCTTCTTCCATCTCCAACAACATATCTTTATGAAAGGGCTTTCCAGGTGTTGATTATTAAATTTAAATAGGCCTACAGAAGTAGACTTGTTGTGATAGATGATCTTCGTTATGTAAGCCGATGAGAAAGACGCAATCTCAATCTTAGCATTGGCGTTGTATTGTAAATAGAAATAAATATTTCACAAAATATAATTTCAAATGGATTTTTGCGATTAATCTCTGCGCTTTAATTATGTTTTATTTTGTAACACTGCAAATGAGATATTTACATTACGTTTTATAACAGTAGCACATTACAGTTATAAGGTAGCGACGAAAAAAAGTTTATGGTTGGGGTTCGCCATAACGTGAAAAGCTGTATAAAAGGGTCGCGGCATTAAAAAGGTTGGAAACCACTGCCTTAGATAATGGTTTTGTAAAACGACGCAGATCATAGCGATGGCTTATAATGAAATGATAGAATCATTTTTAGCCTTTTTGTTTAATGTTGTTTTTATTTAGGTACAATAGATGATAGCCTATAGATATCTAGACTCTAAATGTAGTTTGATATTTAAAGTTAAAAATGGTCACATTATTGAAAGTGGTAGGAGATGGTCAAAGTGTATAAAACATTTAAAAGTCTTGTTACATAATTAGCCTTGTAAAAATAAAATAATAGAGTCGCCCAAAACAATTTTAAATGTTTATACAAATAAACAATGATTGCTGGTTGACAATTTGGAAATATTGTAAGATATTTACCCATAATATTGGGTAGTGGGGTAGCTATAAAAAATATACATAGGCCTAACTATGATCTGTAGAGCCTATAGGGTCGATATAAATTGAGACATTTTAAGGGCTAAAAATTATCTTATTGGATTCTGCTTGTTCAGGACTTCGAATTAAAATAGAAAACGGGGCCTTTGTTTCAGATAGAGAGAGAGAAGAGAAGAGAAAGAGAGAGAGAGAAAAGGGGAAGACGAGAAAATGTGCGCTTGAATAAAAAGCGAGAGAAAAATCCAGAAAACGGCTTTTTTTTTATTAATATCATCTACTATTTCAATTGACCTTTATTAGTGTAAGACAGTGACGTATGAGGGGTATATATGCAGACAACTAAACCCAAATATTTAATATCTCTCTCTCTCTTGGTCCTCTCAGTGCCGGCTGGCGCTTGAGGCGGAAGCAAAGGATCTCCATTTGTCTCGATCTGTTGCAGCTCGAGGTGCTGTCTCAAAGTTCAGGCCTGAAGCCTTTAATTAGTCCCTCTCCGCCGTCCTTCTCCAAGTTTCCTTTGGTCTGCCTTTCAACCTTTTTCCCAGTGTGGTCCATCTCAGGGCTGTCCTGGGGAGGGAACCAGCTGACATTCTGCAGACATGTCCTATCCATCTCCATCTAATTGCTGAGATGCTCTCTGCTAAACGGATTATTGCTATTTTCTCACGTAGATCTTACAATTTTCCACAATGAGTCTCTGTGTAGGCTGTCAAAGGCCTTTTCGAAATCTATAAACACTGTGTAGAGAGGGCTATTCCATTCTTGTGTCTGCTCTAGGATCTGCCGCAGAACGAATATGTGGTCTATGCATGACCTTCCTTTACGAAAACCGGCTTTCTCTTGGCGTAATATTTTGTCTACTGATGTGGTAATTCGTTGTAGGATGATGCGGTAGTAGATCTTACTAGTGAGGGACAGTAGTGTGATTCCTCGCCAATTGTTGCATTCTCCCAGGTCGCCTTTTTGGGGGAGTTTTAAAATTATGCCTTTCCTCCAGCTCTCTGGTGCTGTCTCTTTATCCCAGATATCCTGGAGTATAGGTTGTAATACCCGCGGAGTTGCATCCTCTTCTGCCTTAAGCATTTCTGGACATATGCCGTCTTCTCCTGGGGCCTTATTGTTCTTTAGCTTTTGAATGGCATCAGTTATTTCCTGTAGAGTTATGGGTTCCATATTTATATCTAGGTCTTCCTCTGCTTTAGGAATGTTTGCACGTGTTGATGGATCTGCTCTGTTCAAAATCTCTTTAAAGTGTGCTCCCCACCTCCGAGGTTTGGCTTTCTCTTCTGTAACGGAGCTGCCATCTGCCGCTTTCATTTGAACGTCTTTAGTGTTCCCGTGGTCTCCACGCAGCTTCCTGGTGATTTGGTAGACTGTTCTCATATCTTTCTGTTCAGCTGTTTTCTCTGCTTTCTCTGCAAGCTGCTCAATGTACTGACGTTTGTCGTTTCTTGCGGACCTTTTGACCTGTTTGTCTTGGTCTCTATATTGAGCTGCCGCTCTTTCATTTAGCCTGGGTGATTTTGAATCTAGGAGTTTCTTCTTTAGTTTCTTCCTCTCCTCGATCGCTTTCCATGTGTCTGCAGATATCCACGCCGTTTTAATGCTTTTCCTGTATCCTATGGTCTCTTTTGCCGTTTCTGTCATAGCTTCATTAAATGCGTCTATGCTTATTGTTGTTTTATCTTGAAGGATGTTAAATTTATTCCTTAGTACGGATTTGAATTTGTTCTTGATTGCTCTGTCTTTTATTTGCTCGACGTCGAATCGCTGATTTCTTTTTCCTCCCATTCTGGTTTTCCTTATCTTGAGGGCTATTTTTGCTATCAGCAAGTTATGATCACTTCCTACATCTGCATGTCGCATCACTCTTACGTCCTGACGGGATCTTTTCCATTTGCTGTTGATCATTACGTGGTCTATCTGGTTCTGGCTTTGCCCGTCAGGTGAAGTCCATGTTAGTTTGTGGATCTTCTTGTGTTGAAAGATTGTGCCCCCAATGATGAGGTTGTTCTCTTCACAGAGACCCACAAGTCTTTCCCCATTGTCTGTGATTTCACCTATTCCTTGTCGACCCATAACTCTCTCCCTATTCTTGTTGTTGCTTCCTACCTTAGCGTTGAAATCCCCTATCATGAGTAGAACGTCATATCTCGGGGTGTCATCTAGGACTGATTGAAGTGAGCTGTAGAAGCTATTTTTGTCTTCTTCATCTGCTCCATCAGTTGGGGCATAAGCGACTATCAGGGACAGTTTTGAGAACCTCGAGTTCAGTCGTACATAGAGAAGACGTTCATTAATGGGTTTCCATTGCAAGAGGCAGCCTGCGTGTTCCTTGCTAATGATGAGGGCTACTCCTTCCTGGTGCTTTTCGTCTTGCCTTCCAGACCATATGATAGTTTCACCAGAGCTCAGTTTTTGTTTCCCACTCCCTGTCCACCTAGACTCAGTAACCCCTAACAAGGTGAGTTTATATCTGGTCATCTCTGCTGTTGTCTGAGCTAGTCTCCCTGTTTGGTTCAGAGTCCTGACGTTCCAGCATCCTTCTCGGATTTTCTGTTTTGGTTTCAGGAGGTCCTTTGTCGGGTTGGACGCTTCCTCTCGCTTGTGGCCTCCGACCGTCGTAGCACCTGGTTCCTGGATCAGGACGCTCCCTTGGCCAACCGTGTTATAAATGGTTTCAATGACTTGATAGGGTGATAGCCTCATGCCCAATCCCCTCATTTTAAGCCCATGAGGTCACGGCTGTTGTCTTTGGTCCGCCCCAGGTATTTTATTTCCCTGGTACCCTCCATACATGTATGGCGAGCGTTCCCCTATCCGCCACCTGGGGAGGCGCCCGATGGGAGGACAACCACTCCACACGGGAAATACTTGATATAGGCCTACATAAAACCTAGACAATTTAAAATTTGTGAAATCACCGAAATTCATCATCTTATTGGCTGAATTGGTCCAACGTTGCTATAAATAGCCTCAAATACATTATAAACAATATACAAAAGACACAATAATTATGTAGGTCTATATAAGGGTATTAAGGCCCACCTAACACTGTTTTAGTCTTCAATGCCTTTAAGTAAAACAATTAAAAGAATTATTGATGTCTGCTTAACAATAATTATTTCTCCATTTAAATGAAATATTTATGAAATATTAATTATAACACAAGTTAATAGTATTTTGCTTAACTTACATAAAGCGATATCAATAAGATACCAGGAAAATTTGTGTGAAACACTTTTAATAATGTTTAATTTGACATATCTCATAATTTAAAGTTAAATAAAAATATGCATAACACTTTTTGGAATTATAAATAGATATATCTTTTTTAATATAGCACTATCAGTGGAAAAAAAAACAACTTTACGTGTCCTTATTTTTAAATGAAATTAAATCGATAGGCCTACAGACTGGGTTTTTTTTTATAATCTGAATCTCATACGTAGGCTATTCCGTGATTTCATAACATTACACTTACAGCATTGCTGTATAGCCTACCTTCAACTGATCTCTTTAGACACAATGAACAAAACTATTCAGTCACATCCATCTGACATACATAGTGACATCCATCTGACATACATAGTGACATCCATCTGACATACATAGTGACATCCATCTGACATACATAGTGACATCCATCTGACATACATAGTGACATCCATCTGACATACATAGTGACATCCATCTGACATACATAGTGACATCCATCGGACATACATAGTGACATCCATCTGACATACATAGTGACATCCATCTGACATACATAGTGACATCCATCTGACATACATAGTGACATCCATCTGACATACATAGTGACATCCAGCTGACATACATAGTGACATCCATCTGACAAACATGGTGACATCCATCTGACATACATAGTGACATCCATCTGACATACATAGTGACATCCATCTGACATACATAGAGTCTAGTGACTAGCAATATTTTATTCCATTTTGTTCTTTCACTTTAATTTACCCTTGTTTTTCTAATTGCTAACAACTTTATTTCACTGATAAGATTCCTTTGTAAGTGCTTTAGCAGCACAGTTGAAACTTTTTATAGCTGCATTTTTCGTCTAGGACATGCACATGGGGAGTTAATTATTTTTAATGTAAAATTTTATTTGAATATTCTTATTGATCATAAATGCCTTATTAGATCTGCTTAAAAGAATGATGTCGATAATACGCATTTCAGTAATATAATTGAAAGAAAATAGACTAGTGTTGTTTTTAACGTACAGATAGACCTAATAATGTTCCGTATAGGTTAAAGTTAAGATAGAGAGATGATCATTTGTATTCATCAGGTCCGGCTCCTACAATTACAACCACTACAATGGCGCCTTGTGTTGACATTGAACCAGATTGTGTATCCTATCAGAATGATGTTTGCATTAATCCCCTTTATAGACACTGGGCAGAAAGCAACTGTCGAAAATTCTGTCGATTTTGCGGTAAGAGTTATGTCCAGATAGACCTAAATATAATGCTACATACATGAATACGTGTGTTCACGTTTTAAAAAACTTAGTAAATAATTATAAGCCAATTATTTTAGAAGAAATTCCAATAACTATTTAACGTTGACATCAAGTTTGACATGTAGTTCAAGTTTATTGAAGACTTACTGTACAATTACATCATTTAAAAACACACACACAAGCACATTTCCTTTTATTTTTATTCTGTAAATTTAGATTTAGATTTATCTCTATAAATCTGGATTTTCAAGTTTACTCTGAGTTAACGTTTTTTCTACCCCTCCATTCAACATATACTCAAGTTTCCAAAAAACATCCCCTGTTCATACACCTACTTGTCTTCCCCCCCCCCCCTCCACAACTGACTAAAACATACTCTCTATATCCACAATGTCCGCAATGTTCTCACATTTTCAACCTAATACACCCCCTCTCTACCCAACTTGTCCACAAGTGGAATAAAACATCCTCTCTCTCTACCCAACTTGTCCACAAGTAGAATAAAACATCATCTCTCTACCCAACTTGTCCACAGGTGGAATAAAACATCCTCTCTCTACCCAACTTGTCCACAAGTGGAATAAAACATCCTCTCTCTACCCAACTTGTCCACAGGTGGAATAAAACATCCTCTCTCTACCCAACTTGTCCACAAGTAGAATAAAACATCATCTCTCTACCCAACTTGTCCACAAGTAGAATAAAACATCCTCTCTCTACCCAACTTGTCCACAAGTGGAATAAAACATCCTCTCTCTACCCAACTTGTCCACAAGTGGAATAAAACATCCTCTCTCTACCCAACTTGTCCACAAGTGGAATAAAACATCCTCTCTCTACCCAACTTGTCCACAAGTGGAATAAAACATCCTCTCTCTACCCAACTTGTCCACAAGTGGAATAAAACATCCTCTCTCTACCCAACTTGTCCACAAGTGGAATAAAACATCCTCTCTCTACCCAACTTGTCCACAAGTGGAATAAAACATCCTCTCTCTACCCAACTTGTCCACAAGTGGAATAAAACATCCTCTCTCTACCCAACTTGTCCACAAGTGGAATAAAACATCCTCTCTCTACCCAACTTGTCCACAAGTGGAATAAAACATCCTCTCTCTACCCAACTTGTCCACAAGTGGAATAAAACATCCTCTCTCTACCCAACTTGTCCACAAGTGGAATAAGACATCCTCTCTCTACCCAACTTGTCCACAAGTGGAATAAAACATCATCTCTCTAGCCAACTTGTCCACAAGTGGAATAAAACATCATCTCTCTACCCAACTTGTCCACAAGTGGAATAAAACATCCTCTCTCTACCCAACTTGTCCACAAGTGGAATAAAACATCATCTCTCTACCCAACTTGTCCACAAGTGGAATAAAACATCCTCTCTCTACCCAACTTGTCCACAAGTGGAATAAAACACACCTTCTCTTCATACTCCTTACTTTCTTTTTTCTCCTAAGAACTGTATCTAGACTAGTATTCTTTAATGAAAGATTAGACCTACTATATAGTGGCTGCTAAAAGATAAATTCAATTTAACGTGATAAAAAGGTAATTAGTCTATAATTTGCCAATAATTAAAATAACTTCATTTGGAAAAATAAACCTAAAAAACAACAACTACTCAACACGGATATTTGTAAGGGAAGTAATTTGTATCCGCTTTATACGTTAAATATCAATAAAATACGCTCGAGCCTATATGAAACTATATTAATACAGCGGCCATTGTACACCATTACACAAAATTAACAAAAAAACACGTGATTTATGTCACGCGATTGCAAACGCCCTATTATTCATTATTCATATATTTATAGAACTATATGCCTAGAACCTTTCTCGTTTAATCTAAGTTTTTTTTTGTCAGAGCAACCTTAGTTGTGTTTATTAACACTGGTTTGTGTAAATATATTTTAGTTGATGGTAACCCAGCGTCCACGTCGTCAACGACAACTTTAGCAACTGTGACGACAACACCAACAGTGACAACGCCTACAACAACCACCTCTACCACCACAACTACAACTGCGTCAAGCACAACAACCACAAGGAATACAATCAAAACCCCTCCCCCTATCCCTATTAGAACTCCGCCTCCTTTGATAAGAACTCCTCCCCCCATAATTGGCAAATAAATGAACAAACCTTGCAATCAATCATAATAGTTTCGTAAATTGCAGTATGATCATCAAGTTATGAGGATGTCTCAGATTCAAAGATGAAATAAAATGTTTGAGTTTCTTTATTTGTAGGCTATACTTTACAGACATTGAGTCCTTAGGTGTACGTAAAGCAGATCGGTTCCCAAATAGTATAGGCCTCTTTACCATCTGTAGGCCCTACCATCCTTTCATTTCACACCATCTTTTCTTTCCATACCATCTTTTCTTTCCACTTTCCACACCATCTTTTCTTTCCACTTTCCACACCATCTTTTCTTTCCACTTTCCACACCATCTTTTCTTTCCACTTTCCACACCATCTTTTCTTTCCACTTTCCACACCATCTTTTCTTTCCACTTTCCACACCATCTTTTCTTTCCACTTTCCACACCATCTTTTCTTTCCACTTTCCACACCATCTTTTCTTTCCACACCATCTTTTCTTTCCACTTTCCACACCATCTTTTCTTTCCACTTTCCACACCATCTTTTCTTTCCACTTTCCACACCATCTTTTCTTTCCACACCATCTTTTCTTTCCACTTTCCACACCATCTTTTCTTTCCACTTTCCACGCCATCTTTTCTTTCCACTTTCCACACCATCTTTTCTTTCCACTTTCCACACCATCTTTTCTTTCCACAACATCTTTTCTTTCCACACCATCTTTTCTTTCCACTTTCCACACCATCTTTTCTTTCCACACCATCTTTTCTTTCTACTTTCCACACCATCTTTTCTTCCCACTTTCCACACTATCTTTTCTTTCCACTTTCCACACCATCTTTTCTTTTCACAACATCTTTTCTTTCCACTTTCCACACCATCTTTTCTTTCCACACCATCTTTTCTTTTCACAACATCTTTTCTTTCCACTTTCCACACCATCTTTTCTTTCCACACCATCTTTTTTTTCCACTTTCCACACCATCTTTACTTTCTACTTTCCACACCATCTTTTCTTTCCACTTTCCACACCATCTTTTCTTTCCACACCATCTTTTCTTTCCACACCATCTTTTCTCTCCACTTTCAACACCATCTTTTCTTTCCACACAATCTTTTCTTTCCACTTTCCACACCATCTTTTCTTTCCACTTTCCACACCATCTTTTCTTTCCACACCATCTTTTCTTTCCACACCATCTTTTCTTTCCACAACATCTTTTCTTTCCACTTTCCACACCATCTTTTCTTTCCACTTTCCACACCATCTTTTCTTTCCACAACATCTTTCTTTTCTTTCCACACCATCTTTTTTTTCTACTTTCCACAACATCTTTTCTTTCCACAACATCTTTTCTTTCCACAACATCTTTTCTTTCCACAACATCTTTTCTTTCCACTTTCCACACCATCTTTTCTTTCCACAACATCTTTTCTTTCCACACCATCTTTTCTTTCCACTTTCCACACCATCTTTTCTTTCCACACCATCTTTTTTTTCTACTTTCCACAACATCTTTTCTTTCCACAACATCTTTTCTTTCCACTTTCCACACCATCTTTTCTTTCCACAACATCTTTTCTTTCCACAACATCTTTTCTTTCCACACCATCTTTTCTTTCCACTTTCCACACCATCTTTTCTTTCCACAACATCTTTTCTTTCCACACCATCTTTTTTTTCTACTTTCCACAACATCTTTTCTTTCCACACCATCTTTTTTTTCTACTTTCCACAACATCTTTTCTTTCCACACCATCTTTTTTTTCTACTTTCCACACCATCTTTTCTTTCCACTTTCCACACCATCTTTTCTTTCCACTTTCCACACCATCTTTTCTTTCCACAACATCTTTTCTTTCCACACCATCTTTTTTTTCTACTTTCCACAACATCTTTTCTTTCCACACCATCTTTTTTTTCTACTTTCCACAACATCTTTTCTTTCCACACCATCTTTTTTTTCTACTTTCCACATCATCTTTTCTTTCCACACCATCTTTTTTTTCTACTTTCCACAACATCTTTTCTTTTCACAACATCTTTTCTTTCCACACCATCTTTTTTTTCCACAACATCTTTTCTTTCCACACAATCTTTTCTTTCCACTTTCCACACCATCTTTTCTTTCCACACCATCTTTTTTTTCTACTTTCCACACCATCTTTTCTTTCCACACCATTTTTTCTTTGCACACCATCTTTTCTTTCCACTTTCCACACCATCTTTTCTTTCCACAACATCTTTTCTTTCCACACCATCTTTTCTTTCCACTTTCCACACCATCTTTTCTTTCCACTTTCCACACCAGACTTTAAACCTCACTCACCGGAGTGATCGAATCGAGACTAATCTCTTAGGATTCGGAGGACAAACACACTTGTACTACGTAGCACAGCCAGGTTCCCATAAAGGGATGGTGCAAACTGTTGACCATTCCCATCCACTCTTTCCTCCTGCAAGGCAGGGCAGTCTAAAAGCAAATGCTCGACCGTCTCTTCTGCTTCAAAGCAATGTCGGCACCGCGAATCGAAATTGGGCCTAAATCGTCCGAAATAGGCACCAATAGGGCAGTGCCCTGTACGGAACTGGGCTATCGTAGCCTGTTCTCTCCTGCGGAGCTTCCACCACGGATCAGCTCGATTTGGCCGTTTTAGTTGCTGCCACACACCTCGACCCTTGTCAGACTCGTCCCAACTCTTGTTCCATTGTCTTGTCTCCCACTCACGTATTGATCTGCGGGCACTCGCGAAGGTGGACGGACCCTCCGGAGTGGGTGTCAGGGATCCCTTCTTGGCCAAGGCATCCACTATCTCGTTGCCAGGGACTCCTGCATGACCTGGAATCCACTGCAAGATGACCTTCACCTCGTACCTGAGGATCAGATCGGAAATAGCAGCTAATAGTCGGTCAAGCAGTTCGGGCCAACTCCCCAAGCCGTCGATGGCTTGGAGAACTGAAAGTGCATCAGTGAAGATAACCACATCATCACGAGCAGATGGTGTTTCTTCGAACGTTTTCCCAATTGCCTCAACGGCAATTCTGATGGCTTCCATCTCCGCATCAAAGATGCAGATTGCTCCACACGGCCCACTTAGCTCAGCCCGTTTTTCTTCTGCCTTCGGGTACGACACAAGAGCACCATACCCAGAACGCGCTTCGGTACCACTGATCGCGCTCCCATCAGTGTATGCCTCAACGAATCCCGAGTATGCCCGTACCGTCCTTAGAGCAGCTGCGCGCCTCTCAGTCAGGCAAGCGCTGGGTCCGACTGCTTCCATCAGGTTCGCCCGTATCTCTGGTAGGTTGAAAGATAGGTGAGGAGGAGGTTCCACTCCCGTCCGCATGGGCATGCGGTCGACCGGGAGTCCAATCTCTGCGCTGAGCTTCAGTGCGTGGTGCATGAAGGACTGCATTGAGATCCGAGCTCTTCCCACCCAGGAATCCACGAGCATCCTGAGGGGGGAACTTTCCTCCAACCGCTTATACCGCTCGTAAGCAGTAATAACGGCCCTTTTCCTTCTCCCATTCAGAGGCGGCACGTTTGCCATGATTTCAACAGCCGATGTCGGGGCGGTTCGGAACGTTCCACATATTAGTCTGAGGGCTTGATTTTGTACAGAGTCCAACGTCTTCAAAGCAGTATCAGACGCATAGATTTGCACCGGGAGGCTGTAATCGATCTGAGATCTTACCGCTCCTAGGTAAAGATTTCTCAACACACTCGCCTTCGCACCCCAGCCAGTACTGGCCAGTCTCTTGACAATGTTCAGCTTAGAAGATGCTTTCTCTTGGACTAACCTCACATGGTCATACATCGTTAGCTTTCGGTCCAGTGTCACTCCGAGATAGACCGGCTTCTGGTCGCATGCCAGGGCGCGGCCGTCAATGTTCAGCTCGATCGGATCTTTGAGGATATCGATTCCGAGGGTAAAGAGCGAGTAAACTGTTTTTATGCAGTTTACTTCCATACCCCATAGCTTGGCGTAACAGGCTACTGCGTTCAAATCCTGCTGGAGGGCCCGCTCGAGAGCACGCGCTTCCCTCCCGGTCGACCAGACCACAAGATCGTCTGCGAAAAGCAGCGACGAGCTTCCCAGATAGTTCGGCAGGTCGTTGATAAAAGCCAGGAACAATGTACAGGACAGTGCTGAGCCCTGGGGCAATCCTTGCTCCAGGACGCGCTTCCGAGAAACCGCTTTCCCGTAACGAGTTGCAACTGTTCTTCGGGATAAAAACCCTTTGATCCAATTGTACATGTTAGAGGCTATTCCTAGCCTCTGTAGCTTCAACAACAACCCCGGCCGCCAGACCTTGTCATAGGCCTGTTTAAAATCCAGGAACACTGCTAGTGTAGACTCTTTCCGCTGAAACCCGTCAGCCATTTTCTGGACCAAGAGCGTCACCTGATCCATCGAGCTTCTTCCGCTACGGAAGCCTGCTTGAGTGGGGGTAACCAGTCCATTATCCTCTAGGAACCTCACAAGCCTCCTATTGATTAATCTCTCAGCTACCTTCCCTACACACGATGTTAGGGAAATCGGTCGGTAGCTTTCGGCCTGACCCGGGTCTTTACTCCTCTTCAAGATGGGTACCACCAAGGCCTCTCTCCACTGTTTCGGTAGGACACCTTCAGACCATGTTCGATTTACGAGCTCCAAGAGTTTGCCCTTGCCACCAGCCCCAAGGTGAGTGATCAGCTCGTTGCTGATCCCATCCAGCCCAGGGGCCTTCTTCGCTTTGCACCGTCTCAAAACATACTCCAGTTCTTGCCGAGTAAAGGGCACCGTGAATGTGCTAGCCTCACCCTCTCCCGTCATGTGGCGTTCGTTTGCCTTCCGGACTTTATCAAGCCCAGCAGACACACTCGTTCTTCCACCCAGTTTTCCGACACTTACGAAGTGACGGTTGAGCATCTCAGCCCGCTTGGTATCCGATACCATGGGGCCTGCCCCTGCTCTTGCCAACGAAGCTGGTGCTCTGCTAGCTACCTCAGCTCGCTCAAGGTGGTTGATTAGGTTCCATGCCTGCCGGCTATCCGCAAGGTCCAATCCAGCACATGTATCAGTCCATTTCGACAACTTTGCCTCCGCGATAGCCCCTTTTACTTCCGCCGTTAAACGGTTGTACTCTCGACGGCTCTCGGCCGTCTTCCGCCTGCTCGCGAGCTTGCGAGCAGCCCTCCTTTTGCGGACCAACTCTCCTAGGGCTTTTGTCCAAAACGGTCTGAACTTGCGCTTCTCATGTGACCTTGGTATCGTCTTTCTGGCAACCCCTAGTATGGCTTTGACCATCGTACCATACACTGAGTCGATAGGCCCAGTCTCGATAAGCACTTCTTCAAGAGCGCGATCGGTGCGCACTCTGTACTCGTCCCATCGTGCCTTCGAGTAGATCCACTTCCTGGGCCCGGAAGGTTCGCTGCTTGCTTTTCCTATATTGATAGTGACCAACACGGGCAAATGATCACTCCCAACATCACCCAAGACTTCCATAGAGGTGCTAGCAGCCAGATCAGCACTCACGAGCGTGAGATCCGGCCTCGATTCACTGCCATTTCCCGTGTGGAAAAAGGTAGCTGGGGTATCGGTACCCTGTAATCGGATAAGCGTCGTGCTGTTGCATAGCTCCTCCACCAGTCGTCCTGAGTTGTTGGCGACAGCATAGCCCCAGGCCGGTGATGCCGCATTGAAATCACCGCCAATACAAGTGCGAGAAAGATGTGCCTCCACGGTGAGGTCCAAATCCTTCTTCGGAGGGTTGTAGACGTTGGTCAGGGTATAAGCCTTTCCATTCTTCACCACCTCCAGGGTTAGGATATCGGTCTTGCAACTGCCCGTTCTGCGGTTCACCACTCGAGCTTGTAGTGAACTTCGGACAAGGGTTGCCAACCCTCCACTGCCTCCCAAGCAGCAGGTGCATCGGAAGATCGTATATCCCGAAAAGGATGCCACCCTTTTCTTACCAATTTTGCACTCCTGGAACATTGCTACGTCAATATCATACTCATGCAAGAGTTTTAGGATCTCTAGAGACTTGGGGATCAGGCCGAACACGTTCAGGTGCATCACCCGGAGCTGGGCGCTCTTTTGGTGCGAGCCTTTGCCTAGGTCACGTCTACCGTCGGGCTTCCTACGCTTTCGCTGGGAGCAGAGTCCTATCGTGTTACGCCTCTCAGCTCGGGATACCCGCGCACGAGCACCCCTAAACCGGGAACACGAAACCCCTACGGGCTTGTTGGATCTGTGCGCCGTATCACTAGTCGCAGGAGTCACCGTCGGGGATTGGCAGAACGCGGTCTTATTGTGACTGACCTGACCACCCAAGGTGGGATTCCCCGGATGTATGTCATGTACACCGGGACACAGGGTACCACCAGCCCTGGTTTTACTGCCATTACGTAGGCCGCTTGGGCCTCCAGTCTTCCAGGAATGCTCCCGTCTAGAGCGGCTACATATCCTGGCTGGCAAATGGCAGCTGCTTTTCTGCTTATCCTGGGAGCAGAGTCCTATCGTGTCTTGCCTTTTCACCCGGGAATCCCGCGAACGGGCCTCTCCAGTCCGGCTACACGAAGCTCCTAGGTGGGGCTTGTCGGATCTGTGCTCCGCTTGGCAGAGGGTGACTTTCGACTGCTGCTTAGCAACAACAGCGCCCGGGTTTTCACCATTCCCAGGCTTTGCTTTTCCCGTACGGACAGAGATAGTGCACACCTTGGGCCCCTGCAATGGCAGTCCTGCCCTAGAAGGGTCACAAGCTAATACCTCTACCCTCATATGAGCGGTCCCACTTCCTGAGACTTCAGAACCGCGTGGTTCTCCTCCATCCGAGATGGAGACTGGAAACTGACAGTTCACGTTGGTCGCGGACTTATCGGTCAATGCCCCAACGCGAGTTGGCAAGTGACCGGGGCAGCTCAACTGAGTAATACCCAGACTCGGGGTATTCGTTTCGGTTGTACAAGCCATGTTTTTTGTCTGCTCCAGGGGGAGCGATCGCCCAGGGGGGCTAAAGTGACGTAGCAAAACAAACGATCGGCAATGCCTCTGCCGCACTACCTGCAAGACCCAGAGTAAAGGGTCAAGTCAACCGTTTGCTGGTGTTTGTCCTCAATGTCGCTGAGGTACGTTTAGCACGACTTTCTCCTAAAGTCTGAGCTAGCCATCAGAGGAAAGCTGGCTGCAATGCTGCAGTATTGGAAACTAGCTCCATCGCGCTGGACCATAACCTTCTACTGCGGAGGCTAGGAGACACTCCCCAGCCATGAAGGGCCGGGGACCTACGTTATTAGCCGGAACAGAGTCCTATCGTGCATTGCCTTTTCACCCGGGAATCCCGCATGCGGGCCTCACCAGTCCAGCTACACGACGTTCCTAGGTGGAACTTTTCGGATCTGTGCTCCGTTACACAGAGTCACCGCTATGAGGTTACGTAGTTTCGACCCTGACTTTTCACAACATCTTTTCTTTCCACACCATCTTTTTTTTCCACAACATCTTTTCTTTCCACACCATCTTTTCTTTCCACTTTCCACACCATCTTTTCTTTCCACACCATCTTTTTTTTCTACTTTCCACACCATCTTTTCTTTCCACACCATTTTTTCTTTGCACACCATCTTTTCTTTCCACTTTCCACACCATCTTTTCTTTCCACACCATCTTTTCTTTCCACACCATCTTTTCTTTCCACTTTCCACACCATCTTTTCTTTCCACACCATCTTTTCTTTCCACACCATCTTTTCTTTCCACTTTCAACACCATCTTTTCTTTCCTTTTTCCACACCATCTTTTCTTTCCACACCATCTTTTCTTTCCACACCATCTTTTCTTTCCACACCATCTTTTCTTTCCACTTTTTTTCTACTTTCCACAACATCTTTTCTTTTCACAACATCTTTTCTTTCCACACCATCTTTTTTTTCCACAACATCTTTTCTTTCCACACCATCTTTTCTTTCCACTTTCAACACCATCTTTTCTTTCCACTTTCAACACCATCTTTTCTTTCCTCTTTCCACACCATCTTTTCTTTCCACACCATCTTTTCTTTCCACTTTCCACACCATCTTTTCTTTCCACACCATCTTTTCTTTCCACACCATCTTTTCTTTCCTCTTTCCACACCATCTTTTCTTTCCACACCATCTTTTCTTTCCACGCCATCTTTTCTTTCCACACCATCTTTTCTTTCCACACCATCTTTTCTTTCCACACCATCTTTTCTTTCCACACCATCTTTTCTTTCCACTTTCAACACCATCTTTTCTTTCCTCTTTCCACACCATCTTTTCTTTCCACTTTCCACACCATCTTTTCTTTCCACTTTCCACACCATCTTTTCTTTCCACACCATCTTTTCTTTCCTCTTTCCACACCATCTTTTCTTTCCACTTTCCACACCATATTTTCTTTCCACTTTCCACACCATCTTTTCTTTCCACTTTCCACACCATCTTTTCTTTCCACTTTCCACACCATCTTTTCTTTCCACTTTCCACACCATCTTTTCTTTCCACACCATCTTGTCTTTCCACTTTCCACACCATCTTTTCTTTCCACACCATCTTTTCTTTCCACTTTCCACACCATCTTTTCTTTCCACTTTCCACACCATCTTTTGCATATCATCTGTACCAGGGATATATATGCAAATGTGGCCCTCCTGTGAGTTACATGCAGCTCCCGTTGTCCTCTGCGTGCCCAATCTTTAGATATCTAAATGTAGTTATGTTATGCATTAGATGTAGCCGTCCAACAATTTTGCTATTTACAGTGCACGAAGGAAAAAAAACGAAAACGTAATTAATTTGAATAAAATACAAATTAAGTTCCATATCAACATATTTTGTAGGTTGTGGGGGGGGGGGGGGGGGTGAAATATTGAAAGAATGAGTTGTCATCAAATACACGTCTATGTGCAAAGTTTAAGCTCAAACTTGAGTTTGAAAGTCTTGCAAATAATTGCCGGTTGAAAACATGCATATAAAGAAAGGACGTTTTGCTAAATTAATATAAAGGAATTATTCCAATACTCTTTGCGTTTATATCACTAGCCTATATACAAGGCCAGCCCAAGACATTGACAGCTTGTGGGGTTTCACGAGTTGCCAAAGGCTTATGGGTGCTGTCAAGAATCTAAAAAGAAAAAAGAAAGTGATAATAGTGGTATTACAGTTACAGCGACACTTCTACAAACTTTTTGTCTACATTCTACATAAAGTTGGTCTACCGACATTAAGTCTACCACCACGACAACTCGTTTCACCGCAAGTTTAATGCGACATTTTGTCTTTAGAATGTCGATAGTCGAATTGTCGCATTAGACAAATTGTCATCAAACGATGGGTCGGTAGATGAATTCTGGTAGAATGCCGGTATACCTACTTCAGGTAAACGAAGTGTCGTAGACGAAAATTCTGTACCGCAAACTTGCCCTGACCTATTACATCTTCACCCCCCACATCACTATCTTTATTCACTCTGAATATTTCAATGGAAGATCTTCAGTGATCTTTCAAGTTATTCTGATATCACTGTTTTATAAACTTGAAGGCTTGGATCACCAGAAAATTCTTTAGGGTAGTTCATGACCTCCCATGATAACATATATTTACATGACTTTGTTAAAGTGGATTATTTACATTCTGGAAATTCTAGTTATGGATCAGTTGTTTCTAGTACTTTACTAATACTAATACTAATAAGGTTTTCCTGCAGCCTGGCACTGATAGTTGATGGTGTCAAGAATGCTTATACTCTCAACTTTTCTTGCTTCATAGGCTTATATGTATTAGATCTCATGCACTGATAGTTGATGGTGTCAAGAATGTTTATACTCTCAACTTTTCTTGCTTCATAGGCTTATATGTATTAGATCTCATGCACTGATAGTTGATGGTGTCAAGAATGTTTATACTCTCAACTTTTCTTGCTTCATAGGCTTATATGCATTAGATCTCATGCACTGATAGTTGATGGTGTCAAGAATGTTTATACTCTCAACTTTTCTTGCTTCATAGGCTTATATGTATTAGATCTCATGCACTGATAGTTGATGGTGTCAAGAATGTTTATACTCTCAACTTTTCTTGCTTCATAGGCTTATATGCATTAGATCTCATGCACTGATAGTTGATGGTGTCAAGAATGCTTATACTCTCAACTTTTCTTGCTTCATAGGCTTATATGTATTAGATCTCATAGTTTACCGGTTTAAGATTTATATTTAAAAAACAACATATTATTATGAGCACTTGTCAATGGAAGCAAGTAGATTGATTAAATGATATTGGCTTTGGGCAAAGATACATTTTAACAATATATATGTCTTGCTATTTCATGTATCAAATAGACTATGGACCTTGAAATTCTTAATCATTTGATGAGACATAAAAACATAATCTCATCTAAACTAAGGTTTAATGAAACAGGAAAAAACAAATTACAAGCTTACATTTGAAAGAATGACAAAAGAATTACAAACAGAAAATGTATTTTCTATTGAGTGCAATGTTTGAATCTAAATAATTCCTACCACAGGCTAGAACGCTGTAATCATTTCACAATAAATTCTTCAATTACTTCTTTCCTATCAGTCTTCAAAAGACAGGGTAAGTAACCATGTTGCAAAGGGCACAATAACACAAAGGAAATATTCACTTTAAAAAGAACTAAAACAAACCCATTTTTAACTTGTGCTCTATGTTGGACATTACAATTTTGGATTTTGTCTCTCATTGAATTTGTGTATGTCAATAAGATAGCAAGGTCATACAAATAGTTCTTAGCATATTTTAGAATTTAGATATAAATATATAAAATAGAAATCTGAACTAAGAATCTTTAAAGAAAAACAACTTTCAAGTATTCAGTACTACACAATGTATTAAGTACTACTACACAGTGTATTCAGTACTACTACACAGTGTATTCAGTACTACTACACAGTGTATTCAGTACTACTACACAGTGTATTCAGTACTACTACACAGTGTATTCAGTACTACCACACAGTGTATTCAGTACTACCACACAGTGTATTCAGTACTACCACACAGTGTATTCAGTACTACCACACAGTGTATTCAGTACTACCACACAGTGTATTCAGTACTACCACACAGTGTATTCAGTACTACCACACAGTGTATTCAGTACTACTACACAGTGTATTCAGTACTACTACACAGTGTATTCAGTACTACCACACAGTGTATTCAGTACTACCACACAGTGTATTCAGTACTACCACACAGTGTATTCAGTACTACCACACAGTGTATTCAGTACTACCACACAGTGTATTCAGTACTACTACACAGTGTATTCAGTACTACCACACAGTGTATTCAGTACTACCACACAGTGTATTCAGTACTACCACACAGTGTATTCAGTACTACCACACAGTGTATTCAGTACTACTACACAGTGTATTCAGTACTACTACACAGTGTATTCAGTACTACTACACAGTGTATTCAGTACTACTACACAGTGTATTCAGTACTACTACACAGTGTATTCAGTACTACTACACAGTGTATTCAGTACTACTACACAGTGTATTCAGTACTACTACACAGTGTATTCAGTACTACTACACAGTGTATTCAGTACTACTACACAGTGTATTCAGTACTACTACACAGTGTATTCAGTACTACTACACAGTGTATTCAGTACTACTACACAGTGTATTCAGTACTACTACACAGTGTATTCAGTACTACTACACAGTGTATTCAGTACTACTACACAGTGTATTCAGTACTACTACACAGTGTATTCAGTACTACTACACAGTGTATTCAGTACTACTACACAGTGTATTCAGTACTACTACACGGTGTATTCAGTACTACTACACGGTGTATTCAGTACTACTACACGGTGTATTCAGTACTACTACACAGTGTCTTCAGTACTACACAGTGTATTCAGTACTACACAGTGTATTCAGTACTACTACACAGTGTATTCAGTACTACTACACAGTGTATTCAGTACTACTACACAGTGTATTCAGTACTACTACACAGTGTATTCAGTACTACTACACAGTGTATTCAGTACTACTACACAGTGTATTCAGTACTACTACACAGTGTATTCAGTACTACTACACAGTGTATTCAGTACTACTACACAGTGTATTCAGTACTACTACACAGTGTATTCAGTACTACTACACAGTGTATTCAGTACTACTACACAGTGTATTCAGTACTACTACACAGTGTATTCAGTACTACTACACAGTGTATTCAGTACTACTACACAGTGTATTCAGTACTACTACACAGTGTATTCAGTACTACTACACAGTGTATTCAGTACTACTACACAGTGTATTCAGTACTACTACACAGTGTATTCAGTACTACTACACAGTGTATTCAGTACTACTACACAGTGTATTCAGTACTACTACACAGTGTATTCAGTACTACTACACAGTGTATTCAGTACTACTACACAGTGTATTCAGTACTACACAGTGTATTCAGTACTACTACACAGTGTATTCAGTACTACTACACAGTGTATTCAGTACTACTACACAGTGTATTCAGTACTACTACACAGTGTATTCAGTACTACTACACAGTGTATTCAGTACTACTACACAGTGTATTCAGTACTACACAGTGTATTCAGTACTACTACACAGTGTATTCAGTACTACTACACAGTGTATTCAGTACTACTACACAGTGTATTCAGTACTACTACACAGTGTATTCAGTACTACTACACAGTGTATTCAGTACTACTACACAGTGTATTCAGTACTACTACACAGTGTATTCAGTACTACTACACAGTGTATTCAGTACTACTACACAGTGTATTCAGTACTACACAGTGTATTCAGTACTACTACACAGTGTATTCAGTACTACTACACAGTGTATTCAGTACTACTACACAGTGTATTCAGTACTACACAGTGTATTCAGTACTACTACACAGTGTATTCAGTACAACAAAGTGTATTCAGTACTACACAGTGTATTCAGTACTACTACACAGTGTATTCAGTACTACTACACAGTGTATTCAGTACTACACAGTGTATTCAGTACTACACAGTGTATTCAGTACTACTACACAGTGTATTCAGTACTACTACACAGTGTATTCAGTACTACTACACAGTGTATTCAGTACTACTACACAGTGTATTCAGTACTACTACACAGTGTATTCAGTACTACTACACAGTGTATTCAGTACTACTACACAGTGTATTCAGTACTACACAGTGTATTCAGTACTACTACACAGTGTATTCAGTACTACTACACAGTGTATTCAGTACTACTACACAGTGTATTCAGTACTACTACACAGTGTATTCAGTACTACACAGTGTATTCAGTACTACACAGTGTATTCAGTACTACTACACAGTGTATTCAGTACTACTACACAGTGTATTCAGTACTACACAGTGTATTCAGTACTACCACACAGTGTATTCAGTACTACCACACAGTGTATTCAGTACTACCACACAGTGTATTCAGTACTACACAGTGTATTCAGTACTACTACACAGTGTATTCAGTACTACTACACAGTGTATTCAGTACTACTACACAGTGTATTCAGTACTACTACACAGTGTATTCAGTACTACTACACAGTGTATTCAGTACTACTACACAGTGTATTCAGTACTACTACACAGTGTATTCAGTACTACTACACAGTGTATTCAGTACTACTACACAGTGTATTCAGTACTACTACACAGTGTATTCAGTACTACTACACAGTGTATTCAGTACTATTCAGTACTACACAGTGTATTCAGTACTACTACACAGTGTATTCAGTACTACTACACAGTGTATTCAGTACTACTACACAGTGTATTCAGTACAACAAAGTGTATTCAGTACTACACAGTGTATTCAGTACTACTACACAGTGTATTCAGTACTACTACACAGTGTATTCAGTACTACACAGTGTATTCAGTACTACACAGTGTATTCAGTACTACTACACAGTGTATTCAGTACTACTACACAGTGTATTCAGTACTACACAGTGTATTCAGTACTACTACACAGTGTATTCAGTACAACAAAGTGTATTCAGTACTACACAGTGTATTCAGTACTACTACACAGTGTATTCAGTACTACTACACAGTGTATTCAGTACAACAAAGTGTATTCAGTACTACCCAGTGTATTCAGTACTACTACACAGTGTATTCAGTACAACAAAGTGTATTCAGTACTACACAGTGTATTCAGTACTACTACACAGTGTATTCAGTACAACAAAGTGTATTCAGTACTACACAGTGTATTCAGTACTACTACACAGTGTATTCAGTACTACTACACAGTGTATTCAGTACTACTACACAGTGTATTCAGTACTACTACACAGTGTATTCAGTACTACACAGTGTATTCAGTACTACTACACAGTGTATTCAGTACTACTACACAGTGTATTCAGTACTACTACACAGTGTATTCAGTACTACTACACAGTGTATTCAGTACTACTACACAGTGTATTCAGTACTACTACACAGTGTATTCAGTACTACTACACAGTGTATTCAGTACTACTACACAGTGTATTCAGTACTACACAGTGTATTCAGTACTACTACACAGTGTATTCAGTACTACTACACAGTGTATTCAGTACTACTACACAGTGTATTCAGTACTACACAGTGTATTCAGTACTACTACACAGTGTATTCAGTACAACAAAGTGTATTCAGTACTACACAGTGTATTCAGTACTACTACACAGTGTATTCAGTACAACAAAGTGTATTCAGTACTACACAGTGTATTCAGTACTACTACACAGTGTATTCAGTACTACTACACAGTGTATTCAGTACTACTACACAGTGTATTCAGTACTACACAGTGTATTCAGTACTACTACACAGTGTATTCAGTACAACAAAGTGTATTCAGTACTACACAGTGTATTCAGTACTACACAGTGTATCCAGTACATACCAGTACATATAGATCATTCAAATATATTTACACTGTTGATCTTCAGTGACATTTTTTTAACAATTAAAGTAACTGAATATAAACTCCAGGTCACAATGTCTTCAGTACAAATGAAACTCATTAAAAAACAGTTCTTATCTACCGGTACTTACTTTTTTTTTTTTCAAAAGGATTCAACCACACAACACATATCAATAGTTTCAACAAAATGAAAAAATATTTTCTCAGGTTTTAATGCGTTTTTTTTTTTTTAAATCATATTCGTTTACATGTTTATATATTGATTAATTCATAACATTTACTTGGTTCACATAATTAAGAACTTAAAATGCAATATCTGTAATTAAGGGGTTAACATTATTTCATTACTCATACATAGTGAAAAAAAGGCTGCCACTTTATCAGATCTCTAACAGCAGACAACTAGGTCAAAACAATCGATGCCAACTCTTTCACTTTTTCCACTTGTTCCTCTGTACCGTGGTTCTCTTCAAATTTTCTAAATTTTTGAAGGAGGAAGGAAAGTTTCTTGGCGTTGAATTTCTGTTTTACAGCACGCTCTAACAGATGCCTGGAGTAAAAGAGAAGAAACAGAAAAAATATTGAGTAGAAAGTTTGAATATTTACATGATGAAAACCAAATAAAGTAATTTATTAATTAAGCAACCCTTAACTATGTAGTACTATGTATTCTATAAGGAGTATGAAGCAGCGTTCAAGTGACTAAAGCATACAAGTGGATTATGTGGCCAGCACAATGCCCAGCCAACTTGAGTTTTCCCTAACTAATGTGAGGTAACCAACAGAGCAGGCTTGACTCAAAGATGTTCTAGAGACCCAAGGTAAAATCCTGGTATTTAATCTGAATATGAACACAAGCCTTCAGAATGGTCAACCAAAGAGACTACTGGCATACAAGCAATACAGTGAACATTGCTTAATGAAAGGAATAGAATTGTACAACTATTGTACTTTATTTGTATTCTGCATTTGACACATATACACATTCCAAATAAATGCACAAATAATATACATGTGGTGTTCTAATGTTTTTTAAAAGTAGACTATAGAAATAATTTTTTCAATTAATATTTCTTGGACTGTTTACATAAAAACAACATACTATAACATATGTAGGCTTTAAAAAAATGTATCCATTTAATGTCTTTATCAAATAGGATAATTTATAAATGTACAAGCTACAATGCTCAGCATTGCCCGGGTGAACAAAAAAAACAGGACTGTAGGCCCATAGGGTGCAGATAAAAAATTTATAAACTACACTTAAAAGAAAGCTATAAATCTTATATTTAAATTATTTTTTTTTTACTGAAGACTTTTAGGAAAGTAATTTAAAATAAATATTGTAGTCGGGTAAGAAAATAGGCAAGTATTTTTATTTTACAAAAATTTAAATTGCCCGTACATTTACAATGTCTTGTGTTTATAAAAGTTTGAAAAAAAAAATGTAGAAAAAAAAAAGGTATAGTCTAACTGGAGAATCGAACCTGGGTCGCCCGCATAGCAGTCCACTACGTTTACCACTGAGCTAGCGAAGACACATGTCCAATGTGAAAAATTATTAGATAGTATATAGGTAGGAGGGAGTATGTAGGCCTAGGCCTAAATAGGTCAGTGACACAAATTCACGTTATTTCAAATTGACCAATGGGGATCTGTATGCGGACAAACACTCTTATTTTATATATATAGATAAGTATAGATTGCTATCCTACCTGGCACCAGTAATGTCTCCATTTTTCACCAACATGTCCACATACACTGACCACAAGTCTGTTCTACCAGGATAGCTGGCCAGTAGATTTTCAAAAATGGTACATCCTCTTTCTATGTCACCATGAGAAAATTCTAATGTGGCGAACCTTGTGATGACTTCAACATCTGGACACAACAAACACATTACCAACATTATTAGTATTAGAAGTGTTTCAATGTTTAACTAAACTTTATAACAGACTAGAGAAAATATAAACATAATATTACAGGAAAATATTTGTTTATGTATAAACTATTTCTGAATGTCTGGAGTACTGGTTCAGTATTAATCAAGAGTTTGTATGGATTTAATCATAAATGAACATGCAAATTGTTTTACTTATAGATTTTGCTTATACAATCAACTGTACAGATATATATTTCTTAATAGCTGTATAATTGCTTCTTAAAGCCTTAAAATTTAGAAATAGGAATTAGTTTAAAAAACCAACATGAAACTAAGGTTATATATAGCTATAGACATGGCAATGAAACAGGGTTTTCTCTACTTACGATCTCTTTTGTCTAAAACAAGCAAAGCACGTTGGAGTACACTCCTTGCAGTGTCTAATTGACCAGTCTTAAACAGAAATTGCCCATAAGATTTCCAAAGTAATTTCTCATGCTTGTATTTATGGGTCATTACTCTAAACAATTCTTCTGCCTCCTGTAGTAAAAAAAAATGGTGTTTTTTTCAATGAACAGAAAATGTAATTTGTTTAAAATGTACTCATTATTATTTATTCAGCCACAAACCAATCATTTATTCAGCCACAAACCAATCATTTATTCAACCACAAACCAATCATTTATTCAGCCACAAACCAATCATTTATTCAGCCACAAACCAATCATTTATTCAGCCACAAACCAATCATTTATTCAGCCACAAACCAATCATTTATTCAGCCACAAACCAATCAAGTCTAGTGAAAAAAAACAACCTAAAAATATGTTAGTGCAACACAAAGTAAAAATTGTTTGACTCAGTTCATCTCCAATACCAAGAACATATTGGATAAGCATGTTGGGAAGGTCAGGTGCAGAGTGTGGTTTCAGGTTTAAATCTTAATTGAAACACTTCAGATATATTCCACACTGGCAGGTGTCACAAACTCATTTATGTACCCATGGGCCTCAAAGACTGGCGAAGTGTGTAAACCCCTATTATTTTTACATAAGGAATAAACCAATGGGGGAACACATGGGGGACACTGCCGCAATTCCGGGTGTCCCGCTCCCATTGCCCTCTGGGAAGGTCTGTGGCCCTAGTGGGGAGGAAGAAATGAGCGCAGCAGTCCATATCACAACATGCCCAGTGGCTAGATGCCTGTACCTATAGTATGGGATTTGTGCTACTGGGCTACATTGCATTGCAGAATGAGACATAAATTCTGTGTCACAAAGTCTACTCAGCTCTGTGGTCAGCTAAAATGTAGCTTTACCAGTTCAATAGACCTTATTGGTCTGAAAGGTTTTACTGTACGTTGGGAATAATGCAAAGCAGAACTGAATGAAAAAAAAATAAAGGGGCAACTGTAACAAATAGTTTTAAATTTAGCAAAGAATTCAGGACCACCTAATCATAGCACCATCTTCATCTGGTGTGGACAACAACAAAGAAATCACCACACAAAATTTAGTAAAAAAGTACACATTTTTACACATACACAAAACAAACAACCTACAGCTAGATAATTCTTTAAATAAGACTTACTGTAATTTTCTCATTAGCAAGATAAATATCAGTCATCTTTAGATACATATCCAGTGGATTATTACATGAAGCTGCTCGGTCCAATAATTTTTTGACATCTGATGAGTCTCCATAAATGGTTTCCATATTCAAATATGCCATCCATACATTCATTTTTTCTTGCTCTTCTCTGTTGAAATGTAAAGAAAACACATCAAATAAATAATAGATTAATAAATAAATAATAACTTAATGAGTAATTCAGATCTAATTAAAATACCTTTCATTTCTAAATCGATGCATTTTAAAAATTCTTTTTAATAAAATATTGGCTGTGATTTCAATGGATGGCAATAAATTAAAACTTTAGTCAAGTTTATTTTTTCATTTTTTTCATTTTTCTTTCATTTTGTAAACTAATTCAGAGCAAAAAAAAAAATTCATCTCAAATAGCCACCAGATAAAGCCACAACAAAAGATGGAAACAATCTTTCAATTTTGAAAGACTAACAATCATTGTGTGATAATAATGGACCAACCTGAACAATATAGTGTTCAATGCTCTCTCTGCAATAACTCTTGCTTTTTCAATCTCTCCCAATTCAATATGATAAGTCATGAAGGCAATCCATATTACAGAACTATTAGGTGACTGGAGAACCAATTTGTCAAAATCTGCAGAACTTTGCACATTTGTTATTTCCTTCATTTGATGCAGTTCATGCTGTAAACAATAACAGTGTCAATAGAAGGCTCTTATTACTACTGATTGTAAGCACATCAATAATACACATGAAATGAACATTATGGTTGTAAAAATTGAATCAAATAGCTGCTATTGTGTTCTTTTTTTTATGTTACTTGCTCATTTTCATAAACATTATATCTGCTATAATGTATTTTATTTAGGTACTGCAGTAATTCTTATGCTTACTTCTTGTATTCGGAGCTCTTCTGCATGTTTTCTTTTCTTTTTTATATCAGATGATTCAATCTTTGTCTGTTAAAAATAATATAGTCAGTATACATAAAGAAAATATTATAGAAAATATTATTATATTATATAAACTGTATAATATATAGATAAAACTAATTATATAAAATATTCAGTCAGCAATTTCAATTTCTCAACCGTCCAAAGAAGTATTATATGTAAATATGCTACCATTTTACATTTAAAAATTTTAAGAATAAAAATTTTGTTAGCAATTAAAGATGCAATTTTAAGTCAATGTTTTCATATAATTGATAAAAAAACAAATGTTTTAGCATAACATTTAGAATAGAATGGATCTAGGATTGGAGCATAAAATAAAAGCAACAAATAATTACTGTATCATTTTCCTCATCACTGTCAATGTCTTCCTCTTGGGTGTTCTGACAAGGCAAAGATTCTCCTTTCCAAGAAAATCCATCAATTGTAAGTCTAGGCACATTCGTCTGTGTAGATCAGATTTATTCAAAGTACACAACATTTATTTATGAAATAATTATTTTTCCAAGGACAGATGCTGTCTTTTCATTGAGATTAAATTAAGATAAAATATTGCAACTTTGTTATTTTAGAATAACATTATGGTAGTCAATAAAAATGAAGTAAAGTATAACCTCACAGTGCAATTTTAGAATAACATTATGGTAGTCAATAAAAATGAAGTAAAGTATAACCTCACAGACCAATTTGATCTATAGGAACCGTGAAGCAGTGTTTATAAGTTTCCCAAACTAATGTTAAGTACCCATCAGACCAGGGAACAAACCCTAGTCTTTACTAGGCTATAAATCAGGGACCTTCAGTATGCACAGCCACTAGGACAATGTGCCCAATAAGGGGGAAAGTAGCATATTCATTTCTATTGCTAAGCCCACTTGTATTTAAAAAATGTGTACAGATCATGATTAGGGAAAAAAGAAGGTTGGTCCATTATTTCTTGTACCTTGAATGTCATACAACATATAAAGCCAAGTTGTCAAATCCCCCCCCCCCCCCCCCCCAAAAAAAAGCCTTTAAAAATAAAATAAAACTAACCTTTGAGATGTCATTGTCCTTTCCATCTTTAATATTGTCTTGATGCTCTTCTGTTTTTACAACTTTCTTTTTCTTTGTCTGTTTCTTTGGCTCAATATTTTTGGTCTCTACAGAATCTTTTCTTTTTCTTTTCTTCTTAGTTGGCAAGTCACTGAAAAGTTGTAAATATTGAGAAATAAAATCATCATCATGTTCAAAGACTTATTAAATGAGAGAAAAAGTTTGAAAGATTTGTATGTCCTTAATCTCTCATGCCTAATCATTGTGTACATATGTCCTTAACCTCTCATGCCTAGTCATTGTGTACATATGGCCTTAACCTCTCATGCCTAACCATTGTGTACATATGGCCTTAATCTCTTATGCCTAGTCATTGTGTATATATGGCCTTAACCTCTCATGCCTAGTCATTGTGTACATATGGCCTTAACCTCTCATGCCTAGTCATTGTGTACATATGGCCTTAACCTCTCATGCCTAGTCATTGTGTACATATGGCCTTAACCTCTCATGCCTAGTCATTGTGTACATATGTCCTTAATCTCTCATGCCTAGTCATTGTGTACATATGGCCTTAATCTCTCATGCCTAGTCATTGCGTACATATGGCCTTAACCTCTCATGCCTAGTCATTGTGTACATATGACCTTAACCTCTCATGCCTAGTCATTGTGTACATATGGCCTTAACCTCTCATGCCTAATCATTGTGTACATATGGCCTTAACCTCTCATGCCTAATCATTGTGTACATATGTCCTTAATCTCTTATGTCTAGTCATTGTGTACATATGTCCTTAATCTCTCATGCCTAGTCATTGTGTACATATGTCCTTAATCTCTCATGCCTAGTCATTGTGTACATGTGTCCTTAATCTCTCATGCCTAATCATTGTGTACATATGGCCTTAACCTCTCACGCCTAGTCATTGTGTACAGATGTACCTAAAAAAAAAAATTAACAAAAGATTAATGTGTAAAGCAAAACCAGTCTAAACAGGCCTTAGTTAATGTAAACTTCCTATTCCAAAAGAAACCCACCTTTCATTCAGTAAGGAAAGCACACATTTGCCTGATTCGGTGTTTAAAGTATTCAGTTTACATTTTATGTACTGTCCAACATAATGTAGTACTGATGGTTTCTGGTTGACAACACCAAGCCTGCCACAGGATAACTTTACATGGATACATTTACCATCCTGGATGCTTGTGATCAGAGCAGTTACTTCCTCATTTTCATCAGATTTTAATTCACTGCCTAAAACACAAGAAAATTATTTTGAGTATTTATCATATGATTAGAAATCTTTTAAAAATGAAGAATTGAGCCAATGATTGTTAGTATAAACACACTGTTTTTTTTCCACTCTAGAATCTCATATATTAAGTATTTGGAATACAAAGGCAGCTTTCAATTGGTGGAATTTTTTTGTTTGTTAAACTATAAAATAAACTTAGCAAATTGTTTCCAATTAATTAAACAAATGAAAGTACATATTTTGCCAATAAAATAGATAAAACGTCTTTAAATAAAGTTTTCACTGTATAAGCTACTAAAGAACAAAGTGGATATTACTTAAATACAAACTTAAAGAAATTTTTTTAAATTAATTAAGCAGTCCAATTACTTAAATTGATATATATACAGGATAATTTTTTCAAAACACCTTATTTTCCGAGCACAACACATGAATACAAATTTCTCAATGGGATATTAACTTTTAAAAACAAGCCATACCTAATCAATGAAAGCACAGCAATATTGTTGTATATTACCTTATAAGAGAAATCACCAACTGTATAGTCATTACCTACCTACAAGAGAAATCACCAACTGTATGGTCATTACCTACCTACAAGAGAAATCACCAACTATATGGTCATTACCTACCTACAAGAGAAATCACCAACTGTATGGTCATTACCTACCTACAAGAGAAATCACCAACTGTATGGTCATTACCTACCTATAAGAGAAAGCACAGCTTTGTCATCTTTTTCAATACGAATGACTGTAGCTTGATAGCCTTGTCCAAGCAGAAAGTGGCTGGTGACATTATTTAGAACCTCAGTGTCCTTTGACAGATGGAAGAAGTCAATATAGCCTTGCTGACTGACACTGATTTGTACCCAGACCTTTCCATACATTATCTGAAAATAAACACAGAGTTACAGCTTTTAATTTAATTTTTTTTTCTAAGCAGCTCTATTTTCTTTCAATTAAATGTGTACATTAAAAAAATATATAAATAATTTGTTAGTTTTTTATCATTTACTCATTAAATCTCCTTAGGCTTACCTTGTTGACATAAACAGACACCTGGTCTCCTTCTATCAATTTTTTCACAGCATTTACATTATTTGTATCCACCTGCATTAGACTTTCCTTCATACTGCACTCCAACAAAACACCTTTATTTGTGGGTTTAGTCAGGGGAAGATATCTGGAAAAAAAAATGAAAACTTTTATTTTTTCTTATACTTTGAATAAACAATTAAAACAGAATATTTCTCTGCTTAAAATTTGAAGTAGAGCAATAAAAACAAAACAACAACAAACTAAAGTAAAAACTTACTTGAATGTTTCTGAATCTCTAAATCCAATAATCTTTACATTCACTGTTTGTTCTGGGTGAAATTTTTTTAATACATTTTCTCCCTGTGCAAAAAAACAAATAAAAGCATTTTAATATACAGAAAATCTACAATAGTGACATGTCTACCCAATGGAAAAAGAAACGATACACTTACATTCTGGACACTATCAAGATACACTTACATTCTGAACACTATCAAGATACACTTACATTCTGAACACTTTCAAGACACACTTACATTCTGAACACTATCAGGATACACTTACATTCTGAATACTATCAAGATACACTTACATTCTGAACACTATCAAGATACACTTACATTCTGGACACTATCAAGATACACTTACATTCTGGACACTATCAAGACATACTTACATTCTGGACACTATGAAGATACACTTACATTTTGGACATTATCACATATTTCAGTTATATGAACACGTCCATGAAATCCCTTCACCAAAATATTCAGTTGCAAGGCATGAATTGTGCGTATCCTAAAAAAAAATCATAATATTTTGTTATATGGCATGAATTGAGCTAATCCCAAAATACCTAATATTATTCATTCTATATACACAAAATAAATACTAAAACTAAAGATCAAACTCTGTGTCTTACTTGGCTTCCACAACACTACCCATTAAAGAGTTGAGATTTGATGAATCAGTTGACTTTCTTTTTTTTACATTTAACTTTTTTGTTTCTAGGTCATGCACTTTGAAAAGAGCTAGCTGGAATTCCTCAACACAACTAAACAAGAAAAAAAAAAGAAAAAGAAATGTAATAAATAAATGTTTATAGAATTGTACTTACACAATGTTAAATTTGACAATCCATAAAAATTATTATGCCATTGTTTCTAATAAAAAAATCTAATGTACTTTAATGAAACTTAGACATTTTTTAGGCTTTAGATATTCATTGTCTTGAAGAAAAGATAATGTTTAAATGTTTATAACATACTCTTTTATAACAACATCAGTGTAGGAGCCAATGCTGTATGTCTGAAAATTCACATCATTCAGATGCTGGAAAAAAAAAGAGAAAACATACCATGTGTAAAAAATTAACACCATATAGATTGAATCATTTAAACCACATGAGAGAAGTCTATAGTTGAATAATGGATATAAAATTACGCATTAACTTGAAAGAAGACAGTTAAATAATTGATCTAAAACTAAGTATTAACTTGAAAGAAGACTATAGTTAAATAATAGATCTTAAACTAAGCATTAACTTGAAAGAAGACTATAGTTAAATAATAGACCTAAAACTAAGTATTAACTTGAAAGAAGACTATAGTTAAATAATAGATCTAAAACTAAGCATTAACTTGAAAGAAGACTATAGTTAAATAATAGATCTAAAACTAAGCATTAACTTGAAAGAAGACTATAGTTAAATAATTGATCTTAAACTAAGCATTAACTTGAAAGAAGACTATAGTTGAATTATGGATCTTGAAAAAAGTCTAATGTGAAATAATAGAGCTTAAATTGAGCATCAGGTTGAAAGAAGTCCAAAGTTAAATAACGGATGTAAAATTGATGACTAACTTGTTTCCCAGGAACATAGACAAACTTTCCACTTCCATGCCCTTTCAGCCCCATCAACAAAAACTCTGGTTTAACAAGCAATACATTGGCCTTCAATACTTGTTTTTTTAGGAGCTAAAATGAAAGAGACAAGGAAATGTTAATAATAATAAATAATAATAATGTTGTAAACTAAACATAAAGATAGAAATATGTTGTGATATTAACAATAATTATAATATTATTATGTGCCTCAATTGCCATTTATCTCTTCAAAAAATGTAAGACTAAATTATTCAAAGGGATATTTTACGCTACAGAAGTATATGAGTAACATTACTGTTCTGATCTTTGTTTACAATAATGTGTATGAAGTAATGGAGCATACAAAATTTGTGTGAATCCACTTCAAGAAACATCTGTAAATAAGCTAAAAATTAAACTTAGAAAGATTTAAATATGACAAGGTTTAGCGTCCTTTTCATAGAGGAATAACAATTTCTTTTTCATTTAATAAAATAGAAAACTGCTAGTTATGGCTGATGTGCACCCATAAAGAACAACAAAAGGCAGGTGAATCCTTAAGAGAAAGTAGAGATAGATAGGTCATTATCATCAGAAAAGGATATGGGAATAGAGCCAGACAAATACTACTACTCATTCCAAGGCAAACACCACAGAGAACACCCAAAACAAACATGGTAATGCAGCATTATAGTATAAGCCAAGAGTGCAGGCGAACCCAAAGTGACATTAAGATGCTAGCAAGAGACCATAGAGAGTGGCAAGCATGGACAGAAATTATATTTTCCTCAATGAACCAAAAAGAGGTCACATGATATTGATGACAAGGTTTTTAGTGAGAACCAAGGACTACTGAAGACAGGACATGCAGACTTGAATTTCTGACTTAGCTAGCTAAGGCCAGTTCTTTTAACAGTAGCGATACACTCTCTTTGTCGCGCTTATATATGAAGTAAACTATTATTAAGTAACTAACATAATTAATGTCAATAATGTTAATGTGCAGGGCCGTTTACTAATGAGGGGTTAGGATTGAGAGGGTTTAAAAGAGCATTTGAATATTATTTAAGATCTATTTAGATGATTGAATGATTAGGACCGTATACATGATACCCTATATATATATGCGGTTGGTGTTGACGGTTTCGTGTGGGGGGTCACCTAAGGAATAAAATAAAGTGAAAAAAAAATTCAAAAAAATCGTTATTTCTTGACCTAAAAAGGGAAAAACGTAACCCACCCATAAAATTTATCTCGCTCATAATTAAGAGACAAATGCACAGCCTCTAAAAAAAGTGATTATGAAGTAAGTCGATTATTTGGGTTGAGAATTTTGCCAAGTGGTACATGTATACCATAATTATAAATACGATAATTTGATTTCTATATCTATGGCAAAATTTTTTTGTGTTTTCATGACCAAGGCATATAAAGAATGTAAATTGACTGTGATAGTTAAAAATAAACAAACATTGTGCTCTCCTCTCATATTTTCTGCTTTCAATAATGGTATACATGCACTATTTGGCACTTTAAACAAACGACACTTGTTGGCAGCATTATAATTACTTTTACAATTAACTACACCACATTTATAAGGCATTTTGATAAAAAATACACGATCGAAAAATTAAAAACAAACACAGTGAAGTAAAATCCAACAACAAGTATCCATTTTGGAACCAAACTGCGCCTTCTATTCATACTCCTTAAAAAATAGTGCGCTCATGCTTGGTAATTATTAAGACATTTTAATGGCTATTAGATCGTTCTTTGTCATTAAATTAATGATAATGACATAAACCATTAATACAATGAATCATAGTAGTAAAGAATTTTGTTAGTTACTTAATAATAGTTAACATTATATCACTGCGCCAAGGGAGTGTATCGCTACTGTTAAAAAAACTGGCCTTAGCTAGGAAGTCAGAAATTCAATTCTGCATGTCCTGTCTTCAGTAGTCCTTGGTGAGAACCTAAAAAGTTAGATCTATTTTTTTTACCCACAAAAAAAAAAAGGAAAAAGTTTAACAAAGTGTTTAAAATTGTTTGTAAATAAACTAGACTATAGTTCAAAGTAATTCATTTTAGAGGTTTACCTTTGTCCTTGGAGTTTCTTTATAAGATTTGACAGAAAGAATTATTTTAGAGTCTAAAGTCAGCTCTATGCAGGGAGTCAGTAGATCAATAAAGAGTATAACTCCCTGGTAACTTGCACCAACTTTGGGCACCAGATCTGTGGTAAACAAAATGGTAATACATAGATGGAAGTGCATAACAAATGTAATGCAAGTCAAACAATACAAGTTTCATATACATACCTCCAAAATGGTCTTTAGTTACAAGCCCTTTAGCACCAGATGTTGTGTCACAAAGAATGCCTTTTTTAAGAACTGTATTAACAACCACCTGAACAATAGTCCCAACTTTAAGAGTCTTATAGGCAGCAAATTCATCTGAAATAAAAATGTACAGCTCTGGTAAACTTTAAGAAAGTGAACTGTTTTATCTCACTGGAAAATTCTAAACACACTAAGGACAAGAAAAAAAACTTTCGATAACTGAACTACAATATTTTAATAGGCCTATTAATGACCAGCAACCAGTTTGCAATCCTTAACAAAACTTTAAAATCATAATATTTAAAGCAATAAAGAACAATTATTTTTTTTGTTATTGCTTAGACCTACATTCAGTAATATTCTCATTATAATAATTTCATCGACATATATAATTTTAACAGTGTTTTCAATAAATTAATTAATAGTAACTTTTTTTATAGTTTTGTCTAAAGGCTAAACTAAGAGCTATCTTCTGAGGATCATGACTATCGGCTCACAAGTGCATAGCCAAAACCATAGCAAAATATATATATAGAGAGAGAGATATTTATATATTAAAATATATTATGTTGTTTTTTTTAATTTACTTTCCATAAAATATTCCTGTAATTGTGAAAATTGAATATTCAATTCAAAATGAATATTATAACTGACCTTGTCCAGCCAACAACTGAGTATGGACCTTTGCTCTAGACAGAAGATAACTCTTCAGGAACTTAAGGGATGACTCTTCCCCTTTAGAACATTCATTTATATGTATACTGCCCAGAAATCTTTGTTTTTCTGTATCAATTTTGGAAAGTCGAGTTATTACAGACTGTCCAGGTTTGAAAAGCTCTTGCAAATTTGAGGGCTGAAGATAACTCAAAGTCTGAGAAGACAACAAAATTTACAGGAAAAAAATACAAAAACTGAAAGTCAACTTTTGTTTGATGTTTTGGAATCCACTAGCTCAGAGTGTGTTTGACTAGAAATCAATGTTTAGAGCTCTATGGATGAGCTACAAGCAAATGAGCATCTGTCCATATTTTGCAGTATTAGTATGCTTTTAAAACCTTCAGTACAGTGATACACACAATTTTTACAAAATACAGGCAACAAAAAAATGTTTGTACAATTTTAAAATATTTTTTTGAGAAGAGATTAAAAAAGAAAATTGTTTTTTCTATTCTGGAGTTTTGGCCTTAACATTACTTTTTTGATTCCCAAATTACAGTGTTCAAATCTGACACGCTTTATTGTTGATAGTTTTGTTAATTGCCAGAGAAAAAATGTATATCTTTAAGAAGCCTATGGTTTTTATGGTTGAATACGGTAATTGGTAAATCCCCAAATAGTCACGCTACATTTTTAGGTCAATACACCTTTTTTTCTGGTCTAAACTTACGTTAGTTGGTCAACAATCTTAAATTACGCCTTTAAACGTATAATTTCAAGAGAATAAGTATTTAATAGGGCATAGCTTGATCATTCCAATTACTATTTGCTTTTTGCAGCATATGGTGAGTTAAAATATTTTGCTATTGGTTTTACGTTTTCACTTGACTATTATCAACTCCAAAGAAAACTTTACCTTTGTGGGACATAGTCCAATGTAGCCATTAACTATCTCTAAAAACATTCCATAGTCTTCATGGTTTTTAATGACAGCAGGCAGCAACATTCCACTCTGGGAAAAAATCAAACATTACTTGTTCTCTTAGAGAGCTGTTTCAGTTGTATTGTAGTGAGGACATTGTAATGCTATTAAAAAGTAAGGAGCTACTGGGCAAGAATTAAGATCCTTCAAAAAGCTGCTTGTATAACTTATAAAATATTTGGTGAATGCAATAAAATATTGCATGTTTTCTATCAGGGATTTAAGTAAAATGATGCAAAAGAAAGAACCAGTGAAGCACTCTTTATTTTAAAAAAACAAAATAACAAACAATACCTTTAAGTCTTCAAACTTTTCTATCTTGGAACATTGTTCTACTGAAGATACAAATGATTCCTTCATTGTCATAATCTTTAAAGTAAATAAGGAAATTATTTTACTGCACATCAATTTAAATTGCTTTGAAGTTAATTAAAGCCTTGTACACATTTAATGCCCCATCCCTTACTGAATAACTCTATGAAATGTGCATCTATTGTACTGACTAATAATAATAATATCCCAGAGCAATAAATAATGCTATTCCATTCTCAAGTTCACATGTTAACCATATTATTCAATAACCATATTATTCAAAGGATACAAGTTTGTCTTTCTGTTTAAAAAATGTCAAGCCATCAAGTCTCTGACCAGACTTCAAGGCAAGCTTTCTGAGTTCTTGCACTTCATGAAAATCTGACAAGTGATAGAATGGAAGAAATGCTCTCCTTTTATTCTGTAGCATAATGGTGAAACCAATGGAATCCACAGAAAGGATATGGGCCTCACTTATCTGTATAATATAATCATGAAACTAGGTTTATAAATGTAAGATATAATCATGAAACTAGGTTTATAAATGTAAGATATAATCATGAAACTAGGTTTATAAATGTAAGATATAATCATGAAACTAGGTTTATAAATGTAAAATATAATCATGAAAATAGGTCTATAAATAAAAGATATAATCTTTAAACTAACTTTATAATTGAAAGACATAAAAATATTAAGATTTAAACATAAAACTAGTGTTTTTAATGTCTACCATAAAATTAAGTTTCAATGTGTACAATCTATTAAAAATCAAAATTGCAAACCTTAATAAATTCTATTGAAATTTTGTATTTAAAAAAACATGAATACTTACTTGTCTGATTGAAGCATCCAAAGGTTCCAAAGATTTTTTAACAACAGTTACAGTCTCTTCCTCACCTAGCTATATACAAATGGTTGAGACATTGACAGCAAAATAGATTTGACGGATATATTTGTACTACATAATTATTATAACAGCACATAAGCTTTGAGCACAAAACTTCAATTTATTGATCTAAAGCAAAAACAAAAGGACAAGCTGGACTCCTTGTCAATAAAATAACGGCTCTAACTTCTCATCTTCAATCAAATAGCTCTTACTACTCACAGTCAATAAAATATAAGTTATAACTACTCACAGTCAATAAAATATAAGCTAAAACTACTCACAGTCAATAAAATATAAGTTATAACTACTCACAGTCAATAAAATATAAGCTATAACTACTCACAGTCAATAAAATATAAGTTATAACTACTCACAGTCAATAAAATATAAGCTATAACTACTTACACTCACATTGAAATATTAGAAATAAGATGATAAATTTCTTACATTAAATGACAGTTTCAAATTCTTTTCCTCTGCATTAGAGAGGATAACTTTACACCTTATGACTTGTCCTGCATAAAATAGGCTGTGAGGATTGACTTCCTTTTCTTTACTCATGTCATTCAGTGTAACGTAACCCTGTAGACAAAGAAACTTATACAATACATTTACAGCTATCAACTCAATGATATAACAGAAGACAAAATGTGTTTTATGGATATTGTCTTTTTATAATCTATAACTTAATCTATAATCTATAAATCATGTTCATGGTCAATTTTAAGTCTACTAGACAGCTCTGATGGGTACCTGACCTTAGTTGGGGCAAAGTAAAGGCGGCTGTGCATGGTGTTGGCCACACAATCACCTAGTATGCCGTGGCCACGGAAACTGGTGAACGCAGCTTCACCGGCCCTATGGATCAATTTGGTCTGACGGGATACTTTTTAATAGCATGTATAGCAATAGCATGTATAGCAATAGCATGTACAGCAATAGCATTTACAGCAATAGCATGTACAGCAATAGCATGTACAGCAATAGCATGTACAGCAATAGCATGTACAGCAATAGCATGTACAGCAATAGCATGTACAGCAATAGCATGTACAGCAATAGCATGTACAGCAATAGCATGTACAGCAATAGCATGTACAGCAATAGCATGTACAGCAATAGCATGTACAGCAATAGCATGTACAGCAATAGCATGTACAGCAATAGCATGTACAGCAATAGCATGTACAGCAATAGCATGTACAGCAATAGCATGTACAGCAATAGCATGTACAGCAATAGCATGTACAGCAATAGCATGTACAGCAATAGCATGTACAGCAATAGCATGTACAGCAATAGCATGTACAGCAATAGCATGTACAGCAATAGCATGTACAGCAATAGCATGTATAGCAATAGCATGTACAGCAATAGCATATACAGCATAACATCTCTTGTTGGTGCCACTTGCAAAAATTACTAATTCAAGAGATGCTCTTAGCTGATGGATGCAGTTCTTACTTCCCACACAGAGGATGGATTCCAGCAACTGGTCAGTCAATGCTCGGAGGAATGCAAAGAATTCAGACTGACAACCAGTCTCAATAAAACAATCATAATGAGAAAAGATACAGACTGCCATCCAACTATCTCTATCTAAGGAACCATCTCAAGCACACTGTACCTACACAAAAAAAGTCCAAATCAGAATAGAAAAGGCAGCAGCCATTAAGCAAGCTCAAACAAAGAGTATGGGACAACACCCAAATTATGGAAAGGACAAAAAAACTCAGTGTACCAGGCCTGCATGCTTTATGGAATCGAGACCTGGGCTACCTACACCAAACAAACAAAGCAGCTCAACAGCTTTGACCTAAAATTCTTGCGTAGGATCCTCCACATTAAATGTCAGGACAGAGTAGCAAACGTGGAGGTGCTCAGAAAAAGCAACATGCTGAGCAGAAACTCAATCCTTAGTGAGAGGCCCTAAGTCCACAGAATGAGCCCCAAACACATCCTTGAGAGCCTTGCTGTAAGGAGAGTTGGCAGGTGGTGTAAGAAAAAGAAGATGGCCTTGCCTACGGTTCAAAGACATTTGATAAAATTACACGACCTGGTGCACATTGACCAAAAGTCATGGAAGGATCTTGCTGAGGACACCGCCCACCTGGTGGGCAGATGTGCAAGAGGACATGCAGATAGCAGAGGCCACCCTTGCTACAAAGCACGCAGAGAAGAGAGCCAGAAGAAAGGGAAGGGGCAGAGACCTAAAAAAAATTATGCCATTGTCCTTTGAGGACGGACAGATCCAATATATACAGATGAAAGATTGGACTAACTAAACTGGAATAGACCTTACTGGATTGCAGCCTTTTTCTTGTTCATTCTACCTCAACTCATTCTAAATGTTAAATTAAATGTTAATATGTTCTTAACCTTAAATAATTAGTTCATTCTAAAATGCATTGTTTTTAATATATTTTTTTAAATACACATAAACAAACCTTAACATTGTTGAAGAAATTGACAATAACAACTTTATCTTTCACTGTACTGATATATCCTTCTACTTCCATATTTGGTTTCAACTGGTTGTAATCTATAACAGGTTTCTTCATTTTCACCAAGGATTTTTTATGAGACAAAAAGACTTTATCCGTATCAAGATCTATTCGAAGAATCTGTGCAAGAAGACATAAGTAGTAGTAAATCATTACCAAAATACATCTTTAGTTATTTATTTTTTTTAAGAGATCATTAAAATTAATTATTAAGATGACTGTAAAGAGTCAATAATGTATGTAAGTATTTAGAAAAGATTTTCAAGGCTTCCTTAGATTAACTAAATCTTGATACTACCATTAAAAATATCATTACTAAATATTTTGTTAAGATTTCTTTTTAGATGCTAAATAATGCTTAGCATTTGACAATGTTCAACTAGGAAATGTTTACTGCTTCAATTGAAGCTGTATATTTTTGGCTACTTACTCTACATTTTAATTTCATTCCCACTGTAAACTTCTTGTCAGGGTGTTTAATGGGTACATCAGCCAAATGAAGGCAAGACACAAATGAAAAGATGGACTTTGTCAGTTTCACTAAAATTCCTTTATCTCTAACTTCTTTTACTACGACCTAAAAGCAATTTGAATATATTACATAGAATATTCAGCACAGTTTATGCAAGACTAGTTATATATAAAGCAACACTGAACACAAAAAGCTAATGTTAGAAAATTGTAAAGGAAAAAAGAATAAAGAAATAAAATCATAGCTACTTTATTTTTACTTAAATCATTTTATAACAAAGTGATAAACTATTCTAACCTCCAGCACATCACCAACTGAGAGATCATTTATTGCCATAAATTTCTTTTCCAAAATTCTCCTTAATAAAAAAAAAGAAACGAAATTTAATGAAATAGACTACACAGGTTAAATATCATCTGGTATAGCAATGAATTCTTTAAAATATGTTGAATGTCAAAATTTAGCATCTTTTGAAAGGCACTTCATATTGGAAATGACAAAACACTTTGAAAAGACAAATGTGTAAAGAACGCATGTTAATTATTTAATTTCTTATCACTTATGAATTTATTTTAAAACTATTTCCTGTTTACACTTACACTGTCTGTGTAAGCAGCAACATACTTACTTTTGGAGAGAGACAAGAGCTAAGCCTTCCATGTAATTAAACCCAAGAACTCTGCATTTGTGAACTGAATTAGGGACAAATTTCTGGAGATCTGCTTCATTAGTTTGGTCACTCAGATGTGTCATCTAATGTCAAGAAATTAATTGAAAAACGTTTTTTAAAAATCATAATACTTTCTTTTTTAAAACCCAGTAATACCCATCCTTCAACCCATACTCACATTGGCTAATCCTTTGATGTTATCTGATAGATGAAAGAAAACTCCAATTTTATTCTGAACCCATGCAACTTTTGCATCACATATGGTTCCAACCTTCAAGTCAGAAAAAAAATGTACAGGGCTTCCATCAAAATGAACAATTTTGGGAAGTGCAGTCAACTGCAGTATTTTGGTGCTCACATCAATGTACAAAAGCTTTAGGTTGACCTAGAATGAACAAATAATATAGCTCTCTTAGAAAAACAAGAAATAATTATGGATAGAGGATACAATTACGGTTGTTTTCAAGGTTTAATTACAGGGAACCAGCTAGAGAATACCATATTATGTATTTTATTTCCAGCTCATTAGGTCAAGTAAAGTTTATTTTATGTTTATGACAAAGGCATAATAAGAAAATGATCAGTCAACCAACTTAGGACTTAGAATAAAAGTGTAAGTCATCTAAGCTTAATCTAAAATGGAATTCTAAGGTCTAAACTTAATCTAAAATGGAGAAGTCTAAGTCTAATGGTAGGCATGTCTGCATCAATTGTTAAGTTGGAGTAGCAAACTGTTTAAGGTTTCAGTTAAGGAAAACTTTTTTCTGAGACTTGGTGGCTGCAATTTTTTACTAATTAAAAGCATAATTTATACAAACATGGGTTTGCACATACAACTGAATATTGGGGATATGTTTACATATATATATATTGAAATCTTCTTTGATGTTTGGGCCTAACCTGATTTCTCCTACTCGAATACATTTTATTTCAAAAAAATAAAATGTAAAATTTGGAGATAAAAAAGTTGAGATGACTGAGATCAGTAGTAAATAAATTCAACATGTAAACCATTTTTTTAATCAAAACCATTTACCTGCTGTCCAATAGTAAATTTGTTTGGAGGTTTAGGGAGTTGAGATAAATGAACATGTCCTTTCAATGAAGACACATTAACAACAAGACCACAGTCCATCACCTGCAAAAAGAAAATAAATTATGAATACACATTTTTTTATGAAATGAAATGTTGTAGAGATGAGATCCTAGAACTAGAACTTGGAAAACATTCATTGTTATTCCTTACTGCTCACAGTTGCATCAATATTTAACAGGAAATACTCACAAAAATATTTTTATGCATCTAATATACACATTCATAACAGCAAAAGAATAAATTCTTTAAGTCTTCAATTCTTAGATGAAACATTTGCTTAGCATTTCTTCACAACTCACAGAATCAAATTTCACATAAAATGTGTAAAATGTAAGATATTAAATTTAAAAAAAGAAGAAAATAACAGTTAAAAAAAAACATACACTTTGCACAACTCCCTTTAAGTTCATCCCAGGCAGCAAACAGTTCAAATTTGTTGCACCTGAATGCTAAAGAAGAAAAAAAATTGATTCATGCTTTATTTGCCTATGGAATTTATTGCACAAGTTACTTCTTGTACCAATATTAAACTTTTTTTTCTCACATATTCTGAAACGCTTAAATTTGTAATACTTACCCCTGAAGACTGTACCACTGATGGCTCTATAGTAATAGGAAGCACACGATTTTCTCCTTCTGATAGTTTCCCTTTATCTTTCAACTGAACCACACACCACAAAGGCTGCCCGACACAAAGAGGAGAGCCTAGAAAACAACCACACACCGATACATTGAATATAGATTTCTACATGGAATTATATCAGAATATAGCAGCAGTTGCATGTTTATCTTATATTAATGTCCCCACAATCTGGAGCATTATATCAGAATATAGCTGCAGTTGCATATTTATCTTATAGTCCCCACAATCTGGAGCATTATATCAGAATATAGCTGCAGTTGAATATTTATCTTATTGTCCCCACAATCTGGAGCATTATATCAGAATATAGCTGCAGTTGCATATTTATCTTAAAGTCCCCACAATCTGGAGTATTATATCAGAATATAGCTGCAGTTGCATATTTACCTTAAAGTCCCCACAATCTGGAGCATTATATCAGAATATAGCTTCAGTTGCATATTTATCTTATAGTCCCCACAATCTGGAGAATTATATTTACCAGGCCTGTTACAAATATTCATCTAATAATTGAATACTTTGACATATTGTGCAGGGAGTAATCACTGTTTGAAGAATCAATAGTAGAACTTACCACCATTAACAGCCTTTACATAAGATTCAGAATTTTTACTTGATAGAAAAGCCTGCACTCCATTGATTCCCAGCTCTACACTATAGCCATGATCTTCCACACTGGAAACACTTCCAAAAAGTAGCTATGAAATAAGGATTTCAATAAGTGTTTGTTGTTCTATACTAACCAATACAATCATCTAGTGAGTGTAGACTAACCTAAACATTGGTGGTAACTAATTTAAATTTGATGAAAGATAAAGTATAATTTCAAAATATTTTTAATACAATATAATTTAAAAAATATACTGTTTTTCATTAAACACACTTACCATTCCATCTGAAATTCCCTTTAAAGGTATTGATGAATTAATTTTACATGGATTGTTTGAAAGTATAATTTTTTTCTTTTCATGCAGTGCACTGATTTTTTCAATGAAGACAGGAAGCAACATCCCAGGTTTAAACAGTTCATTGAGGGATTTTATCTCCTACAATTGTAAAATCAAACATAATTAAATGAATAGTTAAAACCAACAAAATAATTTAATAATTGCTAGCTAATTAATAACTAAAATAATATTGTATTTTTGCTACATATCAGAAACTTTAACAAAATTTGCATATTACGTCATGCTAAACTAGGAAAAAAATATTTCTTCATTAAAAATAACTCCATAAAGTAGTAGGCATGGAATTTGTAATAAACATTGTTTAACAGTTTCATTTGCAAGCATAAGGCCCAGATTATTTACTTTCCCAAATTAGATTTATGGGGAATATTTAATGCAATACAGCTAACCATAGAGAAAGGACAAGCATTAGAATAAAATATTAAATCTTACACTTTGAAAACATTTCAAGGAATAACTTTACCTGCAAATCCTGGTCCAACTCTTGACTCTCAACAAGCTTATTTAATTGTTGGGTGTAACATTTTGACAACTCTGTAATGGGTAATGTGCCATAAACATTCCCAGGCAAGGACATAGATATTGTATGTTCAAAAACCTGCCTAATACAGCCTAAAACACATAAATCTGTGCAAATATCCTGAAATATAAAATGTGAATTTAAAACTATTTCGTGTTTTCAGAAAAAGGTCAAGAATTAGACCCTATTTTATATCAGACAAGCTACATTGCCCGGCGTTGCCCGGGTGAAAAAAAAAAGGACTGTCTGGGGTGCAGATAACAAATTTATAAACTACACTTACTGAATACTTTTAGGAAAGTAAATAAATATTGTAATAGGGTAAAAAAAAATAGTCATTAAAAATTAATTGCCGAAAATAAAAAGTATAGTCTAACTGGAGAATCGAACCCTGGTCGCCCGTATAGCAGTCCACTACGTTTACCACTGAGCTATCGAAGACACATGTACGATGTGAAAAATTATTAGACGGTATATTGGGCTAGGCCTAGATAGGTCAGTGACACACGTGTTTTCAAATTGACCAATGGGGATCCTCGCGGGGCTTAACACTGTCTTTTTATATATATAGATTACCTCTTGTAAAGGTCCTTTAAACCCTTTTTGACCACCATCTGTTCTTTGCCTTTTCATAGGTTGACCTGGGGAAACTTGTAGGCTCTTTCTCTTTTGTGGCTTTTTAATCTCACATATTGATTCCTTTGATAGTTTCTAGATACATAAAAAAAGAAACTTTAAAAAGAAAAATACCTTTTGTACTCTTTCATTTGTAAAATTCTAATAAAATAATTTCTAATAAAAGATTCTTGAAAAGCATATATTTGTTACTACAGAGAAAGCAAATAGGAAACACTCAATCATAAAGCCCTACCAGTGTTATGAAAACAGTTGTTAGAATTACAAGATAGATTGAATTTTATAATTAGTAAAGTTTTTTTTAAAATGTCTTTTTTTTCACAGTATAATATTAAATTACATATTTAATCATATATATATATATTATTTATATAAATAAAATTATGGGGAGCTTTTTGGAAATATTTGAGTAAATTCTACTACAGTTACAGAAATAGTTCTTGGGTAAAAAAATTCTATACCTGAAATTTGGACTCTTTAGATTCATTTGTCCTTTGCACATCTTTCTTTATTTGAGCTTTGCCACGAGGAAAATCTTCTTCTGCTTTCCACATTTCTAAATTATTGTGCACAGAATTATAGTTTATAGTAATAATATTGATTTAAATAATACAAATTTACATTCCTATATTTACAAGCAAATAGTTAATTTAACCTGATGTGACAATGTGCGGATCTTTTTATTTACATTGCATGGATAATTTGTTGACAGAAATCTGCCATATACAGACGGACAGTTTTACGTGCCCTAACCATCCACTTAAAAGTTTTAAGCACCATATTGTTCATACTGTTGATCCTAATAATGGGCAGAAGAGTGACCAGAAGGCCTTTAACAACCATGTGTTCAAGATCAATATAAAAAGTTATATGCTCTAAAATAACTACCGTATATATTCGCGTATAAGTCGCCCCGGTGCATAAGTCGCACCCATAGTTTAAGATTTTTTTCCTTATACGTTGTCATTGACCCACGCATAAGTCGCACCCCGACTTCTTGGGTTACACTGCCTTTTAATATCTCAAAAATGCATACCCTTTAAACATAAAAGTTACTAAATATTCACCCTAATTTGGAAACTTTCCTTAAAAAAATGTTTTAATCGTACATAAGGCAAACATAATCAAATAATGGCATATCCTAATAATTATATAGAACTCCAATCAACTATAGGGGTCATGTAGGAAACTTTATGACAGAGTAGTGATGTTTTTCGAACTTTTCAAAAACAGTGACGGGTGTATAAGTCGCACCCATTTTTTTGTAAAAAATTTCTGTAAAAAAAGTGTGACTTATACGCGAGTATATACGGTACTTCTAAGACAAAGAGACCCAAGGCCAGAGTAGGGCCAATTATTAATAATTATTCAAAAATAAAATAAATTGTAGCTTAAACAAGGATCTAAAACTTAGTAAAACAAGTAAAGCTATTATTAAACTAATTTAAAACTAATTACATCAGGACTATTCAAATGAATAATACTTTCTTTCAATATAATTGTACAGATGCTGTTTTATTTTTTTCAGTTTATTATTTATTTTACTCCGTTCTGTCTTGGTTGAATTTTTTTTCTTTCTACATTTGTTCTTCTTTTACAAAAAATATAGATTCTAACCTAATATTTCCGGTATAATCTGGGAAAAAACGAGATCGCATATATTTTTAAAAATACAATCGCCAAATGAGGACATTTAGTGAGAAGAAGATAAAGGAATAACAGGTCGCAGGCACAGTGTAAGGATGTACACTACAGTCAAGGGTAAAGCCACGGGGGGGGGGGGGGGGGGGGGGCTTGAAGAGGGGGTTAAGCCCCATGGAAGTTTTGACAAATATTTTGTTGTTTTTTTAATATGTAGGCCTACTAAATTTGCTAAAAATTTGGTAAACATTTGTCATGCAAAAGTTCAGCCCTCCACCTTGAAAAAAAAAATTTCAGGCTTTGCCCTGACACAAGTACAGTGTGAGCTTAGTATTCTACATGTTTACAGTGACGGTTTTACATCATTATTATTGATAGCATATATAATTAATATTCCAAAGCACACCCAAAAAAAACACTTTAAAATACATTCCGAAATAAATAAAACATTTCTTTTTACTAACACATATCTTTTTTTTTTACTATATGTGGCATGCAATTAGTACGGCAATATTTTATTATCCATATTTTTTTAAAATCACAAAATATTAAGCCAAATTTTATTTAGCGTTATTTTATCACTTTTTTATTACTATTACACACACACAATGAAAACTACCCATTTAATTTTAATTAGGCCTATATTTCTCTCAATGAAAACACGATGTAGGCTAAACATAAAAATCCAGATGTTATTCAAAGGGAAATCATTTTAGATTTGATAAAAAATGTTGAATTAAAAATTTTATAGAATAGAATAGAATGAGAAAATGGCCCTTGGGAGCTACCTTCAACGACAAACTCAAACTGTTAAGTGGACTAGAGCAACTGAAAGCCACGGCGCAGTTCATTACAACGATTGGACTTGTTGTCTGAATCCTCTAAAATAATAACATTTGAGAACGAAGAAGAAGAAGAAGAATGAGAAAATTACAAGAAAAACTAATCTCATAAAAAAAGGGTAAAAAACATCAGACCCTAGGCCTACTTTTTAAAATATTTGAGTAAAGATTAGGGTGTGATTTATACGCAGGGTGACAACATTAACATATATATATTTATAAAATATAAGAAAAATACACCTAAACTAAGACTAGTTACTAGTTAGACTTTTTAAATTCACGCGAGTTTAGAGCCTAGTGAGCCTAGTGCCACCTAGCCTCACCTAGTGTGACCTAGGCCTATACTCCTATACGGTATCCATTGGTTTTTTGTTTTTTAATAGTAATATAAAAATAATAGACCTATTAAATTAAATATAAATACAGCTCAAATGATGATATTTATACGTTTTGTGAGTTTCTTTGGCATTTTCATTTATTTTTATTTTTAAATAATAATATAAATATTGTAAATATTATAAAATAAATCAAAATCAACTCTAATCAAATCATTGGACCATGCAATGTTAATGTTATCCTATACTCTATACTATAATACGAGTTAAAATTGTATGTATATATATATATATGAAATATATGTGTATGTATGTAGACTATGTATGTCTGGAAATTTTCTTCAAAAGCGCTCTAATGATTTTCTTCATGTTTTAATGCACGACTTGTTTCACCTAAAAAAAAATCTACAGCTTTTCGGCCACACAAATAACAATCGGAAATGATCCATTTTTTTGTAGACCTTTTAAATTTGTATCAGACATACTTGCAGCATTGCAGGCCGTTACTAATTGTTAGCTTGAATGGGGTGAGGGACATAATTTTATAGGAGGGATCTCTAGAAAGTTTGACAGTTGTTAAAGTAGGGTTAGGGGTAGAAGAACTAAAAATTGTAACGTAATTCATGATATTTTAAATTTAAAATTTTCATTTTCAGTCTTTTAAACACATAACTCCATAACATAATGACATAAATGACACATATATTTCTGTTGGATTTAAAACTGACAACTCTAGCCTACAAGTTTTTTTAGGGTTTGAAATGAGATTAAGTTGTTTTATTTTCTTTTTTGGTAATACTTTAGTGTAGCTGGTTCTAGAAAAGTAGGCTTCTAAAAAATTCCAACTGAAAATTTTTTCGCGTGGTGCTATTGATAAGTGTCTTAAGAAGAGCGGCAGACTATTAAAAATGAAAAAAAAAAAATTTTTCAAAAAAAAAAAAAATTTGTATTGTCTTTACAAAAGCCTTGTGACGTCACAGGCTAATCAAACAAAATAGATTATTGTCTGCCGATCTTCTTAATTAAGACACTATCAATAGCTCCACGTACCAAAATTTTCAATCAGAATTCCTTAGAAGCAATAAAAAAATAAAATTAATCTTACCATATTTAATAAGAAATAGCACAAAAGAAAAAAAAAAGAAACAAAATCGTATAGCCTAGATCAGGACATCTTGCCTCAAGACTAGCATGCTTCCTGTCCCAAGATATGGCCAGGTTGGCTATGTATAGCCAAATAAAAAAACTACAAAGCTCTCCCTAACCTTAGAAACTAACTGATAGTAAACATACAAAAAATACCAAAATCCCATCTCTAGCCTAGAAACTAACCGATAATAATGATTAACAAATACTTAGAAAGCTTAGAAACTAACCGATAATAATGATTAACAAATAAAACGTAACACAATAAAACACAAAGTGCTCAAGGGAAGTAAAATTATTTCATAAATCATGCAAAATTAACAAATATTCAACATTAAATAAAAAAATCACAGAAAAGGAATCTCACAATAAAACCAACGGATTCGTATTCAGGATAAAAAGATCTTTAAAATGATATATGAAACTTTAAAAAAAAAATAGAACCAGTTATACCAAAGTATAGCCTCTTTTTTTTGGGGGGGGGGGGGGGCGTTATTGGGCAAAATTTAGATATTAGACTGCAAAAATAAAAATCTGCTTCGACTGTTACTGTTAGAATTTAAAATCTGATCTATGTCTATAGTCTCTATGTTATTCATAGTTAGTAAATGAAATAAAATGTATCAACTTTGACGACTTTATAGTTAATATAGACTATATTAATACGATTTAATTTTAAATATACATTGAAAATTGAATCATTGAAAATCATTTACTATTTTAAACTATTAGTTAGGAATTTAGCCTATTATTTTATATTATTTAGGCTAGTTTAGGCCTATTTAAGTATTTTGATTGATGATTGAGATAGTGAATCATTGAATCATTGATTCATTGTGACTGTCATTGTCAATTGTCACTTTTTGTGTTTGCAGCAGTTTGCTTAGCAATCACAATTAATATATTTAAATAAATAACTCTAAATTTCGGCCAATAGATCTAAAGCTTGCAATAGAACAAATACCAACCTATTTATTAATTTTCTGTGCTCATATGTGTATTGGTAATTATTAGAATTATATTTATCATATCAAAATCAGCATGCTCCGTCTTCGTGAAGTTAAGAACACATGTGTATCTATTTTTGTCTGACAGAGTAATCTCCCTTAAATTATTTACCAATGAGCTATATATATATATAGTTCAGTGTTTTTTTACCTACAAATTCCTACAAACTGCGTTAATCTTGTGTGGAAGGGTATTTAAAACAATAGAAAAACTTATGGTGGTGTATTTTCAATATTCCAATATTATATTCAATATAAGCCTAAATATCATGGGCATATACTGAACCAATGATGTTTAATTATTACACAACTGGCCTTTTACTTTTATTATGGCGATCTACGTAGGCCTAGTAATAAATATGTTAAGCTTAAAATTATTCAAAAAGCTAGAGCTATGCTATGCTATGGCTATAGAAGGCCTATAGATATTATATTGGTAGTAGGCCTAGACCAAAGGCGGCCTAAGCTTTGTTAAATAATACCCCGGACATATCAATTTAATAATCACATAACATTTTCCTTTTTTAACAATAAAGAAAAAAAAGTTTAAATAGGCCACTATAGCCTATAGTATAGGCTATATATAGGCCTACGCACAGAGAAGGAGTGTGAGATGTAAATAATGTGAGGAAATCGAGTGACTAATTGAAGAGAGACATGAAATGATCTACATGGACGCACTTAAACAAGGGTTCTTTTTGTTTTTTTATTAGACAGTAGACAGCTTAAATTGGAAGGTCGTGGTCCGTTGCTGCGCCGGCTGCGGGGTCCGTTTACACGAGACGCCCTCTCAAAGCGCATCGTAAACGTCCGTTCACAGAGACAGAGAGAAATTTTCGATTTTTCCTATTAATGCTTAAGATGATTCGAAATAATAGCCTATAATAATAATAAGACTTATATAGCGCATATCCCGTTGGGAACAGTTCTATGCGATGTAAACACACTTTTAACACACTGCTGCCTGCTGGCGCAAATACGTTTACATTTACAGGCCCACTGAAAATAACATTTTTCAATATAATATGCCGATTTATTTTTTCTTTTAAATCCCGATAAATCAATTATCTATATGAGTTGAAAACACATAAATAATATAAATAATTAACCACTGACATATATATATATATATATATAGATAGATATTTATAAAGATAGATAGATAGATAGATAGATAGTGCCCCCCCCCCCGCCAAAAAAAAATTAAAATTGGACCAATTCGTAAAAGGAAAAACTTCCTACTCGGAATTTCCGAGTGCCGAGTTTCCCACGGGTAGAGAACAAACCATAAAATTCACAGCGTGAAGTTAAGAAAATACTTATTGTTTACAGATATCGGGAGTTGTTTAAAACTGCGTTCATAATCTCATGGATGAATGGTAAGAAAGAGTACTACGAGATTAATTATAATTAGATTACAGTCAATGATTACACTTTATAATAGTCTATAATTAGGCCTACATACTACATTCATAAATGTATTTTTGATATTTTTGGTATTTAGAATGTATACAGAGAATTTAATTTTACTAAAAATGATAAATCATTATCCTTCAAAATCTTTGACTTTGTTTGGTTCCATACTCCATAGTCAGTGCCCATAGTATTTAATTTATAGTAATTATAGTGTCATAGTCTCGGAAGACGATTAGATTTGTGCTCTGGCTCTTGTGATTTAGCCAGCCTTGCACCATTGGCTGTGTCTATGGAGACCTAGGCTATCCTATCCTTGAGAGACAGGCTATGTCGCATTTCTGGCACTTGAAAGCAGGATCATTGGAGTTGGACAGGGCAGCATGTCACACTTTACTTTTCTTCGCTGCTCTAAGTCTTTTAGCCTCCGCGACAAGGCAAAGTCTGGCCTCTGCAGTATTTGTACCGGTGTGTAGGGTACATCTCCAGCTACTTCTGTTCTGAGCCAGGTTCTCCCAGTTTCCGACCTATAGCCTACATCTAGGAATCTATATTAGTAGTATTATGTCGCGCTAGTAGGTCTTTTGGAATTCGCCCATCCTCCATCCTGGAAACATCGTAGGCGTAGGAGAGTGACCATACTAGGCATGTTAGCCCATTGCAAGACCTCGCTGTTTGTTATGCAGTCCTTCCAAGAGATCCTAAGTGTGCGTCTGAGGCAGCACAAGTGAAAAGCAGAGAGTCTCTTTTCTTGCGAGGTGTACAGGGTCCAAGTTTCACTGGCATACAGGAGAGTGCTGATCACGCATGCACTATACACATCTATTTTTGTATTAATGGTCAGCATCTTGTTGTCCCATAATCTTTGCGTAATACTAAATAAGACTAGGTTAAATTAAGAGTTAGGACCAAGACAAGTGAAGCCGGCTGGTCCAGTGGTTAGATCACCGGACTGTCAACCAAAAAACCAACTGACAGGTCGCAGGTTCTATCCTTGCCACCGACAGATCCCTGTCGCCCTGCAGGAGTTTTGGGCCTAGTGGACGTAATAATCTTCTATCTAGAAGGAACGTCTGTAAACTTATAAGATAAGATACAAGTTAAGAGTTGGCTAAGCTAAGATTTAATACTGAGAGTAAGACTCTTTTACATCAGACTATCAATGATAGTATTGGCATAGTACTGCCAGAGTCTCTGAGTACTGACTGTTGATAATGATTAAATAAGTGTAACCTTTTATAGCCTTTTACTATTACTAACTACTAGGACTGTGACTATACTATATAATATAGCCTACTAATATACTGACTAGACTAACTAAATCATAACTAAATGTCAAATGAAAAAAAAAATGTTTGTCCTGTGGTTAGTACATGGACCAATCTCTGCCGCTCTGCAGGAGTTTTGGGGTAGGACGTAATAATCTTCTATCTAGAAGGAACAACTTTAAACCTCAAGTCCAAAAATTTGTTCATAATTATACATCAATACCTTCAATTTAATCAATCATCAAAATTGAGCTTTTTAGACTTATATATATGTATAGATACAAAATACCTGTAAGGTAAAGTGGGAAAATCTGTTAGCAACTTGAAATCAATGCAGGTTGAAATTAGATTAAGTTTAAGATTTATCATTTTGGCTACACCCCATAGACAGCCTTATAGGCTACTTATAGTATATGGACAGACGTTGACATTAAGAATCACAAATGCACATGGAGAAGCTTGGTGTAAATTACCACTTTTACTAACATATGGAGGCACAAAATAGTGAATGCATTGCTAACTTTGGTTTGAAAGAAATAATAATATTTGTTAATATAGCTAATTATTGTAGCACACTTTGTTGCAGTTGTGTCTTTTTTATTATTTTAATTTTAAAAATTAAATTCAATCAAATTAGCTTTACGCTTTTGATAACATGCTAAAATTGTAAGCAAATTTAGTTTTAAATGTCAAAAATAAAAAGATTGTCTATTTAAACATCTATAACTTCTATTTATTTGAATAGAGCTTGGATAAATCCCCTTTCGCTAACCTACACATTAACTCTGATGTTGACCAAGCCCCCTTAATGTTTATTACTTTTATTTACTTATATTTTATAACAAATATTCATTTATTTTTTATACTACAGTATATTATAATTTTATAGTTAACTGAGACAATTAAAACATTTTTTTTCTCCTAGGATCTTTCCATTGAAGGATTACTTTACTACCTATTGCTGCTTCCGTCTACACTGATTACTTTTGTAATTATTGTGTTTGTCAATTGGCTTGGGCTCATGTTTTTTACTCACAATTAGAATCAAAGGTATTTTTTTTTCACGTTGATGACATTTTAAAAACATTTTTTCTTCCATGGGGCTAGTGAAGTGGTATTTACCAGTTGTTTAGGCCATACAATAAGGGATTTTATGGACTGGCTCATTGCAAAGACTTTATTTTACCAACTTTTATCTGGTAGGCTATTTATCAGTGTTTGGTAGACTCGGACAATCCATTCACTCCCAGGAGAAAAATCCTAATGTTTTTGTCAGAATTTCAACCAAAAACCATCAGAAGGACAATCCCATGCACTACCAGTAAACCACTTTGTCCCCTTCCTGATAACACTGTAACACTTAGTGTATCAACATTATTGTGAGTAGTTCTTCCTGATAACACTGTAACACTTAGTGTATCAACATTATTGTGAGTAGTTCTTCCTGATAACACTGTAACACTTAGTGTATCAACATTATTGTGAGTAGTTCTTCCTGATAACACTGTAACACTTAGTGTATCAACATTATTGTGAGTAGTTCTTCCTGATAACACTGTAACACTTAGTGTATCAACATTGTTGTGAGTAGTTCTTCCTGATAACACTGTAACACTTAGTGTATCAACATTATTGTGAGTAGTTCTTCCTGATAACACTGTAACACTTAGTGTATCAACATTATTGTGAGTAGTTCTTCCTGATAACACTGTAACACTTAGTGTATCAACATTATTGTGAGTAGTTCTTCCTGATAACATTGTAACACTTAGTGTATCAACATTATTGTGAGTAGTTCTTCCTGATAACACTGTAACACTTAGTGTATCAACATTATTGTGAGTAGTTCTTCCTGATAACACTGTAACACTTAGTGTATCAACATTATTGTGAGTAGTTCTTCCTGATAACACTGTAACATTTAGTGTATCAACATTATTGTGAGTAGTTCTTCCTGATAACACTGTAACACTTAGTGTATCAACATTGTTGTGAGTAGTTCTTCCTGATAACACTGTAACACTTAGTGTATCAACATTATTGTGAGTAGTTCTTCCTGATAACACTGTAACACTTAGTGTATCAACATTATTGTGAGTAGTTCTTCCTGATAACACTGTAACACTTAGTGTATCAACATTTTTGTGAGTAGTTCTTTCTGATAACACTGTAACACTTAGTGTATCAACATTATTGTGAGTAGTTCTTGAGTGATAATAAAGGAATAAAAATAAAATACAATCAATTTAAAAATAAAATGTGCTTGTTTATATAGTGAGTTACATAAACCATGTTGTCTAATACCTTTAACTCTCTCTATCTCTCTTGGTCCTCTCAGTGCCGGCTGGCGCTTGAGGCGGAAGCCAAGGATCTCCATTTGTCTCGATCTGTTGCAGCTCGAGGTGCTGTCTCAAAGTTCAGGCCTGTAGCCTTTAAGTACCTCTCCGCCGTCCTTCTCCAAGTTTCCTTTGGTCTGCCTTTCAACCTTTTTCCCTGTGGGGTCCATCTCAGGGCTGTCCTGGGGAGAGAGCCAGCTGACATTCTGCAGTCTTGTCCTATCCATCTCCATCTCCCTTTAGCAGAGAGCATCTTAGCAAGGAATACCTAAGACTAAGAGATAACATTTCCTTTTGAAAAACAAAAATTAATTACAACAAATATGTTCTTTTCATATGGTTTTAATTCGTACTTGAATAATAAGTACTTGGTATTAAAAATATTTTATAGTGATTGTTTAATCTGTGTCAAATTTTTATAGCTCAATAGATGTATGTACAAACAGAAATTTGTTTAAACTAGCAACAGCATATGAACTTGAAGTAATAAATTAGTTTGAAAAATGTATTAACATTACTTTTTACACTGAAGTTTTAAGCAAATTTAAATGAGAAATTAATTCACTTTTTACTGTATATGAAGTTTTTCTATTAATTCTAAAAATGAAATGTTAAATATAATGATCAATTTAACTGTATCTTTTGTTGTTACAGTTCTAGATGTCAACCTTTCTGTATGCTTGTGGTTTTAATGGATTTTCAAAATTAACAAGTCTTAAGCTAATGAATAAGGATGGAGTTACTAAAGAACAACTTGATGATGAAGATGTTATTAAGCTAATCAATAAGGATGGAGTTACTAAAGAACAACTTGATGATGAAGATATTATTAATCTATTACACCCCTTTCTCTTCATGCAACTTACTGACATTTATCATTTGCATAATATTGTAATAACATGGTCCAGAACAGGATTAACTTTTAAAAGAAGTAATGTACAATTTTAAATATATACAAGTTGTGGCACATTTTAACTATACAATAATATAAATCTTTAAAAAGTATAATGTGAATGATCTACAATAGTAACATAGAAAAAACAAACATATTTTTCAATATATTCTTTAATTACTCTTTATTTAACTTTTTTTTTTTGTTAAAGCTGTATTTTATTTACTATTGTTTTAGTAAAGTCATTAATCTTATGAAATTATCTTTTCTGCAGAAGACAATAGTTTTTTTTCTGTTATAACTCAATTTTCTAATGAAAAGAGTGCAACTTTTAATCAGCTCCATGTTTTAGAAAATCAAATTGTGGTAGCAGCTACAGATAAAGATATTATACTAAAGAATCATGAGTTAAAAACACAATATTTTGTACTTAAGGAGAAATCTAGTAATATTGAAAGGATACAGATAGATTGCCAGCTTGAAACTGCTACCATAAAGGGAACAAATCAAAATTATTTTCTCACTTTTGGTAAATATATTTGTGGTTTTTCTTTTGTTTGTTTTCCTATATTCTTTTTAAATTTGATATCTTAATTTTTGAAGGGTTTGAAGATACAAAAAGAAATGTACACTAGCAATAGTTTAGGAAGTCTAGAATTATGGGAAACTGTAAATACTTAACATTGCAATAAACCTATTCAGTTTCCATTCACTTTTACATAAAAACACAATATAAGGTTTGCCAACCCTAAAAGATTTCAGTTAGCCTACTTTTGTTTATGTTTCACCTAACCATAATGAAAACTGTTTTTTCCAAAAATGTGGGCATGGAATTTGCTAAAATATTATTTGGAACATTGTGTATATGGTTCAACATGCGCGGATTCACGACTTCACAGATTTTTTTCATTATATTATTGCAGATTTTCCAGAAATTTCTAAACTAGTAAATTAATTCCACAAAATATTTCATTATTTCCATTAAAACATTAATAAAAAGTATTATTTCCTAGGCTATGAAAAACAAAGCAAGTGTGAAACAGCATAAAACATATACCTTGTATTTGAATTTCTAACTAACATGACAAAAAAACACCATACAATACGTACACAACCTGCCTATGTACCCTGTTGTTGGCAAAACACAAAGCGAAGGGTGACAAAGTGTGATGTAAGATGAGTTATGATTGGTTCCAATGGTGATTGATGACGAATCATCTCCCCTTTTATTATGTACACCTATTGTTTTATTGCTAAACATTTGTGCTTGTCTACTGTATGTACATACTGTAGATATCTGTACATTACTGTAAAGGGTGGTTTGTTAACAGTACGCTAAGCGAGAGTTTTAATAGTCTGAATACATGTTAAATAAACACTGTAAATATGGTGTCCCTACTTCGTGGATTTTCAACTATCGCGGCCGGTCTCGGAACCTATCGACCGCAATAAAAGGGGGTTCACTGTAATGTTAAAATATCAACTTGTCCCCCTCCCACATTAACAGAAAGCATATCAATATTTAGTTTCACAATGTTGGCAACCCTGCAACGCAATGGAAATTTAATTTTGGTCAGGTTTAGTCTGGTGGAAACTCCCATTTCAACCCAGTATATTGGAACTGGTGAAGACTAAGCTAAACATAGTTACTTACTTACGCCTGTCAACCCCTGTCAAAGTATGGGCCACCAACAACAGTTTTCCAGATTCTCCTCCTGGGCCATCCTCTCTAGCTGGTTCCAGCTGAAACCCATCTCGGTGGTTTCGGCTTCCAGGTCACTCCTCCATGTGTCTTCTTTTTTCCTTGGGTATTCCATCTCAATGCCTGCCTTGTAATGTTATTTGCTGGTTTGCGTACTGGGTGACCTATCCAACCCCATCTTCTCTTCCTGATCTCCTCTTCTGTTGGGGCTCGGTCGGTCCTTTCTAAAAGGCTGACATTGCTGATGGTGTCAGGCATCATATTTGCAGGAAGCTAGACATAGTGGTGGCCCAAAAATATTAAAAAAAAAAAATAATTAAAAAGTCAATGGAAGTTAATAGATAACGTAATTACTTTAAAATTTGTATGCTTTGTTACACGATTTCCCTGAAAATAATTTGTGCATGAACATCATTGAGCATATTGTTTGAAAAAGAATTTTAACACTGCTTTGTATTCAACTTTAGATAAAAACTTTGGATATCTTACTGATGAAAGCTGCCAGGGGAAAGATGTAGAAAATGTTCAGGAGGACCATCTCAAGTTTTATTGCATTTCATCAGGTCTAGTCATTGAAGAAATCAGTTGTGGTAAAGAGCATGTTATTCTACTGGATGACAATGGTTGCATTTTCAGCTATGGGGGTGGAAGGTGATTATCTATTGATCTTATATTTCATAAGTGGGTCAGTATAAGAATGAGAAGTAACTGGGAGTACTTTGACCTATTGATGTATTTGACCTATTTATTTTTTTGACCTATTGATTTATCTGACCTATTGATTTATTTGACCATGTCTTTTTACAAAATGTTCCCAGTAAAGGACAACTAGGTCATAATACAGTTGAGTCAAAATCATTACCAACACTGATTGATGCTTTGCATGGTCTTCGCATTAAAAGCATTTCAGCTGGTGGATGGCACAGTGCAGCTGTATCAGGTTTGAATGAACTTAATATATTTTATATCATTGATAATGCTCTTTAGTAGTCGCGTATTACTTGCCTTGAAGAGACTTTGTTAAAAACTAGTTCAGATACAGCTTTTCATTTCTAACCTTTTACTATTAATGTTTGTTGTTGATCTTTACAATTTATAAAATTTACTTTTTATTTTATTTCTGTTTTGAATTTGTGTGGAATTGTTGATTTTTCAAGTTCTCAGGTTTAATAAGCACTGATAGTATTTACATCTAAGGTGCTGAACCATAAACAGTCTTGTCTATGTCTAATCTTTTTAATCAGTTATTAACAATAAGTTTTTACTTCAATACAGTAAACATTTTAGTTACCTGGCTTGAATTTTATAGACAATTTTATAAAGAACTTTTAAGGTTGTAAGTGTAAGGCACTTAAAGTTCAGATAAAAAAGGCAAAATTTAAATAGTTTTTCAATAAAAAAAGCTTTTCTTTTTGTTCCAGATATTGGAGACCTCTACATGTGGGGATGGAATGAAAGTGGCCAGCTTGGCCTTTTATCTGCCCAATCATTAGCACATGATGATGGTAACAGCAGTTCAAAAATTGTGGCTGAACCTCTTTGTGTTCCCTTCTCTAGTGAAGTTAATGTTGTAAGTGTATCTTGTGGATCAAGGCATACAGTTTTATTAACAGGTTTGTTTTAGATGTACACTTACATAAACACAAAATAAAATATTTTCAGGAAATGAATAGATGCTTTTTAAATCTTATGTATAATTTTCTATATTTTGTATGAATTAAAATGTTCTGTACTATAGTTGTACATGGTAGTCTAATGGCAAATCCGAAAATCCAAAGTTCCAATTCAGATAAACGCCAAAGTTTATTTTCTGAAACTGTAGGATGTCCCTTAGCCTATATAGCTTAAGGGGGCACGGTAGCCGAGCGGCAGCGCGTTCGACTGGCGAGCCAAAGGTCCCGGGTTCGAATCCTGGTGCAGGCTAGGATTTTTTCCTGGGTCTGGAGGGTGTCCCTGAGTCTACCCAGCTCTGATGGGTACCTGACCTTAGTTGGGGTAAAGTAAAGGCGGCTGTGCATAGTGCTGGCCACACAATCACCTAGTATGCCGTGGCCACAGAAACTGTTGAACGCTGCTTCATCGGACCTATGGATCAATTCGGTCCGACGGTTACTTTACTATATAGCTTTGATGGGTATACCTGACATTAGTTGGGGAAAAGTAAGACTGCTGGGTTTTGTGCCTGACAATATCTTTGTGTTCTGTGGAGACAGAAATGGCTTCAGAAGCCCTATAGACTAGTAAGGTCTATTTTTACATTTAACTAAAATTCCAGTAAAACAATGTACAGTTCCCTGAATATTTAGTAAAATAGGAAGATAACAGGTCTATTTTTTTATTTATACATTTAAAATAATATATTTCTAACATGTTAAGTATTTTAAATTAATTTCAGTAAATGGTGTTTTTCAAAATGGGGTTAACATAAAATAATATAAATTACAGTTATTATTTAACTTCACTTGTGCTGCTTACTTAAATTCATTTTTTCCTTACAATTTGTTTATTGAATTGAATTTTCCCAATTCGTTATAAATTGCTTTAAAATCTACTTTCACCAAATCACTAAGTACTGTAATTATGTGGATACCCCATGGAGTGATACTGAAGTAGGCAAAATAAGATATATATTTTTTTTTACATTAAGGCTAGGGTAATTCATATTTTTAATAAATGGTTAAAACATCTTAAGTCAGGGTGATACAAATAGATATGCAACATTACATAAGATGTTTTGGCAGTCATTTCTGAGACAAATAAAAAAAATCAGTGCTGAATAATAACAATTATAGCATTGCAATGATGACTCTTGACCTTTTCTTTTATTAAATAGCTGCATAAAAATAACTTTTAAAGTAATTTCTAGAAATAATCTACAGGGTTCCCACAAGTTCGGAGAAGATTTTTTCCAAGACATTTTCAAAACTTTTCCATAACGTACAAAATTTCCAATGCCTTTTTTGAGTAATGACCCCGAAATATACCAATAAAATATTGCTATAAAAACTGCTTACAAAAATAATAAAAAAGTTAAACAAATAAAAAAAGGAGAGTAGTAAAGAAACCAAACAATATTTTTTTATTAAAATAGGGAAAAAATAATAAGAGAGCTTCACATATAGAGCAGAATAATTAATTTCTAGCTAATTAGTGGTTCAGATTGTGACAGAAACTATTGTTAATGAGAACCCCATGTTACCAGATTGATAAGTACTAATGTTGAGATGTTAGTGAAAAGTGATCATTGGTTTTATTCAATATTACTCTTTAATTTTAATTATTTTTTTAATTTAAGAAGAGGGCTCTTTATTTTTTTATAGGCCTATTTTTTTAGGTTAGACATAATAAATGTTAACAATTGTGCTATTTACCAATAGAAGGATATTAAAGATAGGATTCCATTTGTATATCATTTATTAAAATTGGATAACAATGAAATAAAGTTGTGAACTTTTAAGAGAAAAACAAAGAACCACTGAAGCTGACTTATCAGGGTTAAAATTATCAACATTACCTCCCTTGACTTATTTGTCTACCAAATTATTCTTACGTACCTTTTAATTAATTCGTTTGGAGCTTTTAGCATCCCTATTATAATATAAATGTACAATTTTAGTTAGGTAAGATGTTTATCTACAAAACAAATGTTTTGTACCCGTAGTTTATTAATTTACTGCTAAACACAATGGGTAAATTCAGTGGCTTAAAACCTATAAACTGCAAGGGTAATCAAATAAGGGAATTTGGTATTGTCTAATGCTGTGCACACTGTGGTGAAAGAACAGAAAAAGAGGAGGAGAGGCTATGTACCATTTTCACCATACACAAATCAAGACAAGAGAGGCTTCCCATAGTAATATTACACATGGGAGGTGGACATGATTGCAAAAGGAGCATAATTATAGTACTGGGTATTTAGAGACATGTGTTGGAAAAGGAAAAAAAATGAGCCAGCTCAATTATTTGAAAAAAAACCTTCTAAATCAATAAATTCCAAAACTTTTCCATGCCCTAAGCCCTAATTATAACAATGAAAATTTCCAAGACTTTTTCATACTGGAAATGGTCCCCTCAATTTTCCAAAACTTTTCCGAAATTCCATGACTCTGTACGAACCCTGAATTTAAGTCTGAAAATTTGACAGAAATAAGATAAAACAATCAACAATATTACAATTCAATAAAAATTACCCAAATCACACATTACTTAGCTTCTAGTGAGAGATCAGCTTTGCCAACTTCCATACCAGTTTGGGGGGGCATCACAGTTTTTATAATAGGTTTGAAAATACTGCAAATTAATTATTTTTTTTATCTCAGATAGCGGAGAGGTTTTTGCAAGTGGTTGGAATGGCTATGGTCAGCTAGGACTTGGTGATACAATAAACAGATGGTTCTTTTCTAAGCTGGATAGAATAAATAACTTGACTTATAAAAAGGTTTTTGCTGGTCAGTGGAATACATTTTTATTCTGCGAACATGCATGTGAATGATTTTGTTTAAAAATACATTTCTTTTTCTAACTATTTCAAGTTTTCATTCTTGTTTTCCTATTAAAATGTGTGTGAATTGTTTCTTGCTGTGAATTAAATTTGGGGAAATGACCTGATAAAGTGTGAAGATGTTTTTCACATAAATGAATGTATTGATGATTCAATGAGATATCTAAATACAAACAATTAATGGCCAAATTACAGATTTATTCATAGAATTTTATTTTCTCCTCTATATATAAACATGTATGGCACCTTGAGTAAAACTGTAATATACTGGTACAAATTAAAATTATGAACCAAAATAACAAAGTAACAATATTTTAAAAGAAAAATGTAATTTGGCTAACATGTGGACTACTGAAAATACATTTCATGAAAAGCAAAATTAAAGTACATTTAAAATCACAGCAACCTTGACAAGAAATATTATTATGCATACATATATTTTAGTCATCATAATTTTTATCTAAATTAAAGGCACAATTTTAGGTCTTACATTTTATGAACATTTTTTTAACAGGGTTCTTACTCTAAAACACCCAAACTTTTCCTTAACTTTCCAAAAAATTTACAAACAAATATTTGTAGTAAATATCTGAATGTCTGGGAGTGTATATAAATTTTTAAAAATGTTTGTCCAAGTTTGTAAAGCACCCAGATAATAATTTGAAAAAAAAAGAGAATAGGATTTGAGGACTTAACTAGATCTACATAGTTGTTTTCTTTTCAGCATTTTATCTCAAGATTTTGTATAAAAACTCGGATCAATTTTTCCAAACTTTCCAAATCTATACAAAACTTGCTGTATTTCAGTAAACATTGAAAATAAATGTGAATTTAGTTAAATGTTAACAATTTAGCTACAAAATATTCTAATAATTATGATATGCCATCTACATGTATTTATAGCACAATAAATAACATTTATTAAAATGATTAATTTTCAAGTTATGGCTAGCATTATGATTCATACATTTTAGAAAATATACTCAGAAATACTTTCTACTAATATAGTGCAAACAAATTATACTCTATAATTTATAAAAAATAAATGAATTTATCTAACCATGATAAACCAATAAACACTAATTCAATGTTTAGTTGCCTAGGTTTAAAAGAAGAAAATACAATAAACAGAAAATATATCATTTATTATTTATAAGTCTAAATATTAACCTGCTTCAAAGTATTGTCATCAAATTTTGACATAAATATAATGTGACAATGAATCAAGATTCAGATGAGTTTGACTATTGCCTCTTAATGAAACATGTTCTCATGATGACTAAGACAGCAATTTGGATACCCGGTACCTGTTTGGTGTATATAACTGCATCTACACATTTCAAAATAATGTGTAAAACCTTGCTCAGGACACAAGTTATGAAATACAAATGTTAGTTAATACAAAATACTGGAAAAGCTTTTAATAAGGAATTTTAACACAATTAAAAGAACCAAAAATTCAAGAAGAATATTTTTTGTAAATCTCCATGACATCAGCAACATCCTCTTTAGAGCCCATAAACACTGCACACTTTTCATGGATGTCTTTGGGTATAATTTCAAGAATACGTTTATTACCATTTATAGCTGAGCCTCCAGCTTGTTCTATGATGTAAGCCATGGGGTTGCCTTCATACATAAGCCTCAACTAGATAGAAGATTACAGAAAAATTACACATGATAAATATAGCATTATCTCTATTATAGAATAATTTAAAGTTGTTCATTTTATGTTGCTTTTTTTTTTGTATAGACATTTTTTTTAAAATATATTCTTTATCTATAGTATCTATACAAAACACAAAACTAATATTAATAAACATACAGACACATTACAAAGACATTCTTTGTGTATTGTTTTAAAACCTATTTGTTCAACATACAACAAAATATTGAGCAAACAATAATGATTGAGAATAATAAAAGAATAGTTATTAAGTCAGTGCTTCTCTACAGTTCAGAGACCTGGAGAGTCAAAAACACTTCAAGCAATAAGCTTCAAACCTTTGTTAATGGCTGCCTCCGCAACATATTAAAGATTCAGTGTACAGAAAAAATAAAGAACACCGACTTGTGGCGACAAACAAATCAGGATCCCCTCGAACAGCAGATTGCCAGGCGAAAGTGGCGGTGGATTGGTCACACCCTATGGAAACCCCCACAGGACATCATATGACAGGCTCTGCAATGGAACCCGCAGGGAAAAGAAAGGGTGGGTTGCCCGAAGACCACTTGAATACGCTCCTGCGAAGAGGAAATGACCAAGTTGCAACCTTCCATGGGGTGCACTAAAAAAGGCTGCCCAGAATTGAGTGCGCTGGACAATGTTCCCTTTAAGCTGCGCGCACGCGCAGTAGTCGCAGTGCTGGCGCGCAGAACAAACTATAATGCGCGCAGCGGCGCAGTAGATCAATGTCAATGTTCCCTCTAAGTTGCGCGCCATTTCGTATCAATTTTTGAAATAGCGCTCACAAAAAATTCCCAGCGCTCAGTCCACCCAAAAATTAGAGGGAACATTGGCGCTGGAGAGCTATTGCGGAGGCCCTATGTTCCACAAGGAACTAAGCAAGGTTATTTAACTTTAATTAATTTGGCAAGCCTACAAAAAATACAATAGAAATATAATCATTGGGTACATTAGCAAAAAAAACAATATACCACTTCTGATATTTATGTCCAGTGCAAGTCGAAACAATAACATACCTTTCCTTTTGGTGCCTCTGAGGTAGCAGGATACATGAAGATACCACCATAACAAATAGTTCTATGAACATCAGCCACCATGGAGCCAATATAACGTGCGCCATATGGTGCTTTACCATCCTATTATCAAAGAATTATTTGAAATACAGTTATAAATGCCTCAGCTCCTAAATGAAGTTCTAATTTTAAAATCTTTTAGAAATAATAACTAGTAATGCTAGTCTCTACAATTGAATGTCTTAGTGGCATAAAAAAAAAATAGAATAGTTAAAATTGACAACAACATTCTATAAATGCCACATCAAATAATTGTGACCTTACATTAAATCTATTACATTTATATTGTAAGTAAGTGTAAAATAAACCAGCATGTTTTAATAAAAATACTTATTATTGCAAGATTTTGTTTAAAAAAAATGTGAGTTGCACTAAAAAAAAAATAAACACTGGTAGTAGCTAAAGTGCAATTGGAAAAACTACAACTGACTTTGGGTCTCTTTTTGTTGTTGACATATTCTCTGGTTGCATCATCCCAAAACATGTCATAACCTTCATTTATGGAATAAATTTTGCCTCTTGGTTTAATTGTCATATTCCTTTCAGTCAATAAAAACTCTCCCACAGCCTGAAAATAATGAAGAAACGTGAAGTATTAACATTTAAATTACATATGAAGCTTTTTCCACTAAGAGTATTGTTTCATACAATTCTAGTTAAAATGTGTACTAACCGGATCATACATGAAGCCATTGACTCCCTGGCCCAATGAAATCACCACCATTGTAGCACTGCCATATAAAGCATATCCAGCACACACTAAGTTTTCCCCTGACTGAAGTACATCCGTGGGAGTTACTGGCCCTTCAGTAAGCTGAACAAAAAATCTTATATTAAGAACAAAGAATAAAAAAATCATTCAACTTAAATAATGTATATATAAATACTATTCCAGAAGCAAATATATACTTGCTCCTACCTTTTTGTAGATTCCAAATATTGATCCTATTGAAACCAGACAATCAATATTTGATGAACCATCAAGAGGATCAAAGCAAACAATGTATTTCCCCTGTAGAAAAAAAAATAAATATGGCTACATAAAGCCTACATGGCTTTGACAAGTGAAAATCTTAAACTCCTCTCAATTGGAAGTACAAAATGTTATTAAACCCTATATATAAAATGGTCTAAAAAAACTGAGATAATTATTTGGAAAAGAGTAAAATAAAACATTTTGTAGATGAGAAAATGTATGCAAGAATAAAAGCAAATGCTCAACAAGTGTTTTCTTAATCTAATACCAAGTTTTATTGTTTAACATTTTATTATTATACAACTGTGGAGTTATTTTATATTATAGTTTTTATAAGACTTGGTAAATACATTATTTTTTACAAATGTAATAATCTATCCGCATATAATCAGTGCATTTGGTTTTATCTTAATTCTAATCAAATCAATAGCTATTGAGTATTGACGATTTCACATTTTTTGTTTCACAACTTAGACTGTTCACCTATGCTCCACATCAAATGTAAAAAGATTTGTTCTTATAGAATTGAGGGTCACAAATTGAAACCATCCCACAAAAAGGAACTTTTTAATAAAATGTGGGACATTTATAAGCAGATTAATAACACATCCCAGAAAATGAATTACCGTTTATACTCGTGTATAAGTCGCACCCCTAGTTTAGGATTTTTTTCTTATACGTTGTGCGTATTAGTCGCACCCTTACTTTCAGGGGTTACACTGCCTTTTAACTTCTAAAAAATCCATACTTTTTAAACATAAAAGCTACTAAATGTTCACCCTAATTTGGAAACTTAAAAAAAAAAGTTTCAATCATGCATAAGGCAAACATAATCAAATAAAGGCAGCGTGTCATTTATTTTTAACAACCGATCAATACAGCCATTAGTCACATGGGAAAGTTTTTGTAAGGCATCTGTTTCTTCATCTAAGTCTAAGTCCCTGTCCCTACCGAAGTTCCTATCCCTAAAGTCACACTTTAGTGGATCCACACACAAAAAAGTCTTTTGAAGTGCATCTTTAGACATAACGTCGCCCAGACTGGGCAGCGCCAATTTTAATAGACGTGCTATACAAGTGCCCTAATTACCATTAGCACTGTTTGTAAAGATTTCAAACGCCACTGCACAAACAAAATAAAAAAAAACTGTCAGTGCTGGCTTTTTATCTTAGCGACAGTAAATAAGCTCCTACATGCAACTAGGGAAAAATGAAACACTATTAACAATTGACATTTCACAAATTGTTTCTATAATAGATTTGAGAAAAAGTTTGAGGGCAGATTTTCTCTGAAATGTGTCCATCGGCGGATTGTAGTTTTGGAAACATTGCTAAGACATGGTGCGGTTTTCACGGAATGCTAAATACTACATTAGTAAGCTATAGCCGATAGCGCATAGGCCTAGGCCATAAGTCCTAAATAAAAAGCATCTTAAGCTACTAGTGTACAAGCTACCTATATTATAGGTCTAGATAGGCTTTTACACATTACGGTTCTTTCCATATTGTAATTTGCGTTCAATAGGCTTACAAAAAAAGCCACCTTAAACTAAAGCTACGTTTCGGCAATACAAAATCAGTCCAAAAGTTCAAAAGAAAAGGGTGTGAGGGTTAGAAAAACCTAAAATATTTTTCCATTTCAAAGTCAATAGCTTAGTAATTCTACATCATAACAACCACCGAAACGGGTGATATTTGCAACTTATTGACAGAGTAGTGCTGTTTTTTAACTTTTCAAAACAGTGTCGGGTGTACAAGTCACACCTCTACTTTTGATCAAAACTTTGAGTTTAAAAAGTGCTACTTATATGCAAGTATATACAGTAAATTGATATGTGTGTGAAAAATAACTAAATAAAGAAACTTGAATAGATGTAATTACTTTAAACTTGTCCTCCACTTCAATCACTGTTTCATTTTCCTCTGAAACTAGAATGCAGCAAGTATAGGATGATGACAACATATTAATAAACAAATCATTGGCCAGAACATCCAGTTTCTTGACAGCATCTCCTGTTGCATTGGATGAGCCAGATATGCCGTATCTGTTAAATAAAGATAAGGGAAACAAATATTACATTCCATTAACTGATGACTTTAGTAAAAGTACAAAGTTTTTTAGAATTATATTATACTAATAGTCAAAGAATAATAGGTATTATTATAATAATATATTTATTAATATATTGATAGTATGTAAATCATGGATTTCTAATTTTTTTTTCAGGGCAAAAAACTTGTTACCTTGATAAATAATATCTTGATACACTTACAGACATTTATCTACATATACATATATTAATATATAATACAAATTAGAAAAGTGTGATTAATTTTAAGAGAGACTTTAAGCATTGAGCCAATTATGTGGATTGAGATTGTAAAAAGTTAATTTACAATAAAAACTGATGTCAGACCTTTTTTCTCTAAGTCATGGTGCTTATATTCTTTCACTCTAATCTTATAATATTATTATAAAATCAATAATGTTTTTGGTAGGGATGTTAAACAAAAACGGATTTCGGTTTGTTGGTTGGAAGGTAATCATTACTTCAAGTAGCACACCCTTTATTTTATTTTTTTATTGGTTCTGATGGAAATATTTAAAAAAAAATTATGTTGGATTCACGCAAAACAATTCTTGAAATGCCTTGCTAATACTATTTAGTCTTAGACATTGTGTTGGAAGGTAATCATTACTTCAAGTAGCACACCCTTTATTTTATTTTTTTATTGGTTCTGATGGAAATATTTAAAAAAAAATTATGTTGGATTCACGCAAAACAATTCTTGAAATGCCTTGCTAATACTATTTAGTCTTAGACATTGTGTTTCTTTTTTTTCTCTCCAAATACCAACTATGGCTTGCGATAAAAACATCAAACCAAAAGTCGGCTCATCGTTTAGATGTGCGCTACTGATTGATGTGCCTCAAGTGCGTCAGGGATTGCCCCTCCCGGGTTGGCCTACACAGCCATTCTCTGGGGTGCAGTTGGATACATCACCCATGAAGCTACACCATCGTCACTCGAGACGGACAGATGCCGGGGACGACTCTTTGATGTACGCATTGGAGAGAGCAAACTAGTTTTGTCCTGTGACCCTGAACAACTCGGCTAGACACCGCGTCTGTGCTTTATTATTAACGGCAGCATTAAATACACATTCTTTTGACTTTTGATTGGCGCTACGTGATCCTATTCAATACATTATTTTACAAGTCTAAGTCTACTGGGGGGGGGTCCAAACATTTCAGATCACAAGACAATTTCTTTGTGTAAATAAGGGTGCAACCTGATTGTCTGTTGTTAGCTCCCTACACTAACTAAACTATAAAGCAGTCGCTATTCAAAGTACATCAGTAAGAGCTATTGTTTCACCAATAAAATCAATTTACAATTAGGATAATGGATTTTTCCTTTTAAAGTATTTAGCTCATTATCTCACATGCCATGCTGACCTACAGTATAAGATTAAGACAGACAGGGATTAGGTTCAATATTCATGTGTACTTTAAAATATCTTCCATTTACTGCATTCAATTAGGTAAATATTCAGTAAAACATTTATCAGTAAGAAGCAGCATTTGCAGATGAATTAAGTAATTACCTATAATGACAGTAAAAAAATAAAATTCTACAAAAGGTCAATATGGTTTTAAAATGCTTTTGAATGCCCATGGTATACATTTGTTAAAGATAGATCTGAGTGGAAGGAGGATGAAAGGGACGATAGATATGAATGTCTTTCCTTATAATTTACAAACATTTTTTCTATTAAGTGTTAACGGTAAATATCTGTGTTTAGCAACTATTGGCAGTTTAGTTTATTATATTAGTGGCAAAATGTAACTAAATTTTACTGAAAGGTAACCCCAGATGTTATTATGCTGACATTAAGAGCCCCTTTGTGTCTACAAAAAAATCACTGCACCATCCATGAGCACACCCGAGCTTCAGAACATCAATACTATCTCACCAAGTCTAGTTAATCAAGCATATAGCTCGGTATTTGTGCCACCATTCAATAGTGTGGGTATTAATTGAGTAGATGTTTCCTTGTTGATGATCCAAGAAAAAATCTGTATGGCCCCTTAAATTTTGAGACTTAAAATGATGCCTAAACTCAGCAGGCATTATTGCAAGTAAAGGAGGCTTGCCATCTCACTAATTATTCTGCATCAAAAAAGGTGAATTCCTCTAGAGGGGAGTCAGGCATGCCCCTGGTGACCAGTGCTGTGGAGTCAGAGTTGAGGAGATGGAGGAAATTTCTGGTACCTGGAGTCTGCAAACAACGCACAGACTCCGACTCCTACTAAATTTAGATTGGAATTTTTTAAAAAGCAAGTTTAAATAATTAATGACTTATCTACTGTAAGAATAAAGACCAATGCATGCAGTGCCTCACGTAACCGCAAAACAAACACGTTAAGTGACTATGAAGAAGCATGCTTTTGATGTGCTTCACTATATATGGCAATACATTCGCATATTAATACAGAGGAGTCAGCGAGTCGGAAGTACAAAAAACTGAGGAGTCTGAACACTTATCTACTGACCGCAGTTATGCTGGTGACCAAAGAGTTGACATACTCTGTAGCATTGCATCTCTTGATTAGGATTGTTAGTATTGTTGGTCTTCCATTACTGCATAAGAGAAACTATAAGATACTAACAAAACTAATAGCAAAACGACTAGAACAATACACTGAAAATATATTAGGGGACTATCAATGTGGATTTAGACGAAATAAATCAACTACTGACCACATCTTCACTCTCAGATGTCTCTTAGAGAAATGCTATGAATATAATATCCCAATACACCAACTTTATGTGGACTACAAAATGGCCTACAACAGCATTAAAAGAAAATACCTCTATGAAACACTACAGGAATTTGGTACACCCAATAAACTAACCAGATTAACACACATGACGCTCCACAGCTCTAAAAGTAAAATCAAGTTCCAGGGAGAATATTCAAGAGAATTCAAAATTAGACGCGAACTTAGACAAGGAGACTCACTGTCCTGCATGCTCTTCAACATCACCCTGGAGAGGGTAATAAGAAATATCCATAAATTCATAATGACACAAGGGAAACAATAACAAGATATTTCCTAAGAGAGAATGAACGTCCACAAGCAACAGGCAACAAATACAGCCAACCCATCCAGTACCTTGCCTATGCAGATGACATTGCACTACCAGTAAAAAGCATGAAAGACATTACACAATTATTTATAGAACAAGAAGTTGCATCAATATAAGCTGGGCTAGAAATTAACACCCAAAAAACAAAAAACATTTACATGTCAAGAGAAGAACAAAGAGAAAAGGTCATCAAAATTAGAAACCATTATAATAAATAATTTCAAAAAAGTAAATTACTTTAAGTATTTAGGATCTACAATCACTGAAAGCAATGAAATTTTAGCAGAAATAAAGGAAAGAATAGCAGCAGGCAACAAAACCTACTACAGCGTGAGTAGCTACAACATGCAAGAAAAACTATAAAAAAAACATCTACAAAACAATAAAAAAGCCAGTGATGAGACCTGGACACTTACAAAAAGTACAGAAAATATATTTAATACCTCAGGAAAATCTTTGGACCAACAAAAGATGAAAACAGATGGATGATGCGCAGCAATAGAAAGGTCTCTGAGTTGTAAGAAGACCCTACTATTGTGGCTGAGATATAAAAAAAAAGGGCAGACTACGCTGAACAGGCCACCTGGAACAAATGCCAAACAGCAGAGGAGCAAAAGTGATATATACTCAGAACCCCAAAGGAAAACGACCTAAAGGCAGACCCAGACTGAGATGGTTGGATGATGTCAAGATGGATCTGCGACAGATAGGGGTCCAGCCCTGGAAAAAGAAGGCAATGGATAGGTCCGAGTCGAAGGAGGTGGTGAGGCATTCCAGAGCCCTCCAAGGGCTGTAGCGCCAGAGATGATGATGATTACCGGTACTGTGGCTGAGGTCATTTCATTAGTATTAAGATTATTAGAGTTAGGCTTACTAAACTTTACCAATATTCCAATAAAAAAGAAAAAGTAGCCTATAAGTAACTATAAGGCATAGGCCTATAAATGATATAAGCTCTCTTTAATTCTTTATATTTTCAAAGATTATTAAGTGTTAAAGCATTTTAAAATGTTAAAATAAAAGGCTAATGGATAATAGGGTATATATATAAATATAATATATGAGCTATATACTATATAGTATATTCTAGATTTAATATTTTGGAAAAAAGGTATTTTTTTTATAATTTTAATTACTATTGACTATTGTCAATAGTATTGACAATTAACTCTTAAAAACCCATACGACGATTCAATCGTCGATTGGATTGTGTGAAAACGCCCAAACGACGAGTGAATCGTTCCTTGCTTAGACCCTAAAAGCTCCGAACACAGACAATTTATACAGATTTTTTTCATTAATACACATTCCCGGATGAAAAACCAAGCGAAGTAACTCTAATTATATTTTGTTTAAGCCATTTTCAGCGTATACACGATGAAAATGGATAGGCCATCATCGGCCGAGAACTAACGCTTTGACGGAGCGCCGTAGGCCTACACGCGGCACTTTAAAATTATTTTTTAGACAATTAATTAGACGTTAGTGACAACTATTTTATTTTAACTAGTCGTTTTTAAACTGAAAATGACTGTAGTGTAGCTAACGGGGAAAATGATGAAGACAGGCTACTCATTTCTCAATCATCAACTAGGTCACAGTCAGCTGATCGATAAACTCATAGCCCAATTGTAGAATTCTAATATACCCTTTGTCCATTTTGAAAGGAAATATTAATAATTAACAAAAAGAAACCATACATATTTAGTATCATTTTAAAGGTTAATAAATTTTCTTTTTATTTAATATAATAACAAAAGGGCGTTTGTTGAATTTTATCAATAAAAATGTTTTTATTCTGTTTATTTGTTGGTCGTTTTTGGTGTCTTTAAAAAAAGGTCAGAATTTTAACAAAAACTACAGAAATATCAAAATATAAAATAACAAAATATTTATATCACTAAAAGGATATTTCTATTCCCTACACAATGATACCACATACATACAGTAATTGTTTTGAAATATTGAATAAAAAATATTTTCTAGGGGGCCTACTACCCAGTAAAAAAAAAATCCAAGGGAAAATTAGAAAATAATTCAGGCAAAACGTGAACAAAATAAAATAAAGGCTTTAAAGAGTTAATTGACAAGAAGTTTGAAGTAGTAAGAAGTGACATTGTTATTGTTATTTGTTTTTAAATTTTTAAATGACAAAAAATGTTTAGTGGTTAACCTTGTCCTTGTTTTTAACACCTGTGGCCTTGATTCAATAAGAGTTTTAAATAAGAGGAGAAAACAGTTCTAGTTTTTTTTTTCAAGGTTAAAGTAAATATCTGACACGCTCTTTAAGTGTGACTGTATTGTCTGTATGAGTGTGAACCAAAAATAGGTCAGCATCAATGTTGAATGGCAATGTGAATGGGACAACTGTTTTTTAATATTCTATTTATTAAGCCTATAGGGCCTAGGCCTAAACAAAACGTTATTTAACTGCATAATGTGTATAAATTGTTACGCATTTTGGTTAATCTCTGTGTCTCTGTGTATACCTAAAATAGCTATACTCTTATTCTACAAAAATATCATTTCATGATTTTAATATTATTTTTTAGCCTACTTTACTTACAGTCGGTGAATCCCTGCTTTTCTAACAGCTGATGAGATGGCCTTGATAGCAGTGAGAATCGCATTTAACAATTGAGTGAGATCCCCTGTGGCTTTTGGATATTTACGCTGTTCTTCGAGCACAAATCTAGTTAGAGTAATGCAGTCAGTATCAATCGGCTGTCCAGTTGACATTTTCAAATAATTGGAGTGTACCTTTGTCTATAGCTAATAAAATTGTCTTGAACAAACCGATTTCTTCCTTCACTGCTTGCAAAGCATTGCCAACTAAAAAGGAATAAATAGACCAAAGTACATCATCTGGACTGATGTGACCGATACGATAAGTTTCGCATCCATACATTTCTATACTTTATCATTATCATATACCTTCTAGTTTTTTGTTAATATTGATATTGGAAAAAAAAAAAAAAAAAAAAAAAAAAAAAAAGCTAACATACAACCTTAACATTTATAACTTAGCTTAGTAGTTATAATCTATATGATTTTTTTAAAAAGCGTTGCATTCTTTTTTAGAACAGACTATTGATTGGAACTTTCCAAAGGCCAACGGGATAATAATAATAACGGTGCTTATATAGCGCATCTATGCGCTGACAACAGTTACAGAATACAGACAGACAACGAAATATGTAATAATACGCTAATTCTGTTGACGAAATAGGTGAGTCTTCAGCCGGCTCCTGAAGGTGTCATCGCTAGGGCTCTGGCGAAGCTGTAGTGGGAGGCGGGAGGTGATTCCAAGCGGACGGTCCTGCTTAGGAATAATAATATGAACGTTCGCCAGCGGACACTAGCCTCACACGATCCGCAGAGTAAGCGCGCCAGAAGCCAAAACGAAGTGGGTGGGACTGGATGTAGAGCTCCAGACAAGAGCGAAGGTAATCCGGGGCACAGTTATTCAGGCACTTATAGCAGAGAGAAGCCAGTATATATGGGATAACCACAGAAGGGGAGAACAACGAGTATTTAGCCCAATATTTCTCTACAAACATCTAGACTAGATCTAATAGTTTTAAAAATGTAGCCTACGCAATTTTTTTGTTATAGACTAGTCTAGATCTTTATACAGCTTAGGCATACTAATAAGATAAGAATGGGCATTTCTTATAGGCCTAGCGCTATTAAATTAGCATGCCCAGTGCGCTCTTGGTGTGATTTGCATTGGCACATGTATTTGCCAAAGAGAATGGTCTTCTTTAAGTTCTTTTTGAAAGATTCTTTTGTCTCAGATTCTCTCAGTGTCAGTGACAGAGAGAAGGCGCCACTGACTCAAATGAGCGCACTCCCAGGTAGGCCTACTTCTTTCTGTGTCCATCCAAACTAGGAGTTTTGAGTGACTGTGTTAAAGAACGCAGTTCCCTAGATGCCTTGATATAAGCTCTCGAAGATAAGGAGCAATGCCCTTTATGCATCCGTATGTAATGGACATAATTATGTGCTCTATTCGCTTTATCACCGGGAGCCAGTGGAGATCCCTTAGTGTTGGGGAGATAATATAATCTTGCATCCTTACCCCCGAAACAATGCGCGCCGCGGTGTTCTGCACTATCTCTGCAGCTGGTTCTGGGGCAAACCCCACAGGCAACTATTGCAGTAATCCAACCTTGACTTGATAAGAGAGACTGCTAGGTATTCGCCGTCTTTCTATTGAGTTGAGGTCGCAGATGACCTAGAGCACGTAGATGAGACGTACAAGCCTTAACCACAGCACTGATATGTGGAACCATTGATATTTTATTATCAATAAAAAGGCCAAGGTCTCTAACCGTGTTGGGCAACGTTATCTCGGAAGCCCCAACCTTGATCGTAGTCAGTGCCCTCACATAGGGGGGGCTGGGGCAGAAGGGGGATATGCCCGGGGGCGGCACTTCCAGGGGGCGGCAAATGTAGTCTAAATATAGCAAATATAGCACTAAACAAGCAGTTACAGTATGCAAGGGGGCAGCGCTGAAACTTTTGCCCTGGGGCACCACATAAGCTTGTAAGGCACTGATCGTAGTATCAGAGATTTTCCGAAGACTGACATCAGTCATACATGGGAGGGCATGATAAGAATCTTTGTATTCTTGTAAAATACATGTTTTAACCTGTCCTTTTTTTAGTCTTGATAGAATAAATAAAATAACATACTGGGAAATGCGTCACTATTAGAACTAGATGTCGCTCTAATATTCCAATAGTTTTGTCTTGTTTCGGAAATGTAGGCCTAGGCCTACAAAAAAAAATCATTTTCGTTTAGCTTATAGTCTAGGGCCCTATTGTGACGATGTGTTTGCTAATTAGCGAGGATATTAATTATCCCGCCATATTAGTAACCTGTTCATTTTGATAATATATGCACCCTTTTCGTCATAAAATGACCTGATGCATGTCGATGCGACCTTGAGTAAGCCAATGTTTTTCGCTGGTGCCGACGACCCTCTCTTAGGTATAGCCTACCTGGATTCGAAGGTAATCTATATATATATATATATAAACATCGTGTTTGTGTCCCCAAGTATACCCATTGGTCAATTTGAAAACACGTGAGTTTGTGTCACTGACCTATTTAGGCTTAGGCCTACATAGGCCTACTGTCTAATAATTTTTCACATCGGACATGTCACCCATGTGTCTTCGCTAGCTCAGTGGTTAATGTAGTGGACTGCTATGCGGGCGACCGGGGTTCGATTCTCCAGTTAGACTATACCTTTTTTTTCTACATTTTTTTTTCAAATTTTTATAAACAAAAGACATTATTGTTACTGTAAATCTACGGGAAATTTATATATTTGGTTAAATAAAAATACTTGCCTTTTTTTTTTATCCGATTACAATATTTATTTAAAATTACTTTCCTAAAAGTCTTCAGTTAAAAAATAATAATTTAAATATTAGATTTATAGCTTTCTTTTAATTGTAGGTTACAAAATTTTTATCTGCACCCTAACCCTACTTAATTAATTATACAGTCCTGTTTTTTTTTCACCCGGGCAACGCCGGGCAATGTAGCTTGTAGCCTATACATACAACTTGTCCATTGAATCGATAATTGTGTATCTAGAATCCTTTGAACGAGAAGCCGGTGCTCTTCAGACGCCACACATGTGGTCAGGCAGGAGTGGCTATATCATTTCTCAGAGTCGTGTGTTGTGTAAACATGGGTAGCCTATGAGGATTGTCAGTCGCAACGAAAGAGCTTGTTTTGAGGATAAGAGATAGAGAGAGATGGTCAATATTGTAGGGGATAGTCAAGCGATGTGTCAATCTCACACTACCTTGCAGTCCCTAATGTCCACTGAAATCTATTACTGTTTGATTTAGTTTCAATAGCGGATTAGTTTGATATTGTTCAGGCTTAAAAAAAGCGTCCATTTAACATGCCACGATTGCAAGCCAGACTGAAAGTCAGTAAAATGTTGAAGGAAAAGAGTTCATTATTTGAACATCTAAACATCCATAGGCCTATAGTCACTGCGACTTTGTTTCATTGAGGAACTAGTTTATTTATAGGTGTAAGGGGGGGAATTAACTGAGTGTAAGTTTGAAAGAGTGTGTGTGTTATTGAATTATATAACACACACAATTAAATTAATATACATCTATTTACATTTATATACAAGGGGAGGGGACGGGTATATCTGTGCATACCTATATTGTGGTAGGCAGGTAGGATTAGCTACCTGGATGAACCAATAGTAAAAACTACAATTACTAGCTAACTATACTAAATACTAGACTATACTAAACTACTAAAACTACACTAAGCTAAACACAGAACAGCAAACCACAAATAAACAAACATAAACCACGCACACTACAACAATGTATCTATCTATCAAGGGAACAAATAAATTTTTCATAATACACAAGTTTATTCAAATATAAGCCCTAACCATCAATATCAACAACAACTAAATAAATCCATCGTCTACCAACGCCCTTTCTAACTAAATAAATCACAATCTCTACCAACTCTTAATTCACATACTACAAAATCATAATTCAAATCTTCTCATCATTTAACACACTATCTAATATCTAACTAAGAAAATATATACAAGAGACCTAGCAATTTCTAACATCTAACTTAAAAATAATATATAACCAGAGAATAAATATATACAAGAGACCTAGCAATTTCTAACATCTAACTTAAACCAACATATAACAAGAGACTAATTTAAAACCAACATATAACACGAGACCAACAAGGTAGGTTTTATCCGACCTAAGGTATATAAATATAAGAATAAAAAATAGAAAAACATTAAGTAAAAAATAATAATCTTTACATAAATTCAATGCGATAAACACGTTGGGCTGACCGATATCATTCAACATGTGCCGCTCTGGTTTAATTCAGTGATCGTAAATCATACTAAAATCTATATGCTATCTAAACAATCGGACATAATATTAACTCATCTTAATCCATCACCAATGTTAAGATATTAATCTACAGTTTAGAATACTTATTTTACATCAAAAAAGCAATAGAAAAATGTTATAATTAAACTTACGAGACTAGTATGCCACTTTCACGACCACCACCACTAGAAGGCCAACAACTAACCGGAAAAGAGATTAAATAGGGCGACCCAAACACTATCACTGACCAATAAAATTTATTGACCCGCAGCCAATCGGATTCAAACAACCTGAAAAAGCGCTCCAGTATAATTAGTTAAAAACTTAACTGTGCTTTGTTATGAAATTAAAAGAAAATATAATGAGAACAGTACAAAAACACCTTGTAGACCACCTGTCTACATACAGGCCGCCCACATTTTTTATCGTTTTCGATAAAACACATACCCCATACAAAGATGTTAAGTATTCCACAATGCTACAAGACCAATCAACAAAAGACTCCTGATTACCCATCCCTAAGCCAGACATTCCTAGAATATCCAAAAAAAAATCCACGTCAGTAAATAAGCAGACGCCACTGAAGGCACTGTTCTGCAATTTATGAACAAAAAACATAGGGTGGCAACCACATTTCCCAAAGTGAGCCTTGACGACTTCACAATGACATACAAAAAGTCTCGGTGAAAAGAAATGCATCATTAAAAACACATACGCTCACTCATGTTATCTCACAACCTGGCCGCCAATTTATATACCATAAAAAAACGGAAATCAAACAACATAAGAAATCCTGGCATAATAATACATAAAAACAGTAAATTATAACAATTTGCTTCCTCAGTCCGCAACTGGTGTGGACAAGAAAAAAATATATTATTTTGACAAGAACGAACAGCATCCGTTCCCCAAGAACAATACTGCCAGTTCACAAAGAACAATAAAACATACATCAGAAATCATGCTATAAAAAAACATAAAAATTATTACATTTTGTTTCCTCATTCCGCATCTGGTGCGGACAAGAAAAAAAATTATTTTGACCAGAACCAACGATGTTAGTCCCACATGAACTACACCGCCAGTTCACGAAGAACCATGGTATCAAGAAAACATGCCTCCCACAAAAGAGACAAAAAAAAATTATTTACCTACGTAAACAGTTCATAAAAATACTGCATTGAAAAAAATATTTAAATTTTCAGTTACGAAAAACAAATATGTCAACACAATAACAAGGGTGTGTCGACAACAACGGTTGCATTATTTACATATTAACATAGGAAAAAAAAGAAGAGGTTCACAAAAAAAAAAGCAGCAAATATATTTACAGGTGGTGACAAAAAAATGTATGACGAAACAAAACACAACATGGCAAAATTTCTCTGGTAGGCCCAGGTCAGAACGTCTGAAAGCATCCAATTCCTGGCGTCTGAATGAAAAACACTTCTTTGGTCCATCTTTCCACTCTTGGACACAACACTAGCCCCTCCAGGGCAATACACTAGCCCATCCAGGGCACTACACTAGCCCATCCAGGGCACTACACTGGCCACTCCAGGGCACTACACTGGCCACTCCAGGGCACTACACTGGCCTCTCCAGGGCGCATCCAGACAATCCATGGCTCCCCCTTGGCCGAGGGAAACCAGGCAGGTGGCCCTGGTCGGCACACCTCTCGTGGTGGTGGTGGGGCAAGAAGGTGGTACTTGCCCCAGTTGCATCTCTCCGGCAGCAGCCATCGTCACTGTCACCCGAGCCCAGGACCCTGGTGACCCATATGGAGGTCCCAACGCCAAGGCCTGGCCCAAGCATACACCGCCAGCTTCCAGGCTCCAACAGCTACAGGATGCCGGACCCTGGTGACCAAAGTGTAGGTCCCAATGCCAGGGTCTGGCCCAACACACAGCTAGCTGCACAGCCCCAATGGTCACAGGACGTCCACTGCTGCCGTCGTCTCCGTCGGCCCTACCTATGTTGGTCTCTCTCCTACCTAACGCTAACTGCCAAAACAACAACTAAGCCTAACACACTAATACCAAAAATCAACAACCAACCTAGGTCTAACAACTATCCTGCATTACTCACACAACCTAATCCACAGAGAACTACTACTCAAACCAAGATCCAACTCCTATATACCAAACAACTATACCATAAAATACCACTCCTGGTCAAACAAAAATAAACCATCAAAACTATCCTAACCGAGACCCTAATCTACACAACTGAGGCCTAACCAAAAAGAAACTAACTATATTGGTCCATCCAAGCACAGATCCCACTTCTGACACCATTTGTAAGGGGGGGAATTAACTGAGTGTAAGTTTGAAAGAGTGTGTGTGTTATTGAATTATATAACACACACAATTAAATTAATATACATCTATTTACATTTATATACAAGGGGAGGGGACGGGTATATCTGTGCATACCTATATTGTGGTAGGCAGGTAGGATTAGCTACCTGGATGAACCAATAGTAAAAACTACAATTACTAGCTAACTATACTAAATACTAGACTATACTAAACTACTAAAACTACACTAAGCTAAACACAGAACAGCAAACCACAAATAAACAAACATAAACCACGCACACTACAACAATGTATCTATCTATCAAGGGAACAAATAAATTTTTCATAATACACAAGTTTATTCAAATATAAGCCCTAACCATCAATATCAACAACAACTAAATAAATCCATCGTCTACCAACGCCCTTTCTAACTAAATAAATCACAATCTCTACCAACTCTTAATTCACATACTACAAAATCATAATTCAAATCTTCTCATCATTTAACACACTATCTAATATCTAACTAAGAAAATATATACAAGAGACCTAGCAATTTCTAACATCTAACTTAAAAATAATATATAACCAGAGAATAAATATATACAAGAGACCTAGCAATTTCTAACATCTAACTTAAACCAACATATAACAAGAGACTAATTTAAAACCAACATATAACACGAGACCAACAAGGTAGGTTTTATCCGACCTAAGGTATATAAATATAAGAATAAAAAATAGAAAAACATTAAGTAAAAAATAATAATCTTTACATAAATTCAATGCGATAAACACGTTGGGCTGACCGATATCATTCAACATGTGCCGCTCTGGTTTAATTCAGTGATCGTAAATCATACTAAAATCTATATGCTATCTAAACAATCGGACATAATATTAACTCATCTTAATCCATCACCAATGTTAAGATATTAATCTACAGTTTAGAATACTTATTTTACATCAAAAAAGCAATAGAAAAATGTTATAATTAAACTTACGAGACTAGTATGCCACTTTCACGACCACCACCACTAGAAGGCCAACAACTAACCGGAAAAGAGATTAAATAGGGCGACCCAAACACTATCACTGACCAATAAAATTTATTGACCCGCAGCCAATCGGATTCAAACAACCTGAAAAAGCGCTCCAGTATAATTAGTTAAAAACTTAACTGTGCTTTGTTATGAAATTAAAAGAAAATATAATGAGAACAGTACAAAAACACCTTGTAGACCACCTGTCTACATAGGCCTATATTCAGAAAATGAACGAGACTTATATCATTGATACCATGAAGAATTTATATGTAGGTCTATTATAAATTATAAGTAAAGTACCCATCGGATCGAATTGATCCATAGGTCCGATGAAGCAGCGTTCACCAGACTTTAAACCTCACTTCACCGGAGTGATCGAATCGAGACTAATCTCTTAGGATTCGGAGGACAAACACACTTGTACTACGTAGCCCAGCTAAATCATCGTATAGGTTTGGTGCAAACCGTTGACCGTTCCCATCCACTCTTTCCTCCTGCAAGGCAGGGCAGTCTAAAAGCAAATATAACACACAGAGTTATATTTATATATACCGGTATTATTTACATTATATACAAAGGGGGGGGGGCGGGTTATCTGTGCATCCCTATATTGTGGTAGGGAGGTAAGCTAACTATACTAAAACTAAACTCACGTTACAACAACAAATAAACAAACATCAACAACAAACCACAAAATCTAACTATATAGTAAACAAATATCTTTTTCATAATACACAAACAAGTTTATTTATATATAATAAGCCCTAACCATCAATGAATCATCATCAATAAACATCATAAATAACTAAACTATTTTTGTGTTTTTTTACTATATTCCCTTGCCTTTGTATTTAACTATATTTGTTACCAAAACTTGCCAGTTTTGGCTTGATAATTTGTTTTACAATACCTCCCTACCACAATATAGGGATGCACAGATAACCCGCCCCCTTTGTATAAAATGTAAATAATATGTATAAATATAACTCTGAGTGTAATATAAAAGAATAACACATACATATAACCACAGTTAATTCCCCCCCCCCCCCCCCCTTTACACAAATGCTCGACCGTCTCTTCTTCTTCAAAGCAATGTCGACACCGCGAATCGAAATTTGGGCCTAAATCGTCTGAAATAGGCACCAATGGGACAGTGTCCTGTCCGGAACTGGGCAATCGTTGCCTGTTCTCTCATGCTCGATTTGGCCGTTTTAATGGCTGTCACACGCCTCGACACTTGTCAGACTCGTCCCAATTATTCCACCATTGTCTTGACTGCCACTCACGTATTGATCTGCGGGCTCTCTCAAAGGAGGACGGACCTTTTGGATCCCTTCTTGGCCAAGGCATCCACCATCTACATGTACATGAGACTGAGGGAACATAATTTATATTGAGTCATTGTTGATCTAAATTTAGTTTTTATCTCCTTCAGCTGAGAAAAAGATCTTTCTCCAGAGCAATTGGCAAACATCATACTAAAAAAAAACAACTCAAAATTGCTTCTACATTAGGGAATGCTGATTGGACTCGATCGTTAAACATTACCCTATGCAGATCCTGATGTGTCAGACTATCATGTTCCGCTGAACCATAGGCTTGACTATATCTAACATATTGATGAAAATGCTTGATTTCTCCTACAAGATTCATGTGCACATCTTCAGGATATGTTTGGCATAAAGCACTAAATCCTTCACGAATTTCTTCTTCTGTAGATTCTAATTTTGTTAAGAATGAAAACTTTTTGCAGCATCATTGTATACTGAGGCCCACTGTGTTAGACTTGACTCAAATGCATCCATCAGAGGTATAAATGTTTCGATTCTGAACTTGTCTCATGACTCAAGGTTCTTTAAAGCATCATCTTCATCATCACTGATATGCCTTCTTCTATATCTGCTTTTTTTTTGTAATCAACATCAAGCAATTTTCCCTTTGCTTTTTCTTCAAAATGATCGAACATATCACTGGAACATTTAACAAAATAAATCCGAATGTGACGCATACAATATCTTACATACATCTAGACTAATTTGGGGGGGGGGGGGGTCTTGCAGTCATTGACTAATCTTATGAAATCCATCCAGCAAGTAACTCCACAAATATAACATTACCATAAATTCAAACTTCCCAACTTTATTCAAAATATTTATGGCTTGATTTCTTGTTTCGCCTTTCTCTGTAGTATCAATATGCAGCTGATGCAATGCAGAAATTATTCCATCATAACTATCAAGTATTGCACTTGTGTCCATGTAATGTGCTTCCCATCTAGTCTTTGACAAAGACTATGGAACTTTTGAATCCTCTTTGAAGAATGACAACAGTACTGCCCATCTATGTGCAGATGATGAAAAGAAATTATATATTTCTTGAACAATTCCAAAAAAGTTTACTGCATCTAAGCAACAGTCATCTACTGTTCTACCAACAAGATTCAGGGAATGACCAGCACATGGAATATACCGGTACATAGCATACTTGTTAATATTCAATATTATTTCTTGTATACCCTTGTATTTACCAGACGTATTGGCAGCATTATCATATGATTGACTCGACAGGTACTAAAATCTATTTTGCACTCATTTGTAAGGTACGTGTGCACCATCTTAGCCATACTTTCCATAATGTGTCTAACCATCTCTAGGAAAGTTAGACAACTTCCAATAGGGAGACCATCATCTGTTGAAACATACCTCGCAATAACATTGATCTGATCAATATGGGACCGGTCTGGAGTGGAATCTACAGATAAACTGAACTACCCTGCAGTACTTAAATCATCCAAGATTGAGTCTCTTACTTCATGTGCCATAATTTAGAAATTCACCACATATTGTTATAGAAAGTTAAGATGTGATACCCGATCCTTTATTCCTATTTTTTTTTATATGGCTTACTAGAAAAGGATCACATTTTTCTATAAGTTCGAGTAATCCAAGAAAATTGCCATTGTGAGGAGAACTAAATAATTGCTTATCTCCTCGTAAAGACAAACCTCGCTCTGCCATAGTAAGCTTAATTATGACTGCCACAACTCGTTCAAGAACATTTTCCCCGAACTGCCGTTTAGTATTTATAAGCTTATATATAATAATGCTGCAGTATATTTAAGTATACTTATATGACAATTGTTCACTTGAACAATTTTGTTTGGGGGCCCCCAAGAAAGTGGGGGCCCTAAGCTATAGCTTGTTTAGCGTATAGGTAAATCCGGCCCAGGTCGTTGCTAGGGATTTGGGGGCCCGCGGGGCTTGGCCTCTTTAGGGGCCCCTGCATTTTGACATTCGACATTATGACATGAGAAAAAACAATTCGGACACTCCTTTGGGGGCCCCCTCAAATAGGGGCCCGGGGGGACTTTCAAATTTGCCCCTCCCTCCCCCTCTCCTTAGATAGCTACGCCACTGCCTAAATGATTGTTTCTGTGCTGCGCATTTAGTTCTGATTGAAATTGCGCTGTTAAATTATAGGCCTACTCTTGTTTAACACGTAAATCTAGTGAAAGAAGTGATTTTTGAAAGAGAGATTGGTCACGTGTGTTTGACTAATTAGTTCAGTTAACTTTTGGATTTTAAGAAGTAAAGACGCATATAATAAATGTTGTGTTTAAGATAAAATTGGACTTAGGAAATATTAATTGTTTCATGGATTTATGTATTATGAATGGCGCATGAGAGAGGATCAAATTTGGTACCTTTAAGGAATCGTATTTATGATTTATTTATACGCTAAGGTTAAGGTTTTATTATTGAAAAGACCCCACTCATTATTAATGAAAATGACAAAATTTTTGGAAAATTGTCTCACCCCCCCCCCTACACTACACGTTATCCCAGCCTAGAGTGGTGATCGTAATTCACTCCTGTTTAGAATGTTAGTAGCCTACTCATTTATTAGTAAGCTAGCGTATGTAGTGATTGAAAAAGTGTCATTTCGAGGCCTGTTAAAACTTGGACGCCTAGTTACGCTGCTTTTAGCCAGCGTCTTTATCTTTTTTTCAATTTATGGCAGGTAGCCACTATTGATTGTTAGACTCAAAGAAACCCCACGTGACCAAGAAAAAATATGCTAGCCATAACCAGGTTTTGAACCCCGGACCTTCGGGGAATGATTTTGCAAAGGCGATGATTGAATGGGCTCGTAAGCTCTGAGATCATGCAGAGGTGCATCTGCGGCACTGACCGGCCTTCGTCTACTTCCTCACCAACTTAACCAGTGGTACTACTGGTACAGCAACTGTTGCAATTCTGACAAAGGCCAAGGTGTGTGACAACATGTGAAACGGCCCAAACGAACACATTTTTTTTGCAAAAGATTCCAGACATTTAACATAAATAAATAAATTGGTTACTTATATAGCGCTTCTATCCATGCTATTTTAGCATGCTCAGTGCGCTCTGTAAACACAATGCTGCCTGCTGGCGCAAATATGTTTACAGGCCCAAAACTCCTGCAGGGCGACAGGGATCCGCCGATGGCCGGGCTAGAACCCGCGACGTGTCAGTTGGTTTTTGGTTGACAGTCCGGTGAACTAACCGCTAGACCAGCCGGCTTCACATTATGGGGTTGTTAAATAAAAAGACTTGCCTATTTTTTTTACCCGATTACAATATTTATTATATATTTTAAATTAGGGCCTACTTTCCTTCAGTAAAAAGAAAATTAATTGGCCTATTAGATTTATAGCTTTCTGTTCATATTTTTTAAAATATGTAGCTTATACAGGCCTGTTTTTAATTTCACCCGGGACAACGACGGGCAATTTAGCTTGTAGCCTATATTTATACTTTTACACACAGACCAAGTAAAAGAACTGCAACAATTTTGTAGACTACACACTATTTTATTATATAAGCGTTTAATTTTTTTTTATAGTTTTTTTTTTGCCAGATACAAATTAGACAAATGTAATTATGAAATCAATTCATCCCTATAGTCTTTAAAACATTGACATTTAATTGAACCAAACTGAATACACAATTAATTAATAAAGTTTTTTTTTTATACATAAAAGATTGTTTGTTTATAAAGAAATATTTTCATTTGATATGTCCCTAACAAAATTGGATTGAGTTGGTTGTTGCTTATTCTATCTCTGGCACTTCAAGTTACCATAATCCACATTGAACTAAATCACTACTTGTGTTATAGGTTTCATACATTGACAAGGATTAAATATTTGTAATAAAAAATGAATTTTTGCAGAAAGATGGGTGTATACAAGGAATACAATCTACACACAATAATATTAAATAGTAATGTATTTTAAAATAAGATGAACAAGTGAAAAAGGATGTATTACAATGAGCAGTTACAGATATGAATATATTCAAAAAATATAACAACACAAAAAGTACCATTATATCTACAGTGTGTGTAATGAGAGGGAAAAACTACATAGGTGTGGTATAAGTACGGGTGACTTTAAGTTGATCATTTTAGTTGTTAAGACACCTTATTGAAGTAAAGTAACTTTTTCATACTGATGTATTGGGCTATTTGCACACCAGGGGATTATGTGGCCCACACAATACCAAGCTGCCTTTAACATTTCCCCAAACTAATGTCAGACCCAGGTATAACCTAGCATTAAACCTGAATTCAACACTGAGACCATTGGAATGGCAATTCGATGCAGCCATTACAACATGTCCTATGTATACAGTGATCAAAGCTTAATTCAAACTGGGAATTCACTGCAGCTAATTTTAATTTAACATGTTCGTAAGCTTAACTGGGAATTCACTGCAGCTCCTTCAATCAACATGTCTCATAAATGATCAAAGCTTTACTCAAACACTACTAGACATGTAGTACATGTGCTGTATGCATTTAGTGGCAAAGTTATCATTATATTTCTTTACACATTTCATGAGTGATAGAAAAAGAAAGTTCACATTACATAAAAAGAAAAGCATAAATATAAAACTAGCCCGTTTCCCATGAACCACAAAATTTCTATTATAAAATAAACCACAAATTTAGACTTTTAGTTTAAGCCCATAGTTAATATATGGTATACATTTTTTTAGCATCAGGTAGAAATGAGATTAAGAATCAAGAATGCAAGGAGAAGATGGAATATATAACCACAACAATAGAAACATATTTATAGAGTTAGTAAAAATTTCAAATACACAGATAGTATTAAATAGTAGGTGACAGGTGTATTGCTTTACTCATACAAAAATATACTTTATAACATATATATATATGAATAATGGAGGGCATGCAAGGGGTGAAAATGACCTTAATTGTAAATAAAAGCATTATCAATTATTTTCTCTTAGCTGAATACAGCGCTTAAACTATTGTGATCTAGCAAAATAAATAGTCTTATAATGGCTAGAATGAATAAAACTTGCTGCCTATTTGCAATATATAATTACTGTCTCCAATTAACACCAATTATTCACCAACATAAAAAGATATAATGTAAATGTAGTATATTACCTGGTGGATTGTTAATCAAAATAATAACAATGGGACAATAAAAAAAAATTTGGACAGTTCGTTTTTGTCTGGTTAACAAAATTCTTAAGTAGTTTAGTTTGAACACCCATGACTGTTTATTTCTAGTACAAATTTCAACATGACAATATTATTATTGGAAGTAAAGAAAAATACACAATCAGCAGAAATATTAATGTTCACATTCAAATCAGTAGCAGTTATCTTTCAACACACAAGATTTCCTCAGGTATGAACCAGCATTTTAATTATTTGTTCATTTCTTAAGATATTTTCTTTAAATTCATTGTTTCTGATAATTTTAGTATAGCAACTTTTAAAACTGCTAGAAAAAAATGTAACTACTATTACTATAAATGAAACAATTGGTCTAAAATACATTACTTAATTTCTAAATAGGTTTAAAGAATTTTTTTTTAGCTATACTGCTAATAATACAGTTTAATCCTCAAAAATCATATTTTAATTGAACACCAGATATTTTAGACGTTTATCACCAATTGCTTTTTCTAGACAGAAATATTGTGCTATTCTATATTCTGGTTTAAAAATATTTGCATTATTATAATTTATTTTATGACTATTTTTTTAATAATTACAAATAAAAAAAAAACAAAAGCATTGTGTAATATGACAATGTTTATTTAAAAAGTGAACCAAAAATTAAAAGCACAGAAATGTTTAAAAGGCACTGACACTTAACATAGTAAGTAAAAGTAAGTTAGACAACCCTGTTTTGTGAACAGCTAGAATGTAATGAAAAAAAAAAGGGGGGAATAAAACCATAAGAAACAAAAGCTGAAATTAATGATTAGGAAAAAATAGATATATATAATGTATGTAATAATGTAATATACTACAAAGTGGTTTTCTATTAAACACACAAGGTCTTGCAAAGTACAATTTTAAAGGTATGTAATATATGAACCGCTAATAACATAACATAACATGAAATTGACACTGTTCTATAAGAGATTCTTTTCAATGATTGCCTACTAAAAAAAAATTAATGGACATTGAAAGCAGCACAGAAGCCATGCATTACGAAAGACTTGTGTTGCTAAAAAGACTAATACAAAATACTGTAACAAAATGTAAAAGCAAGAAAATGTAAAGACCAAAATATAAAATTTTATATAGTAATAAGAACTGAATTGTAAATACATTCAAATTTAGACGCAACAGTTTTCTCTTCAAGTCTATTTTACTGTATATTACCAACAATGGTTTAGTAGATGTAAAAAGATTTTTTTAAGTGCAGATTAGGTTTTCTTTTGCAAACTGTTTTTTTTTCTTACAAATACATGTTTGTCCTAATGTATTATTTTTTATGTTTGTACAGATTTAATGCAGAAACTAAACACAGCACCATAAGTATAACAAAAAAACTATAACATTCTTCTAACATTTGTGAATGATTGTGAAAAGAAGAATAACTCAAGACAAGACAATTAGTTTTCCTACACATAATGGGTCAGAGATGATAGAATAGTGTTACTGAAACAAAAAATGAACATTATTGAATGTACTGAAAACAGAGCAAGTTCAACAGACACCATGTATTTTGAAAAGTTAATACCAAGAATTTCAAAGATTTTACTATAAACTTTATGGGAAAGGTGTATTGATAGTATTGATACATTATGCAAGAAAAAATATATACATTTTCAAAACTTTTGTGATAAATGAAAATGGCAAGAGAACATTTGAGTTTAACAAGCTAACTATAAGCAAAATAAAAATTAGTCCTGCATTTCTATTTATGAGTATGCAATGACTTTATCTACTACTTATCTAAAGATTTGTGTACACAATTTGAACTTTTTTAAAGTAGCTTTTGAGTGTTCTCATTATTGACTGTAGTAAAATTTCAACTTGAATTATTATCATTGTAAGAATAATGGTAGTTTATGCATTGAAAGCCTAAATCAGAGCCTTTTAAATACAAACAATTAGTTACTAAATGTAACAGTCCTAACACTCTCTTTATGATCATACAATTCTATAATAAATTTAATTGTTTGATGACAAATAAAGACAAACTTACAAGACTTATTTACCCCGCTAAAAAAATATATATTATTATGTTGTTTTAAGCTAATTTGTTCTTTTTCATTAATGTAGGCTGCCAATGAACTTAACTAAAAATGTTAACATTGAATAATCCCAATATCTTACTATCTAAAAACATAAATCAAAGAGTTTAGAAGCCAGTGTGTTTAATACACAGATACAGGATATATCCTTTATTAATGTTAAACAAATTTGATATAAAAAGCACTTTAATGTACTATAATACTAATAAAGCTATACTAAAAACAGGATTAAGATAAGAAAAACAAATATTTCACATATTTGTATGCTTAATGTATTAAAAATTAACCCAAAAAAAAAGTTTTAGACTACAGATATGAAGAACAACAATAGTTTACATAGAGACACAGCATTTAAAATAAGATCTTCACTAATTTTATAAAATCATTTTTAGTTAACAATAAAGATAAACTAAAAACAAATACCTAATAGCCATAGCACCTTAATATAGTTATAGAATTGCTCCAGTGTTATTATAGTGGTTAACAAATGTCTTTGATCTCTGGGTCACCAGATTACATCACACGACAATTATCTTTGTCTTGATGCTGAAATATAATTACAAGAAGAATACAATATTTTATGAAGATAAATCTATTGTTTTCTTTAATGAAAAAAAATAATTAAATGAACATATCTACAACACTTACAAGTTAAGCTAATCAAATGATTTATTTTAAATACTTGATAAACTAAAAGCTTTTGATTAAGGTTTAATTATTATTACAGTTTTATAAATTGATTGCTGTTACCCCATTGTTGTAATTTTTTGTATTACAGGTTTATATATTTATATTATTCAATATTGCAAAATTTATTATTACATGCCGACATGCCTACACTCATTTATCAAAATAAGGAACAGCCAGGTAAAATTGGGGAACACAGGAAATAAATCAGCAACATATGCGTGGAGGAAGCTTTTTCAGCCCAAAAATAAATTCCAAATATATAGGATTAAAAAAGTAAATATGGGTTCCTTTACAGTTACACACTGTATATACATAATATAAAGAGTACAGAATTAATTATTATTTTTAAAAGAAGACTTTGTGAGGAGTAAATTTATCTATTTAGTATAAAGTAGGTCTAAAGGAAAAAAATGGCTCTTTTTTTTTAAAGTAAGATGTCAAGGGGGGGGGGGGGGACAACTCATAACTAAATCCCCCAAGCCTAGGACTAAGTCTTTAGTTCTGTCTATACTGAGCCTGAGCTATACATAAAAATACTCTAGTGACAAGCATTAGCAGCACTATTCCAATTATATAAATATCAATTTTACCAGCCCATTGAAAGCAGTTCCTTTTATTTATCTGCTACTTTAGATTAGACACTAGAAGGTAACAAATTGTATTGTTTTGGTTAGCAAAGATTTTTAATTTATAAAATTTTTTATTCTTCCAACTCCAAATTTTATGGAGAGTTTTACTATTACAAATGCTGCCATAAGAATGAGTGGCACATGTAAGACTTTGTTTGATAAACGGGAATTCATCAGAATTTTCTTTCCATAAAATAAATTTAAGTCCATGATATAGTCTTCGGGAGAGCTGTAATGACCCTATGCTTCTGAACCCTCCACAAAAAGAGTCATTGAAACTAAAGTGACTAGAATGAAAAAAAGTGTCAAAAGTATTTCTTTTATTTCGCATCACTATTTCTTGATAAAATGTCGTCATTTTTAGACCTGCCAATTTTGAAAAACAAACGGTCTAATGCAGAATCAGAAATGGTAGGCATGTATGTTACACATTTATATATTGATTGCTTCACCCCAATATTGTAAAATTTATTATTACAGGTTTATATATTGATTTCTAATCTCGCAATATTTTAATGCTAACTACATTTAAATAAAAAAATAGAAATGTTTTAATTTTAAGCTAAACTAGTATCACCCAAGTAAATAGGATAATAAAGATAGAAACAGACAATTGAAACCATTATAAAGTACACAAACCTTTCCAGAATCAACTTCATCTCTTGGTCCTGAACGTCTCTGGCTATATGAAGAAACACTTCGAATGTTTTTGCTCATTGTGCATTTTGCAACTTCCTGTGAAGTGATTTTATTATTTATATAAATGTCTAGATATTACAATCAAAGTCTAGATATCACAAAAGCATTTATACAAAGTGTTTATACTTTAATCCTCTAAACATTTGTTTTAAGTAGCTGTCTAAAAAGGAGTTGGATTACTAAAAGAAATGAAAATTCTCCAGGATAAACTTGTCAATAATTTTAATGTTCTATTTATAAAGTTTCAAAGTTCCTCACATGTTCGTCTCCATCCAGCAATGCTGTTGTCATCTCAGCAGCCACAACCCATCGTTTGCCCTTCAAAACCAAATCACTTGGTGGATTGTGAGTTTGATCAGAATCAGCACTCCAAAGCTAATTTTTAAAAAGATTGGAATTAAACAATGTTACAAATGGATTGTATTACATCCTAATACAATGAAGCTGGCTTAAAAAAAAAAAGGTTGAATCTTCTATGATTTAAATTTGTATGAGTTTATTATTTAGTCTAAGATTGAGTTTAATAAATACTTACAGTTGTTGATTGACCTGCTTTTATAATATTCTTCCCAAACTTGTGTCTGGTCTCATTATCTCCAGCTGTATGTTTAACTTGCCAGTGCAGAAGTGGAATGTCCTCAAAAACAAAAATGAATTGAACAAAGTATGAAGTTTATTTCTCATTTATAAAAAAAACAAGACTAACTATGCTTGAAAAAATGGCTCTATACTTCTATCATTTCTAACAACACAAACATTTTGAGAGTTGCTAACAATTTTTTCTTACATATATATGTATATATACAATATATGCACATATGGATAGTTTCTTTGTCTTTATATTAAGGAATCAGAAATATTAAAAAATATAGACAAGTAAGTAAATGTATGATTTACACAATTCATCAATATTTAGGATATAACCTCCCCTTTAAACAAAGCCAAAAAAAAGATATTTAAGTCCCATCTGGCAATAGTTGATAAATTACAAAAGTAGAGGTTGGAATAAAAAAAGGGTTTTAAAAAACTACACTACTTGCAACAATTGGATATCAACTAACCTTATCTGTAGTATTGGTCAATTTGATAAACTTGCCATCAGTATCGACCTCTGAAATATCAATTCCACAAGTTGATGATGCACTTCGACTGTATCCACTAGATGAACTGCGCTGAGTGTATTCTTCAACAGCTTGTCCAATATCAACCCTGCGTCTTTTCTTGCCAATAGCAGGAGAAGCCTGAGCTCTTTCTGCAGTTGCGGAGAGATTCAGTCTGCAAACAAATGTGTAAAATGTTATTAAACAGGTAATCTGGCTAATCTCTTCTATAAGAAAACATTTGGAGATAACAAAACACAATTTAAAAACAGCAGATGAGGCCCATATCACAAATGTAACACCAGAAAACCTTTTGGTAGTTAATTATTCACTTTTAGTCTTGGTATATAATGGTTACACTAAGTACAGACGTTTCTAAAGTCTAGTCAGGGTTCTTACACTTGATTCCTTTGGAAATTCGCAAATTAAAATAATTGCAAACCAATTAATGCTGATGTCTTAATGTGTGAAATATCTAAATATATATTGGAAATATACGTTTTTATTGGAAGTCTAAATTGAAATCTTAGGCTAAACTAGTATCACCCAAGTAATAGAGCATAAAGATAGAAACAAACTATTGAATACATTATAAAATACACAAAAAGGCAACTAAAACCTTTATAAAATACACAAAGAAAATACTAATAATAAAACATTTTCAGTGATTTTTTTAAATAAATAAATCATTTTTATGTTTTTTTGTCTCTTTTCTTAATAATTTTCATGATAAATTTGTAAAGGTTCAAATTGCACCACATTCACAAAAATAATTGGGTATTTTTTCTACAAACCTTTGTGTTTGTCAACAAAGTAACTTGACCATACACAATAAACTTTTGGAAAAATGGGACTTTGTGAAGTGTAAAATTTGAAAGTTTAATAACTTTCTTTATATTTGAAATAAATGTAAAAAAAATATGTCATTTTGTCTCTCTTCTAAGCATTAAAAAAAAACCTCAATAGTTGAAAGAAAAAGATCTGAGTTTAATATATATTTGGCATTAAGGAAAAAACTGTATGTCTACAAAAGTACTATTTTCATTTTTGTAGTTAAATCTCCGAATGTTGTTACAAAATGTATATAAATCATACCTTGTTTCTTCAGACTCCAATAATTTTCTATAGGCTTCAATTTCCCTGTCCAGCTTAATTTTGATTTCCAACAAAGCAGCGTATTCAATCTCTAAGTCTTCAAGTTGACGTCTTAGATGTGCAATTTCTTCATCACGTTGCTGAAGTCTGCTTCGGAAATCATTTCTTTCACGCTGAAGCTGTTTCTCAAGATCTGCAATGCGTATCTCATAACCTGCATGCTACAAGGAAAGAAACTAGGTTAGCATTCTTATATTCTTTTTCTTCATCTTTTTCTATTGACATTACATGAATTCAGAAGTATTACTAAAAGTATTATGCCAATTTGTGGTAAAACAAAAAAAAAGTGTCTGACAATAAAAAAAATTTCTACCTCTGATCTCAATTTCTGCAGCTCTGATGAAAGATCATCAATAGTTGATCTTGCTAGAGTCAATTCTTCCCATGCAGCACTTGAATTGGCAGTACTTCTTGCAGCCTGAGCTCTTAAATCTTCAATCTGAAACAAAGAGAGTATTTAATTTGTTCATTTAGTCAGCTAGTAGCCAACAATTGTACACAAAATTCTTTGTTGGAAGCTAGTAGGTATTGCATGTAGATTAGCTCAAATAAGAATCATGATTCCTTTTTAGGCCTTCACATATGCTAAACTTTTATAAAGAAAAAAAAATGTTTAATTAAAGTAGCTTTTCACCCAGTAGCTGCCTCAAAATATAACATTTTAAAATGATAATATTTATAAAGCACATCATACCAAATATCTTAAAAACTTACATCAAAAATATTAAATGTGCTAAACAATTTAGCAGTTATAAATAATTAATTGCATATATATAGTCATATATAGTCGTATTATATTTTAATAACATTTTAACTGAAAAATTAAAAATAAACATTTTCATTTATATTTTTTAACAGTTTTAAACAAGATTATAATCAATGGCAAGTCATAATCTTAAGTCTGTAACTCCTGCCTCAAAATTACATTTATTTTCAGCTATTCTGTCAAGCATCATTCAAGTGACCCAACCGTAAAACTGTATACAAATAGCATTACTTCTGACAACACCAGACACTATTTCAATTCATATTTCTATCTCAAGACTTTTTAGTTCATAATTTATACATTAGATTTATGTAAGTCCAGCGAGTAGTTAAAATTTCAACTACAAAAAAATGCACATTTTATAAAATCTAATCATCAGAAATGCACTTTTATGTTTATAAATAGGCTGAATTGACACCTAGCCAGTTGTACTTTTATGTTTACAAATATAAATAGGCTGAATTGACACCTAGCCAGTTGTACTTTTATGTTTACAAATATAAATAGGCTGAATTGAGACCTAGCCAGTTGTACTTTTATGTTTATAAATAGACTGAATTGACACCTAGCCAGCAACAGAAAGTGTATTATTTGTTATTTTTTAAATCTATGAGCCCTTGTAAAAATACTATTATTCAAACTTAAAAAAAAATTTAAAGCAAGATGTGTAATTATCAGATTTAAATTGTGATTAAAAATCATCTCAACCTTTAAGATTGGATTGCTTGATACAATTTGTTTGTTAAGTAAGTGCATACCTTGTTATTGTAGAGCGACTCCAGCTCAACTTTGACAGACTGCAAATCACTATCATGTTGTGCACGAATTTCACGCAAAGCATCCTGAAGACGAGCTTCATATTCCTGTTCAACTCTACCATCAACTTCTTCTAATTGTGTGGAAGTTCGAATTCTTGATTCTTCAAGTTCCTAAAATAAGTTGAGAAGGCTTTTTTTTATCAGTTGGCCATAAAGACATAATATACAACTTCTTAAATAAGTAGAGAAGGTACCTACTACCACTCAAAAAGAAGGCATAACATATTATCTAAGACAAGTTAAAAAGATAAATTTAAGACTGATATTCAAATTTTTTTTTTGTATTACCTGCTCATAGACTTGGCTCTTGAAGTGTAGATCCTCTTTGAGTGTTTTGACTCTATTTTCCAGATCTACCCTCAGTAGGGTTTCATCTTCTAATTGCTTTTTTGCAGCGGCAAGTTGATTTTCTAATTTTGTCAATTCGGTTTTAAATTTCTGAAAAGGATAAAATGTTTTAATACTAGAACTTAGCCCATGCTCTATTGTTCTTTCTTTCTAGATTGATAAATGGTCTTAATACATTAGAATTCAGAAAGAAAAATTCTTTGTCACTGTTTGCTAACACACTTTGAGGGTTCATTAAAAAAATGCATAAGTTACAATTTATAATAAGGTTTTAATATAGTTTTACATAATCACTATTCTAAATGTTCAAATCAAATGGCAGTATTAAATAAAAATTTGACCTCCTATAACTAAAGAAACATTTTTCAAGTACAGTAAGACAAGAGTACCAGATTTAGATGTAATTGCACTTTTTATTAGACTTTAACTATGGTGTGATCAGAAGCTTATTAATAAATACAGAAACAAAACAATAAACAATACTGTGAACTTTCCATTATTTTCTTTCTTAATGCAAAGTGTGCTTGGAGTAAAGATCTATTAAAAATTTCAAGACATACAAATTTCAATGGTTGGATTTTCCTGAATATTTCCTAGCAGTCTATTAATTTCTCAACTAATTTGTCTTCATAGGCTACACAGATCTCTCTTCTGTGATGGGTCGAGAAAAAAAGAGGACAAACAGGAATTTAGAATTAAGACATATAATAGTATAGATTATTTTTTATTTACAATATTTATTAAATAGTAATAAAAACTCAGGCACATCTTCCTTTCTGTCCAGACGGTTCAGCATCAGCAGAAAAAAAAAGGTTGTTTTTTTTTTTTGCGTTTCATAGACCTACTAATTGATGACTAACATTATATGCAATTCAACTTTTGGTTTAATGTTGTTTGTAATATACTGCAAACAATAGTCTGGATTTGATATATTGAAGACTAATTAGTGTTATAAATTAGTGTTTGCTAGGCAGTTAATGAATTATTTTGTGTACATTTAAAATATCCTATATACTCGCGTCTAAGTAGCGCTTTTTTAAAGGAAAGTTTTGACAAAAAGTACGGGTGCGACTTGTACACCCAACACTGTTTTTGAAAAGTTTGAAAAACATCACTACTCTGTCATAAAGTTTCCTACATAGCCCCTATAGTTGATTGTAGTGATGCAGAATGACCAGGATATGCGTAGGCCTACATTTTACATTTAGAAAACTTTCAAAGGTGTAAATATTACTATCTTTATGTAATTGAAATAGACAAATATTTTAGGTTTTTCAGACAACCGCCCCTCCCTTTTCTTTTAAACTTTTGGGCCGATTTAGTATTGCCAAAAAGTAGTGTAAGTTTAAAGGGCTGAATTTTTTTATAGGCTTATTATTGAACCCAAATTACAGTATGGAAAAAATCGTAAATGTGTGAAAGCCTGTCAAGGCCTATAATGTAGGTAGGCCTATAGGCTTGTAGACTAGCTTAAGTTTTATTTAGGATCTAAGGACTAAGCTTAAAGTAAAGGCTATACTATAGCCTACTAATAAGGCAGAGTTTAGCATTCCGATAAGCATTTCTAAGCAATGTTGCCAAAACTACGATGGGCCAATCGACGCGTGAAATGTAAATAGTGTGTTTTATTTTTCAATAGTTGCATGTAAGAGTTGAAAAAAAAACACAGCTTAATGTCGGTCACGAAATCGCGCTTACAATCATTACAAACATTGTTAATGGTGATTAGGACACTGCATCATCAGTACTGGCGCCAAACAGTCTAGGCTGACACTTCAAAAGAATTTGTTTGTATGTCGACCCACTATAGTCTATAGTATGATTATAATGACAATAGGAATAGAACTTGAGCAGGGACAGGGACTTAGATGGAGAAACAGATACCTTACTTTTCCATAACACTAATCTCTGTTGGACTATTGATCCATTGTTTAAAATAAATGAAGCCCTGCCTTGTTTTTTAAAGGAAAGTTTCCCAAGAAGGGTGAATATTTAGTCACTTTTATGTTTAAAGGGTATGGATTTTTGAAAAGTTAAAAGGCAGTGTAGCCACTGGAAGTCCGGGTGCGACTTATGCGCGGGTCAATGACAACATATAAAAAAGAAAATCTTAAACAACTTATCCACCAGTGCGACTTATACGCGAGTATATACGGTAACTTTTTTAAATATTTCCTTTGAACAAAAATAATTGTGGGCCACCACAAGTAAATATGGGGCATGGTAGCCGAGCGGAAGCGCGATCTGAAGGTCCGGGGTTCGAATCCTGGTGAAGCTAGGATTTTTTTCCCAGGACTTGAGGGTGTCCCTGAGTCTACCCAGCTCCGATGGGTACCTGACATTAGTTGGGGTAAAGTACAGGTGGCTGGGCATTGTGCTGGCCACACATCCCCTTGTATGCCGTGGCCACAGAAACTGGTGAACGCTGCATCACCAACCCTATGATCAGTTTGGTCCGAAGGGTACTTTACTTACCAAAAGTAAATGATTACCTCCAACAAAACTAAAAAACAGTTTTATAGCTTTCAAAACCAAACTACCATTTCAAAACCAATCATTGTTTTTTTTGTTGTTTTTTTAAATCTCTAGTTTTATACACTTTGATCTAGGGTCTAATTATATTAAATTAAACTATTTTATTGTCAACAAAAAACATATCTTCGATTTTAGTTTCTACTTCGATAACAATCTGTGTAGCCTCTAAGCAGTTTAATGATCATAGTTGCTGTGTCTGGCATGAGCACATCATAAAATATATTTTTAATGGACATCTTTGTCAAAATTGTAAAATAAAACTGTATTTAAAAAAGAAATTAGTCTTGATTTCCTAGCTTTCCTTTCACTGTGATGTTCTTAAGATAAAGCAGACCTGCCAAGTTGAAAACTTCAAAATTAGTAGTGAGCCACCCCAAAATTCGTATTTTGACCCCCAAATTCGTATTCATTAGACCCCCAAATTAGTAGTCAATTAGTAGTAATATTTGTAAGCATTTTTACACGTTTTACACGGTGTATTTATTTCATTCATGAGTCATATCCATTTCAAAGAAGCCTAAGACTAAGAAGCTTCATAAAGTATACACTATTTAATATAACATAGAATAGGCTCATAGTGGCCTACTATTTTAATTCAATTGTAAATTGAATGAGTTACTAGAACTTTGGAATTAGACTCAATTTCAATTAAATTTTAATTAGAGATGAATGCTAGCCAAGAATTTGAAAGAAACCCTTAGCCGGGCTTGGGCTTATCCGCCTTGTCTTAGCCTTAGTATAGTCATTAGTAGGCATTAGCATTATTAGCGCATTAGGCTTCATTAGCCCTACTCTCTTGCCTAGCCCTTGGAACGAAAGATAATGCTATTAAATTTATTCATTTGTTGATAGAAACGATACAGTATCCAAGAATAATCCCAGTTTTAAAGCATGTGAACTTTTTTTTATATAGATCAGTGATGGATACAAATATTTATTAAATGCAACTTCCGGACGGAAATTGTAATTTTAACTCCGAGAGCGTCGGCATGTGTCGCATTCGCATTTTTATATATACGGAATTTGTATTTTTCTTAGAAAATCAGAAAACAATCGTAGTTTTTTGCTTTTTAGCGAAAATCGGAGAAAATTCGTAGTTTTTCTGCCCATTTCGTAATTTCGTAGTCGGACCTTGTTTTTCGTATAAACTACGAAAAATTCGTAGTACTTGGCAGGTCTGGATAAAGTGATCCTGGTGTACCCACAAGAACAAGGTCTAGTTGGCTTTAGTGTTAAGAGGGGTGGGGGGAAGAGAAGCAGAAACAAATTTAAAAAAAACAACAGAAACTTAAGAAAGGAAAATATTTTGTTGTGTGATTATTACATTATTGTTACAAATAAGGTTATTAGCACTGGTCCTTAAAAAGGTACAAGTACAGAATAATACAGACACGGTTTCCTAGGTCGAAATTACATTAATGGATTCATTTTGTTGTCTTATTATGTCATGTGCATAAGAGAATAATTCAACTAAATCCCTTTAAAAAATACATTTTCCTAATTAAGCATTCTATTAGCTTAGCAGTGAAAACAGTTGTGAATGAAAATACAAATCCCTCTAAAAATGAATGCCCCCAAGTTAAATTGTAAATATAGCAGGCAAAAAAATATACAAGTTAGTTATTACCTGATTCTCCTTTTCAAGCTCCCTAGAATGAAATTCAGATAACTGCCTTTCTAGAACTTGAACACGTCTCTCCAAGGCAGTGGCATCACGGTCACGCTGATTGTATCTGTTAATGAAACATTCTGTAATATTGATCTCCTTTTCACAATAATAATTCTATTTTGTCGAGTCCCAACTTTTTCAATACACACAAAATGAAAATGATCTGTTTCAAACAACATACTTTCGAACAGGGTTGTGGAGTCAGTACATAAATGTTCCGACTACGACTGCTCTGTATCAATATGCAAATGTATTGCCATATAGTGAGGCACATGAAAAGCATGCTTTTTCATGGTCACTTAATGTGTTACGCGAGGCACTGCATGCATTGGTTTATTCTTACAGCAGAGAAGTAATAAATTATAACTTTTTGTGAATTGGGACATTTACACTTGCTTTTTTATAAATTCCAATCTAAATTTAATAGGAGTAGGAGTTGGTGCATTGTGTACCCAAAATGTCCCATGACTCCACAGCCCTGCTTTCTAAAGGTCTAAAGTGAGAAATGAGCCATGTCTACTCTCTTAGATAGAACAAAAATACTTGTTGTGCTATGCGATGTAGCCAATGAGCCATGCCTACTCTCTTAGATAGAACAAAAATACTTGTTGTGCTATGCAATGTAGCCAAGTTATTATATAGCCTCAGTGCAAACAGTTAACCATTCCCATCTATTCAAAACTCCTGCAAGACAGGGCAAAAACATGGGCTCTAATACCGCTTCTATTTCTCTGCAGTTTTGACACCCAAGTCCAGAAGGAGCCTATACCTGCTGAAGTAGGTCCCTATATGGCAGTGCCAAGTGCAGGATTGGGCAACTGTTTTCTGATCCGTCATGTCAGCACACTTTCTTTTTACAGTGTGGCAAAGTTAATGAAAAAAAGTATAATTTTTCACAGAATATCGTAACTACAAAATATTGATCTTTTGTTGAAGAACAGGTTAAATTATTTCAAATACACAGGACTATGTAATAACTACAAAGCAGTGATTGCTTTTTTCAAATTTGGATTAGGAGTTCAAGAAATTGCTTCTTTCTAAATTTCAAGTAGAGAAATAGCTGGCGATATGATATAAAAATGGGTTTCAACTGGAAGAAAATAGAAAAATTGTCCCAGGATGGAGGAAGCTGGAGATCTATAGTTGGTGACCCAGACCCCAAAAGAGTTGATGGGCAGTTACAGTCAGGGGCGAAGCCACAGGGGGGGCTGAGGGGGGCTAAGCCCCCCCTGGAATTAAAAAAAATATTTTTTTTAACTGATTTTTTTAAAATATGCACTAAATTCGCTAAAAATTTGGTAAATCTTTGTTACGCGAAAGTTTAGCCCCCCCTGGTATTTGGTAAATATTTGTCACGCGAAAGTTCAGCCCCCCTTGGAAAAAATTTCTGGCTTCGCCCCTGGTTACAGTTAGTAACTACTATTATTGACCAGAAAACTCTGGATATAAACAAACTACTAACATCTGCATATCAATGAAATATAAAATCACAAATTTTTTAAACTGTGTCGTTAATTTTATGCTTAGAATGTTTTTTTTTCATACAAATTTAAAAAGTCCGTGATCAGGTAAGCAAAGTGCTAAGTTGACACACTTCCATAATTTGAATTACCGGAAAACGAAAGAAAAAAACAAACGAAATTAAACAACATGATTTAAAATGCTTGAATATAAGAAATTTGGTAAATATATAAGCTATATTTTGTTACTTTCCTTCAACTTTTTGTAAAGTCGTAATTTGTTTTTTAAATGCCGACTACAACTTTGAAATAGACTTTCTCAAATTTCTCGACTACTGACTTTGACTTTAAATATGACTATACAGCCCTGGTCAATATTTTTTTTCTATCTATTTGTGATGCTACCCCACAGAATGGTACTTAAAGACCAAGTGAAGAGGTTTTTCTCAAAGGAACGAGATTTGGAATAGCCTCATACGGAAGTGACGTATCACAAGGGAAATAAATAAATAAAAATAGACGCTATAAATCTATATTTAACCATTTTGTTAAAAATAAGAACCGGGAAAAGATTCAAAACATGTGGCAATAGATTCAAAACACGTGAAAAATATTCATTTTTCCTAGTCGGAATCCTTTATGTTACGTCACTTTCCTATATTGCCGGAAATAAAAACATCTCAAATGGCTACGAGATTTGGAGTAATCATCCAAAAAACACACACATTTAAGTGCAAATATTGAACTAATTACTTAAAATGTATCTTTGATATTTTGTATGAATGTTTTTTTTAACATTCAGATACTGAATACACTATTTACTATCAAAATCAAATGTTAACTCAATTTTGATAAAAAGCTCTTCACTTGGTCTTTAAGTCCGCACAATGAGATATTTAGTTAAATGTGTTTAATAAAAGCTAATTCATTTATCTATAAAGTGGTGAAAAAATCTCTATAGTTCAAAAGTTATTCAAAATTATATAAGTAAAGGTAAAGAAAGTCGTTTTGGAGATAAATCAAAAAGAAAACACAACCGATTTAGCATTGTAACAGATAATAAAATATTACAAGGATGAACAAATATTAACAAATTGCCATGAAATTAGGCAAACAATTTCATTATGAGTCAATACATTTTATAAGCTGTTAAAGTTTTGCAGATTTTTTATTAATATTTAGTTGACTTTTAAATTTATTTATCTTTACAAGATATTTTGTTTGATTTTATATTTTATACAACAGCTGCATAAAAACAATTTTTTTTAAACTTGCAAAAAGAATTTTAATTTGATAATTTCACAGCTATAAGTTAAGCAGGGTTCTTACTCTTTTCAGAAAATTAAATTCCAGACATTTTCCAGACCTTTTTCAGACTTTTAAAAAAAATTTCAGACTTTGAACAAAAAACAAGGTTCTTGATAGGCTACATAGGGCTATATTATTTCTAGTAGTAGGCTATACGAACACTAAAATAAATGCTAACTATAAAATTAAAAAGTAGAATAAAAGAAATTGTTAGCACTATTCTTCCTTTTGATCTAATTGAAAATGGTTTAAAATAAAAAAACATTCTAAACAAGTGTTACTGAATTTAACATGAAGAAATAAGCTCTGTAAAAATACTAAAAGCATGTGAAATTATGCTTTATAGGCCTACTAACTAGGCTAACTAATACAGAAAAAGATATAACAGTAATAGGCTATAACACAATAATTTAATGTAGCTATACTTAATTTTCAAAATATTTATAGCCTCCATTTAGACTCTATAAAAATAAAACAAAAAGAATAATGTTCTAGAAAGAGCTATATAAATCAGGCCGGGTCTCAAACACGCGGGCCGCATGCAGATTTTTGTGGCCCGCCAGTAAACTTACAAAAATGTACTATTCCTGAAATTCAAACAGCTCTAGTATATTGATACACATCCAATTTATTGTTAATGTTATATACGTAAGATATACCCATTATAAGTGATAAGTAGTAAAATGAGTTAAGATGTGCAAAGTGTGTTTTTGTTTACTAGGGTCGAATCGTTGCACATATCTTAAGTGCTAAAGATGGCACATGCATCTGAGTTTGAGACCCCTGCGCTAGATCTATAGTGCACGCCAATAACCCTACACTAAGTCCCAGAGAGAACCAGATAATAAGATAAAGAGAAAAAATAAGCAAGAATTGAGTCTTTTAAAAATTCTGAAAAATAGTCTAACAAATCATAGATAGAAATAGAACCAAATCTAGATCTAAAATCTCTAAAGGCCTATTTTGATTTAGGCCTATGTAGGCCATATTCTCAAATTGAAAAAAAAAAAGAAAATGTAAGCATGAAGGGACAAAAATCAAAGAATGTGCTAACAGTTTTAAGAAGTTACTTGTTTTGTTCATTTATGTTCTTATGTTTTTATCTGGCCTATCAAAAGATGCTTCGTTTTATTTGTACAATTTAAACAGATTTTGTTAAAAGTTATATTAAGTGGCATTGTCGTAATTATTAATGATTATGTTTTATCTACCCGCAAGCGAACCCAAGCAACCAAAGGCAAAGGCTGTCTACGTTTTTTTTTCTTAATAGTCCCTCTAGTCCTAGTCTACTAGTGCTACCTTTAGGCCTACTTCTCTATTGAAACCTACTGTTTTCTAACAATCTAAAATAACTATTTTCTAAAAAGGGGTTGGCTACTGCATTGTCCGAATAGGACTAGGGCCTACTGAACTTCTGACTATTGTCGAATTCTGTCGGAATTCGCGTATTTTTTAAGCGGTTTAGTTGTTTTTTTCTTTATACGCGTATATTTGTCAGCTTACTTGTTTATTATAACTTATTTCCATAAGGCATATTATGTGAAAAGGCTAATGTGATGACAAGATGTCCTTCGGTTAGTAGGCTAGACATAGGCCTACACTCCTACACCTTCATCAGACTATCAACAAAATGACCCGGGTTCTAGCGTGTTTCTAGTTTCTAGCCCTGCCGCCGACTGATGCCTGCAAGAGTTTTGGGCCTAGTACGTACACTATAAAAATCTTCTATTTAGAAGGAACATCTGTAAACTCAAATATTATATATAGTCTAACTAGATATAATCATTATAGGCCTACATTCGACAATTTATCGAAGCCCGACAAGATAATAGGCATAGGCCTACTTTGCAATTTTTAATATTGAGTTGTTGAAATTTCCTTTTCCTGAGGTGCGACTGCTGCTTGCAATTTTTTTTTAACGAACGTTGTCAAGTCTAGTATTTTTATTATAAAAAAAAAGGAAGGTTGGATCATTTAGTGGCGTAAAAAAAAAAACTGCACTAATATACAATTAAGTTTTTTTTAAATCATCAACCGCTGTTATTTTTTTGTTTAGCCTAAAAATAGGCCTAACACAGAGAACGCGAGAGATCTTTTTGTAACACATAGGTCTACTTTGGTTCCAACCACGACCGCTGACAATGCGAAGAGAGTGGAGAGAGACTGAAGTCCACTATCGCTATGTGGATAACGCACTAAAATCGTCACATGCGTTTGTATTTTTAACTAAACCGGATTCGAGAGTTGGTTGGGAGGGAAGGGGGGTATGTTGAATACAAAAGACAAAGGAACCTTTTTTTTCCATTTCAGACTTTTAACCTAAAAAAAAATCGAAACTTTTTCTTTTTTCGATTCCAGACTTTAACCTAAAAATTCCAGACTTTTTAAAGACAAAAATGAACATTTAAGACTTTTGAGGGTCTGGAAAACCAAAATCCGATTTTTCAGACTTTTTCCAGACTTCCAGACTTGCGTACGAACCCTGGTTAAGGCATTCAACATTACAAATCAATAATAATCTTAAAAATGACCCTAGGATCCTATCTACACATTATTTTGCATTTATTGAAAAATCAGTTTTACCAACTTCCTTACCAGTTCGTGGTGTAGCATCACATATGTTTTATATTCAATATATTATAGTAAAACCATTTAAATGTGATTTTTTGTAATTAAATTCCTTAACAATTTGTAAACCTTTTATCTGCATTTAAAAACTGTCAATGTTTATAAATTATTCAGATAATGGTTCAATAAAGGTTATTTTTTGTTCTCTTTAATAAAATTTAATCACTATTAGATTTAAGTCCTAAGAAGTTGATGTTTTTTTTTTTGTTTCAAAAAAGTGTTACTAAACTAGTCTTAATCTAATTGGCTGGTTTAGGGTTAGGTTATGAATTGTGACTACACACAAAAATAGTAATTAAACTCCTCTGTATTAATATGTGAATGTATTTTGTACATTCCAAAGACAACATACATTAATTACCAGAGGACTACTGGCTGGGAAGCCAACAGTCTACTGTATTGAACAGTTTAAGTCATTAAGTATAACTTTTTGTGAATTTGGACATTTAAACTTGCTCTTTTTTCAATTCCAATCTAAATTTAGTTGGAGTAGGAGTCAAAATTGGTGCATTGTTTGCCGACTCCCACTCCAGGTACCCAAAATTTCCTCTGACTCCTCATATTATAATATAAGGCATAAGGACAGTTTTGATTTGCTGGTGTACCAATAGCCGCCTAGAAGCTATTGATAGTCAACTAACAATAGACGCAGCATTAAACAAACACTGGGCATTATTGCCCAGCCCACCTAAATTCCTAAAGGGTTTTCTAAAAATTAATTGTAATTGAATTAGCCTAATTAAAATTAAATTAAAAATATAGAATTATCTATGACAACTTGTAAAAAACTCAATTCAATACCATTACCATCTTCTTGTGAAGATTTTGTTAGAATTTTTTTTATTTTAAATATCTAGTAAGTCTAGTATATTTGATGATAGTGGATAAGTTTTTTTGAGTAACTTATTCTTTTAAAGAAAAAAAAATATTTATAGTATATAGTATAGGCCTAATGAAAATGAAGTAATTGGATAGGCCTACTGAGACAGATTATAAAATTAACGAAGTGTCTGCGCGTCCGGCGACCGGACAAATAGTGCACGAGATATGTGTCCGGCAACAAGACAAATAGTGCACGAGATATATGTCCGGCGACCTAAGTCACGTGACCGACCAAAAAAAAAAATAAGCTACTGGTGCATGCGCATAATCGTTTATTCTTGCCCGATCTGGTTAAATACTATTTGTTGTTACCTTATATCAAGACCTACTGACCTAGGGGTCATAACTGTCTGCCGGCAACCGGCATATCACAGGCTCTACACCAGCTGTCATCACCTTTTTTTTTTGTTCAAAGCCTTTAATTTATTAATGTGGGTGGGCATAATTTCATTCAAAGTATCAAAGAAATACAAATATGACTGTTAGGCCTAATGCCTATTTCTTAAAAAAAACGTGTCAAAAGTCATTACCAAACATCTTATAAAGTCATTAGTACACAACTTGACTTGCGCTACAATTACGATGAGTCATTCATTTATGCATGTGGGTGGACATAACAATCTCATTCAATTTATCCATTCAAAGTATTTAACTAATAATAAGACTTTTAGGCCTCATGCCCATCTCTTTATAAATGTGTTAATATCAATACGCTCTACATCTCTCGTTTGTACTTGTAGTTGGGTGGTCAAATAACAAGCCCGCCAGAATAATATCTTCCGAATAATGTGTCCGGCGGTCACGCGACATACTCGCCGGAAGAATATCTCCCCCATTATTTTGTCCAGTAGCCGTACGTATATCTCCCGGGCTATTTGTCCGGTCGCCGGACGCATGTATAGACACTGCCTAAAATTAAAGTAAAGACTCTTATTTAATTTGGATTTAAATAGGCCTACTTAATTAAATATAATATTGAATATTTTAAATATCATAGTGGTTATTCGCACGGTTTTAACGTGTGGATAACGCCGAAAAATATCCACAATGATCTGCACAGTTTTAGGCGTGCGGATAACGCAGAGCAATATCCGCACGGTTTCTCGGCGCATGCGCATAATAGTTTATCTTTCCCTATTTCTTTAATTACTTTTTTTTTTCCATTTTGAATAATAAGATTTCCTGGTACTGTGGTTAGAACTGCGATCTAGCAACCAGGGTCACGCAGGTTCTACCCCAGCATCATCCACCTTTTTTTTTTTTATTTATTTAATTTTAGTAAAACGAGATAACCATTTTTCATTGTCAGCCAGAAAATACAATAACTGACTCCTAAATGATACTTTTTCTTGTATAATAAATAAATGGTATGATAGTGATGTAGCCTAGTGTTGTGCGAGTTGTGCGTGAATGTCAATTGTACAAATGATTCTTAATATTGTTTTAAGTAGGCTATATTGAAAGACAAATTTATCTTTTTTTTTATGTAGGCCTACCGTAATCAAGTCAAATTTCCATTTGTTTGGATCAATAAAGTAATTTTATCTTATAATTAATTCAAACAAAAAGGTTATTTAGCCTGACTCTTTAACTCTTATGTTCTTATCACAATTAGTGACTATTAGAACTTGATGTTAGTTTTAGATTTAGAGTTATAGTTAGGCCAATAGCCTATAGCCTACTGATGTAGCTATTGTTAGGGTCGTAAGTAGGCTATTTACGATGGTCTTGGTTAGGCCTGGTTAGGGCTAAAAAATATGATCCTAAATAATAAACTATAGGCCTAAAAGTTAATATAAGTCATAAGTAAAGCCTAACTCTCACAATTTTTTTCGAAAAATTTTCGGCGTTATTCTCACGACCGCACTGCCTAAACCGGGCGGATAACGCTCCTTTATTAATTAGGCCTGTCGGTTTTTAATTCCTGAAATAAAGGCTAAATTAAAAGAATGCATAATTTTAGTGAATTTAAGTATACATCACACATTTCTGGTTGTTCCTCACGTCTAAAACTAAAACCTTGCAGATGAGATATTGATTGGCGTTATCCGCACGTCTAACACCGTGCGAATATTGCTCGGCGTTATCCGCACGGTAAAACCGTGCGGATAACGCTAGCCTTTAACTTTAAATATTGTATACAATGTTGTTTTTTTTAATGATTATTGATTGTAATATATTGTATTGGGTCAATTGGGTCATGAGTGAGTCATGTCTAAAAATAATGAAAATGGGTTGGTCAGATTGGGGAAATGTTAATAGTTATTAGGCATCCATTAATTTTCTTTCTATAAGACCTAGGGTGGCCTAGTCTATAGATTTAATATTGAATTTTGACCCTTTTTTTATGTTTTGTAATATTTGTATACAAATAGGCCTACATGTCTATATATTAACTAGACTAGATTATATAATATTATAATAATATATATATTATATATGCCAGTGTATTTTTGAAATTTATTAGCCCGAGGCGCCTAACTGGATTTCTTAAAAAATATATTTATAATAAATGGTATAATTAAAGTAATTTACACTTACTTTGATAACAAGTCATCCAATTCAGCTTTGTATTTATTTGCTTCAATCTGTAAACGGGCTTTATCTTTTGCAGTTTCGTCCAATAGTTTACGGAGCTCTGCTAGCTCTGATTCGTACAAAGTTTTAACGCTGGTAACCTCCCTCCTAACTACTTCTTCGGTTGATCTAACTTGATAAGACAAACGACTGTTTTCTGCTTCTAAGCTCCTTACTTTGTCGATGTACGCGGCTAAACGATCGTTCAAGCCCTGAAGTTCCTCTTGCTCCTGAATTCTAGTAATTCTTGCGGGAGATGGCGGTCTTCCTGCTCCAGAACGACGGCTTGTAGAGCTGAAACTAGTACTAGCCTCGTCACCTCCAGACGAAGAGTGCGAAGTTGTAGTTGTAGTGACAGTTTTCTTCACTTGCTTAGTAGACATTTTCGGTCAGAATGTATTTTTAGCCCTTTTTTTTAATTTTGGGAAATTCTCGATAAACGAACAAATGGCTGATTGAATAACGCTATTTAGGTCACGTGACAGCCGGCTTCTAAGATGTCGGTTCTATGCCTAATTTCAAATCAACCAGCAAGCAACATTTACCTGAATGAGAGTCAGTAAAACATATTCAAATTTAGCATACGTAGGCAAGTGCTGTAAGAAGTAACTAGTATTACCGGATTTGCATACTGTGGTAGCTACTATGTACTTAATAAAACACAACTAGATCTATTATTAAAATAAAAAAAGAGTAAATTCTAATTTTAAAAGACAACGCAACACTCAAATAGTTTTAGATTAAGAATAAGACCTATAGGCTACTGCCTATACAATAAATATGCCCATAGTCCTATAGACCCTGTAGTTATATTCTAGGCATATTGTGAAATTGGACATTTAAAATGTTACTGGGGAGCAAAAAATAGCATTGCCTGTCTTTTCAGCCAGAAAAATTTCAACTGTTTTAAAGAACAGCACAAACAACACAAACAAATAAAACTATTCATACTAATGGCATTTAACATAACAAGTCTTTTTCTCTTAGATTCGTAGAGAACTCATATATATTTTAGCTATCTAGTTCTAACCCTCCCTTTACACTTTGTTGCCCATCTCTCACTCCTCACTCTCCCGCTTCCATTCGCTACCCCCTCCCCCTCTTTGCTTTTTTCTGTCTCTCTCTCTTTCACCGTCTTTTTACCCCCCCCCCTTTCAGAAAAAAAACAACTCCACAAACTTGCTGATTACTTAAATATAGGCCTATGTTAAATATGCTACTCATTTGAAAAGCCTATAGGCATATAGGCTACTTAAGTTAATGGAGCATGAAGTTAAAAACGTTCCCATCAAAGCTATATAGGCTACGTCACTAGTCTAATTTGTTTTTGTTTATAAAGTCTAAATATATAGGGGCCTAACTTCTAACAAGGTAGATAATCTCTCTTTGGTAGGCCTACACAACAACGACATTACACTACTATGTATCATATGACCTCTACTTTTGACATTGACGTTTGCGTCTTATAATAAATAGGTACATAAATACCAGTATGACTTTTTTGTGCCCACAGAATAGAGAGTTAAATAAATAAAATTGTGCCGCGCCATACACTAGGAAATGTGTCAGCAACCTACGACACGCGAGCCAGACTTGACCCTCAAAGCGATATTCAATGGCTCACCGAAGACCCACCTCCCGCAAAGGGGGAATTCTCTCTCAACGTAAGAGAAAACAACATTGGTCAACATATTTAGTAGCTGCTGTATGCAACGAACGACCATATTAATTTGTAAGCACGGATATGAGGTAAGGGAGGGTCCGAATAGTAGGCCTAAGCTTATACACAGAATACATTTTCTATATTTTTTTTCTGTGGGCCTATATGGGTGCAACGGGGTTAATTGGAAAGAGGGGTAGAAAATCTAACGGATTGCGCGGGGCCCAGTCTGGGTAGGGATAATGATAATAAGTGAAAATTAAGATTTTGTAATAGAAAATAAATTTGTCTTTGCATTTTATTAATTATTTACTAAGTACCTACAAAATCACGATCAAATTAACTTTACTTTACGAGCTTTGTGTGTAGCGAACTCATACAGTATATAATCAAAATTCTGTTTTCTACATAGATCACGCTCAATAGCCAGAATTGCCAAGCTGTTCAATCTATCTTCGTGAATTGTTGACCTCAAGTAATTTTTTATTAGTTTGAGGCGCGAGAAGCTTCTTTCGCCAGATGCCACAGTTACGGGTAGGCCCTATTGTTAAAAATATTCTGAGTACAACAAAGTAGTTTGGGAAAGCAGTGTATCAATCTTTCATTAGTGGACAGATAAGTCAAAATGTCTACCGGGGTTTTGACGGTATTTGGTAGAATATGCCTTAAAGATTCCATTTCATCAGCTCATTCTCGCCCACATAATATATATGTCGACTGGTCTGTTGATGATGTCAATGCTTTCGTATGTCAACACGCTGAAGGCTCTTGAAGCTGACAAGAAACCCAAATAGATTGTGGTTTGATTTCAGTTGTTCAAATCTCGACTGCAAGAACTGAATTTCAGTGTCCACAATTCTGTTGAAGCAATTTATCCTGTAGTCATCTTCAACATTTCCAAGTGTGAAGTTTTCCACAGATTTATCATACTGCCTTTTCATTGACGTTTGGCTGGAAAGATTGCAACAACTTCCATGTTTTCGGCCAATTCCTTTGCTGTAACAAGAAACTGAACAAACCCATCAACTCTCAGTTTCCTTAGCCAAGTCAGCAAGTTGATGTAGGAATCCATTGCAGTGCTCAAATATATTGTTTAACCTTGCAGTTCTTTACTCACAAAATTGACTTGGAAGAGCACGTAACACAAATGACACTAAGAATTTGTACTGCTTCAATGTTTCATATAGTGTTTCTGCTTCGCTTTTAGTTATCGCTTCACTAGCCTCTGCAGTTTTAATTAATCGAGTGCGTCACAAATTTCAGGCAATTGATAACGAAATGCTTTGACACTATCTATTCTACATTCCCACATTGTTTCGCACAGAGGTGTTACAGATAGATTGAAAACATGCTTTTTGTATAATGACCATCTCTTTGTAGCTGTTGAAAAGATGGTGTACACGCGTTGTACAGTTCCAAAAAAAAAAAGGTTAACGCATCAGGGCATGTTGTGACCATGTCTGCTACAACCAGATTGTAATTATGACACGCACATGGAGTAAAAAATGCTTTACTGTTATTATTTAAAAGCCGTTTTTGAACTCCAGAATGGATGCCTTTCATGTAGGCACCATTATCATAACCTTGTCCACAAATAGTTTGAACATTTAATTCAAACTTTTCCTTCTCATTCACTAGTACATCACATAAGTCCTGTCCAGTAGTACTTTCCACAGGAGGAAAAAAGTTGATAAAACGTTCATGTATAACCATAGGCTCTTCCTCATTAACCCCATCTGATACATACCGGATAGTTAATGACATATTATCTGCTCTTTGTGACTTATGTCTGGAGTACAATCCAATATTACTGAAAAATACTTTGCATTCTTCATGTCTCGAAGGATAGCATTCACAACACTACAGTAATGAGGTCGTTTTGAATCTTCTTTCCCACTAATGATCATGAATTTTTACATTGGTAACACGCCGAAGATGTTCCCCCATTACTGGATCAAACTTTGCAAGTAATTCTACTAGACCCAGGAAATTCCCATTACTTCTCCAACTCTTTCAATGGACCCTCTGAAAGCTAAATTGCGTTCCGCTAGAAATTGTACAATCGCAACTAGTCTTTGAAAAACTTGATTCCAACGTTTAGTTTCAGAATAAAGCGTCTCCTGGTGAATCTTGGCAATGCCTTTTTTTTTTTTTACTTTGTCTTGCTTCAGCTTCACAGCAAGTAGTCATGGCGTCTAAATGCCCATGCGATTTTTCATGTTCTGCTAGCCTTGTGGTACAGTTTGCCACTGATCAAATCTTTCATTTACAAAGGAGCTTTTTTGTTTTCCCAGTAGGCCACAGTAGAAACAATAGATCTTGTCTGCTGACACAGAATATACCAGCCAAGGACGCCAAATACTTTCACCACTACGGCCACATAGGTTGCAGTGGCATAGGACCGGCCCTGATTAAAAACTTCAACATCTATAATCAATGTAATTATTAAAAGGCTTAATTAAATACATATTGGTTTTCTAAACAGTTTAATGAGAAATTGTGCACATGTTCGAATCAGGATTAGCCAGTTGTAAAGCAATTAAAAGTAAGTAAGCCTATCCCCGTCAAACCAATTTGATATATTATATAAGACCTGCAATGACAAGCATCCTTTTCTTAACTACTGTCATATAATGTATCCACCAGATTTGAGCCTCCAAACCCGGGAGCCAATCCTATCCGTCACATAGATTCGAGCGCGCTGCCGAGCCCCTTTATCGCCCCTCCACCTTGCATTATTTGCTCTTCCATTAAACTTGATACTATATCCCCTCCCCCATACCTCTCTACCTCCCCCAATTTCGCACTATTTGAACTCCTCACCATCTCGCAACCCTGGCAACGCCACCGATTACTATATAATAGATTAGAGCAAACAGAAATCTTTGATGAAGAAGAGCATACGCAATTTATTTATGATAAATCAATACAACAATGACTTTAGCGCATAGATTCGATTCTGAGACGGTCCTAATCAATATATAGTTAACCTATCACAAATCAATAGGCTAAATCATTAAATGATATTTATATTTCATTATAGTTATTAATTGCATATTCATATATATATTTGTCACCTACTGGCTTTTGTTCTAGAACTGTTCCAAATATTTTGTGTAGAAAATTATATTTGTCTTTTATAGAATAATAACTAGTCTACATATGAGGTAGGCTATACATTAAAGCAATGACGTAACGCACGGTTCTAGTGCAACTATAATGTGTGTGGAAGCAGGCGTGCACGCGTGCATATTTCCTTCTAAACTATTTACAAATATTATATAACTTTCAAGAACCGAAACTTTAATTAGGCCTATATTAATTAAAGATTCCTTTTCCCCCTTTTGACTGTAAACGAGTTGCAAGCAGTGTAATCAAACTAATTGACAATTTATTTATTATTCTCAAGAAAAACGAACACAACACTGACACAGATGCAGCTATAGTCCCTAGAAAAGTGGAATGGTAGGCAATGTTTTAATAAAACATTTCTAGATCTAGGCCTATATAAAAAGCTGAAAAGCCAAAGTTAGGCCTATCAAAATTAGAGTTCTTCATACATTATTTTTTACCCGCCCACTTAAACAAAAATTCTTTTGGTTTTGTACAAAATGGGAGGGTCTAATGGAAAATTTAATTGCCGCCATTATCTTCCGTCTCCTAATTGCTACACTACTGGTAGCTGCTAGCTGTTTTGTGCCCTGCTCTGGTCGAAGCTGTATATAGGCTAGTGCAGTTAAAAGGTTCGGCCCACATAATATATCTCTGACGTAGGCTACGTTACGGTAATGGGCCCAAATACATTTCTCAACAACGTGGCGTGTGTACACAATCATGACCTACATGCATGAATAAAAGCATACCTTAAAATTAGCATTAATATTTGGCTACAGGATTTTTTTGGATGATGGCGACAGAGATAGGACTAAACAAAATATGGAGGATTTAATTTAAAAAAAAAAGGGGTTCTATCAGCAGATATCAGATCTAGGCTATATGTAAAAATAGAAGACGGCTTAATAGTAGACATATAGATCTAGTTATAGGCTAATTAAAACTAAACATTTATAAGTATATGGCTAAGTGAGATAGGCCTAGATATCTATACTAATTAGGGTATGCCTAACCTATAAACTTGCTCCTAGAACATAATTTCAATTATTTCACAATTATTTCGTTTTATTACATTTCCCAATGATTGCCAATCAATTAAACTTTGAAAGAGAACACAACACCAGAGACACATCCCATACACACACAAACACAAAGGTCAAGGCTACACACTACACACATATCTCACATTCATATTAAATCATCCCATCGGGAATTGAAGCTCCATGGACAAATGTTGATTTTTTTTACTAAAGAAAATGGCATTCACTGTTGGATTCCCCCCCCCCCTGCCCCATTCGGCATCTCGTTTACGTCCACCGCCCTTTCAGTAGGCTACCCGTACAAAGTTCCATGGGAGATGATGGTGTTAAGTTTTAGTTCTAGAGTTTTCTTTCCAATCAGTTGCTGATATTTCTTTTTCTTTTTTTTTCTCCAGTTTTGTACACACGCAGGATTTTATTTTTCCCGATGACCAATTTAAATTAAAACAGTCCTCCCTTTCCAACAAAATAATGTCTTAGTTGTCAGTTGTCTACTCTACCCCCCCCTTACCCCACCATACACGCACACACACACGCGCACACACACACACACGCTCCACTTTCCCAAAATTCAAAATCAGCGTAGCCTGTAACTTAGGCTATTATACACCTCGGCCTGAGAAACCTCTGGTTTAGTTTGAGTTCCGCAAAGGCCTACAGCCATGGGATATATGAACTGCAACTGGTTTTATCAAAACTTGAACTGAAAACTAGCGGCGTAGAATTTAGTTTCTGCAACTTAGACAGAACATTCACAGCCCATATGGGATTTCTTAAGCATTCATTTTAACCAACCCCATAGTTGTCCAACCCGCTTGCTATAACGACCCTTGACCTTTCACTGCCCTCGCCTTAGAATTGGCGACCTTTCAGCCTACAGTAAAGACAGTTTAGACTTTTCTATATTGAATATGGACTCATTGATCCCTGCAGAAGAAAGGTTTTAATGTACTGAGTACCATAGTGCACCTTATAAATATACATAGAGGCTTCTAACCATGTAGGCCTGTAGATCTAGATCTAACTGGGTTATTTTATTTCTTGGCATAATCTTTTGATTTTTATTCTTGGATTGTCATAACAACGTGTACAAGAAAAAATTCGTGTTTGGGCCTCCTAAATCGCTCATCTTGGAAATATTTTTTTCATAGGCCTATATTTATAGAACCTCACTAGAAATAATATTTATGGACACAAATAAATGCACTTAAAACTAATTTAGCATAGGCCTACCTCGTTCAGACCATTTTGATGTATATGGCTAACGTCATAGCATCCATACGATTTTCCATACAATTTAAAGCAATATTTACTTTCCCTAATATGTTTAACAACCATCATGATCAACTACATCCCCAAACAAATCATCAGTGTCATTACGCATCTCCGCTAGATTACCTTAGCCTTAGCCGATAACAAAGCAACAAAGTTTCATCACACACTTTCCGCTAGACTACCGTAACTCATACCAAGGTAACAAAGTGTTATTACGCCCTTACCCTAGACTCTAGACTACAGTAACTCATACCAAGGTAACAAAGTGTTATTACGCCCTTACCCTAGACTACAGTGAATCATATCAAAGTAATAAAGTGTTATAACACCCTTCCGCTAGATTACAGTAACTCATACCAAGGTAACAAAAGGTTATTACGCCCTTCCATTAGACTACAGTAACTCATACCAATGACCAAGGTAACAAAAGGTTATTACGCCCTTCCACTAGACCAGAGTCGGCAACCTAAGGCACTAGCGCCAAACTTGGCACGCAGAACGATTTTCAGTGGCACTCGAGAGACCTCCAAGAATATTTTTAATGCAAGTGAAAACAACGTATGTCAGCATAATTAATGGCTACTGCATGGCGAACTATATGGGAATCACACTGGATGTCGACTGTTTTAGTTCAGGAATGCAAAGCTCTCATCATTGGACTTGAGATCTGTGATTGAATCTATTGTTAAGATGTTATAGTTTTTCAAGTCTCTTCTAGAAGAAAGTGATAAGGAGTATACAGTAGATCTAGTAGACTCTAAAGGTAAACTCTTGGATAGAATCGTTTTTTGACGCGAAGCATTAAGGTGTATCATAATGAAGAAAAAAATCCCGATATTGAATGAGGAGAACTGGCTTTTGAAGCCGATGTTTCTGAATGACATGGCGACACGTTTCAGTGAGTGTAACTTGCATTTTCAAGGACGGGGTCGAAAATCACTTGAAGTGTTGGACCACTAGAATGTCTTTGCATTGAAACTGGACACATCTTGCCGTGAAATCAATTTCAAAACATTTAACTCTTTCCCTAATTTAAGGTAAATTAAGATAGATGAGCGTTTTCAGAAGTACACTAGTTATATTAAAACAATTAACTAGTTTGGCATCACTAGCATCAAATTTGAATAATTTAATTGAAGGGAGATAATTAACCCTGTTTTCTTTGCATTAATATTTCTAATATGTTTTTTTTGTTTCCTTTAAAAAAAAGCTTACAATTGATAACTTTAAAATGATCAAACTATCAAATTTGTTGAAAATGATATACATATTATATGACTTAAGAATTTATATGTACATTTTTAAACATTACATTAACTACTTAGTTGGTATGATTACCAAGTATCTCTTTCGCTTAACTGTAGTGTTGCCACATTATAATACCTTTGAATGTAAATAATTTATTATAGTAAATCTCAGTTGTGCTGAAATTAAACTATAAAGACTTTATTTATAAATGAATTTGTATATTAGCTATGAATGGATTTTTAAAAAAAGATGATAATAACAAACAGGTTAATTAACAACATTGTGTTACTCTCAATGATACAGAATTTATTTAAAGTAAGATGGCATTAACAACATTCTGTTACTCTCAATGATAAAGTATTCATTTAAAGTAAGACGACATTAACAACATTCTGTTACTCTCAGTGATAAAGAATTCATTTAAAGTAAGACGGCATTAACAACATTGTGTTTGTAAATTTGACTCAGGGAAAATAAAACCAGAAATAAAAACTGTGTGTGTGTTTGTGGGAAGGGGGCTATCAACTCATTTTTCGTAATGGTCTGGCTTATGACTAAGTTTGTAAAATTGTATTTCACAAACTGTTTTTAGGAGCTTAGGATTGCTTGCATATTTCTACCAGTCAATTGAGGTTACCTTCATATTGCAGTCAGTGGATACATAATAATATAACCTATGCTTTTTAATGTAACTTTATTCATTAACAGATAACCCAATCCAACACTAACATGCCATATTATAATGTTTTATGTAGGCTATCAGTGTAGGCCTATATAATATATAAATATATGGTTCAGTTAACCATCTGAAGGTTGGATGGGTAGCCAGCCGACCAGAAACACAATTTTGCGATATTAATATAAGAATTGAAAAAGAAGAGGGACTTGTTAGACAGGTTTTGTTTAGCAGTCGCGGGTTATTTTAGGAACATTACTACTATAATATATTATAAACATTAATTTCCCTAGGCCTACTCTTTGCTAGACACATATTTTGTTCTAAGTAATCCAAATATTAGGCCTACTGAAGCTCCAAATTATGGTTAACACCGTATGTTTTCAGCATCCGTGCCAAACTGCAAAGGGCGTTAGCTGTATATAATATGATTTTACAATCTGTTAATACAAAATTATACAGGCCCTAGAGCGGCGTTTTCCCTAATCTTTTGTGATTTCCCGCTTATTTTGATACTTTTCTTTGTGATCTACTAACTTTGTTATCGCCCATACTGATTTATATGTAACATGTACACTGATGTACACAGATTTGAACAAAACGTTCATGTACGCATGCAGGGTCGTTTTATGGACTTTGTAGGCCCCAGGCACTTTCCTATTCATACTTCATAGGCCCTCCTCAACTATTTTCATTTTTAAGATTTCATCAACGGAAAAGGGTAAAAAATCCGACCTTAATAATTTTGACAACATCGATGTTTTTTAGAAAGCAAGTAGGCCAGTTGGGCTCTTTTTTTTTCTCGCAGGAAACACAACATATTGTTTGTTTCGATAACTGACATGACGTTTTGGTATTAAAAGGCGTTCGAAATTCGCCATTAATAGTGTGTGATTCGGAAAGATTTACTCCCCCAAAAATTGATAGTGACAATATCAGGAGCCTGAAATTGACTTGCGCGCCATCATCACGTTATAATATGACAATCTTATACTACACTTTTATGATGCACACAAAAATTTGAAATGTATATGAAGCAATAGCAAGAAATCAGATACAGTTTAAAAAAAATAAGTTAATAACGCAAGCAAGCGCAACACTGATTAAATGGTGAATATTTTTTAAATTTAGCTAGTGACACGTTTCATATTTACTCTTTCAAAAATCTTTCAATATGATCATAGGCATACTTCTTACTGATGTTTGTTGACAATAAAACAGTGGGCGAAATGATTAGGCCATACTTAAAGAGTAAGTTGTCGAGAGGTTGCAAATGTGAATATTGTAAGCCTATTTCGAATCTACCTTTCAATTTAGAAAACTTCCGAATTTGATCGTTTGTTTCATAAACTGAATTTTTATAAAGGTTATCTTCTGTCAATGATGTCACGAATATGACTAGATTCCTTCCTGTCAATAAACTTAGCCTACTTTCAATTGTTTAAGAAAATTTCATTCGAGGACGTCAAAATTAGTTATTTTAGGCCTAGGCCTATTAATGCAAATAGACGAAAAGTTAACGTATTGTAATACAGCTCAAGTGTCTTCTTATACTATTTGAGTTAAAACGATAATTTGTACTTGCTATTTCTTACATTGAAGGAAGATGTCTCTGACGCATACTAAAGATTAACTGGGAAGACCACATCTCCAATAGTGAAGTTCGCATGAGAACTGGAATAAACTTCATCATCGAAGAAATCAAGAAAAGAAGATGGAGATGGCTGGGTCACATCCTCCGCATGGACAAAAAGAGGCTTTCAAGCAGTGCATTGATATGGACACCACCAGGAGAAAGGCGAAGGGGAAGACTAATGGGAACGTGGAGGAGAACAAATCAACAATGGACGAGGAAGCAAAGGCCACCAACAAAACATGGCATGAAATCAGATGGCTCGCCCAGGATTGGGAGGCCTGGCGGAACTTTGTTGCTACCTTATGCTCCACGGGGAGCGATAAAGAATAATAGATTTCTTACATATATCTTTTAGTTAAAACACTCCATTTACGTTTTCATGACTTTAATTTCTGACTTTCGTAGGCCCTTTAAAAAGTGTGGAACAGTGCACACTGTATCAAATGGATAATACAGCCCTGATGTTTCTGCAGCGATGTCTGAAACTATAATTGGCTTTAGATATTACAAAATATCCGCTTGTGATTGCGAGGAAATAAACTGCCACAGGTCTGACGTGGTACAACATGATAATCGTGATCATCTAACTTAAAACAACATTTTTGGATGTTCTTTCTTTCTTTTTATTGCCACTCGGCCATTTTGACTTCATTGCTCGATATCGGGTCGTGACCTGGCATTTTAGAAGTTCTGATATAGAACATTTATATACATGAAAGAAAGAAAGAGAGAGAAAGATAGAAAAAAAGAAAGATGAAGAAATGGGAAGAAAGCAAAGGTGAGAAAAGCAAAAAGAGAGATCGAGTGGGGGGGGGGGGTAAAACGCACTAAATGCCAATTTACTAATAGGCTTGGATTCCTATATATATATTTTTTACATGTAAACCTTATAAATCTGTAAGCAATATAAATATTAAACGCTAGAAGATTTGTAAACATTGCTTTTCATTGCTCTTATTCCTTAAAAACGTTTCTTGTTCATTTATATATTATATTATCAAAACTGGTCGTACATTATTCTTATGAATAATTAGGCCTGATACAAGGTTAAAAATGATATAATAAAGCTTTTGAACAACGAATCGACATACTTTTCAATCTGAATTGAGCATAATATTTATAAGACTGAGAAGATTAGATATACTACAGTATCACTGGAAGATTTCTCCTATCCAGATGGTTGAAACGCAGTTGCCAGCGCCATAAGGAATGTGGATAAAAGGAACAATACAAATTGCTCTCAGATTGTGGAAGTAGCCTTGTTAAAAAAAATGCTCAAAACGAACAAGCAAACAGCACACTCTGTTCTATGAAAGGAACTTTTCATGACCCTTGTTGTGTGTTGAGACAAAGGGTTTTGTATGTGACAATAAAGTCCATAATACCGCAATACATGCTTACGTTTTTTGGATATTTTAAATGAAAACAAACATCAATAAATATGTTTGTATTCAACATTCTATATACTACAGTTTTATTGAATTTGTTTATCCTGATCATTGTGTCTAACGGTAAGTGTGGTTATCTATCTATCTATCTATCTATCTATCTATCTATCTATCTATCTATCTATCTATCTATCTATCTATCTATCTATCTATCTATCTATCTATCTATCTATCTATCTATCTATCTATCTATCTATCTTTCTATCTCTATCTATCTCTCTATCTAACTATCTTTTTATCTATCTTTCAGTGTTTTGTCTGTCTGTGTCTCCATCCAGTATTGTATCTCTGTATTTATATTTCTTGCTATCTTTCTGTCTGTCTACCTACATACCCTGCCTATTCACATATCCCTTTACTTCCCTACATGCCTAGATATCTATCTATTTTTCTATTTAATTTTGTATGTCAGTCTTAATTTCTGTCTGTCTCTCTATCTAGTCTCTTAACTAGCTATTTATCTCTCTATCTGTCTTTCTGTTTGTCTGATTGTCTGTCTACCTGCCTATCCATCTATCCATCTACCTACCAAACTACCTACCTTCATACCCTTTTCCTACTTATCTAAATCTAATATTCCATCTATCTATCTATCTATATTTCTATATATCTATCAATCCATCTATATTTTTCTATCTATCTATCTATAAATCTATCTACCTGTTTCTTTATATATCTAACTATCTGTCTACCTATCTATAAATTTCTCTATTTATCTATCTATAAAACTATCTACCTATCTATAAATCTATCTATATGTTTGTCTATCTATATATCTTTTTACCTATCTATAAATCTATCTATCTATTTATCTGTAAATAGTTATCTATGTATGATTTTGACATCTCTAATTATCTATATAGCATCATAAATATCATTCTGTCAGTCTATTACGCTTGCCTTTTTATCTGCCAACCCTGTTAAATTTTGATTTACTGTAAATCTCTAAATAATTAATGAAGTTACATATAAACCTATCTTTAATAGTTTTCATGTATGGCATGACGATATTCTTCAACTTATAATAACAATTGCAATAATATGTTTGTTATTACTTTCGAAACACTTTTTTCTACTTTACTTTAAACTTTAAACCAAAGAATAGATCGGCAAAAATACATGTGTATAATCTATGTTTATTTTCAGCGGAAATCTCTGATTTTGAAAATGCATTTGCCAATTACGATGAAGTGTTTTTGTCTGGCGAATTTCGAACGCCCCGAAATACCAAAAAAGTTTTTATTTTGGTTCAAGGCATAGGGAAAACTACAAGAAGAAAATTTGAATTGAGTGTAGACTTCAGACAACCACAAGGTATACTACATTTCATTAAGGCTTCGTTATGTTTTTATGACATACTAAATAAATCACCTGCTTATTACAACTACTAAATATCTTTATTTACATACAGAAAACTAACCTGTTTCTTACAACACTACACGATTCACTTGTTTCTCACAACATACTAAATGACCCACTTGTTTCTCACAACATACTAAATGACTCACTTGTTTCTCACAACATACTAAATGACTCACTTGTTTCTCACAACATACTAAATGACTCACTTGTTTCTCACAACATACAAATTGACTCACTTGTTTCTCACAACATACTAAATGACCCACTTGTTTCTCACAACATACTAAATGACTCACTTGTTTCTCACAACATACTAAATAACCCACTTGTTTCTCACAACATACTAAATGACTCACTTGTTTCTAACAAAATACAAATTGACTCACTTGTTTCTAACAAAATACTAAATGACTCACTTGTTTCTAACAAAATACAAATTGACTCACTTGTTTCTAACAAAATACTAAATGACTCACTTGTTTCTAACAAAATACTAAATGACTCACTTGTTTCTCACAACATACAAATTTACTCACTTGTTTCTCACAACATACAAATTGACTCACTTGTTTCTCACAACATACAAATTGACTCACTTGTTTCTCACAACATACAAATTGACTCACTTGTTTCTCACAACATACAAATTGACTCACTTGTTTCTCACAACATACAAATTGACTCACTTGTTTCTCACAACATACAAATTGACTCACTTGTTTCTCACAAAATACTAAATGACTCACTTGTTTCTAACAAAATACTAAATGACTCACTTGTTTCTAACAAAATACTAAATGACTCACTTGTTTCTCACTAAATACTGAATGACCTACTTGTTTCTAACAACATACTAAATGACTCACTTGTTTTTCGCAACATACTAAATGACTCACTTGTTTCTCACAACATACAAATTGATTCACTTGTTTCTAACAAAATACTAAATGACTCACTTGTTTCTAACAAAATACTAAATGACTCACTTGTTTCTCACAACATACAAATTGATTCACTTGTTTCTAACAAAATACTAAATGACTAACTTGTTTCTAACAACATACTAAATGACCCACTTGTTTCTCACAACATATAAATTGACTCATTTGTTTCTAACAAAATACTAAATGACTCACTGGTTTCTCACAACATACTAAATGATCCACTTGTTTCTCACAACATACTAAATGACTCACTTGTTTCTCACAACATACTAAATGACTCACTTGTTTCTAACAAAATACTAAATAACTCCCTTGTTTCTCACAACATACTAAATGACTCAATTGTTTCTCACAAAATACTAAATGACTCACTTGTTTCTCACAACATACAAATTGACTCACTTGTTTCTAACAAAATACTAAATGACTCACTTGTTTCTCACAACATACTAAATGACCCACTTGTTTCTCACAACATACAAAATGACTCACTTGTTTCTCACAACATACAAATTGATTCACTTGTTTCTAACAAAATACTAAATAACTCACTTGTTTTTCACAACATACTAAATGACTCAATTGTTTCTCACAAAATACTAAATGACTCACTTGTTTCTCACAACATACAAATTGACTCACTTGTTTCTAACAAAATACTAAATGACCCACTTGTTTCTCACAACATACTAAATGACCCACTTGTTTCTCACAACATACTAATTGACCCTCTTGTTTCTAACAATTTTTAAAATAACTCACATGTTTCTCACAACACACTCAGTAGATCACTTGTTTCCTACAACCGTTATTAATAACTCACCTTTTCTTTACAAATAAATAAATCAAATTTAACCCTAAGAACACCCTTTGACTCCAACAATAGATTAACACTTTTTGACTCCAACAATACATTAACACTTTTTGACTCCAACAATACATTAACACTTTTTGACTCCAACAATACATTAACACTTTTTGACTCCAACAATACATTAACACTTTTTGACTCCAACAATACATTAACACTTTTTGACTCCAACAATACATTAACACTTTTTGACTCCAACAATACATTAACACTTTTTGACTCCAACAATACATTAACACTTTTTGACTCCAACAATACATTAACACTTTCTGACTCCAACAATACATTAACACTTTTTGACTCCAACAATACATTAACACTTTTTGACTCCAACAATACATTAACACTTTTTGACTCCAACAATACATTAACACTTTTTGACTCCAACAATACATTAACACTTTTTGACTCCAACAATACATTAACACTTTTTGACTCCAACAATACATTAACACTTTTTGACTCCAACAATAAATTAACACTTTTTGACTCCAACAATACATTAACACTTTTTGACTCCAACAATACATTAACACTTTTTGACTCCAACAATACATTAACACTTTTTGACTCCAACAATACATTAACACTTTCTGACTCCAACAATACATTAACACTTTTTGACTCCAACAATACATTAACACTTTTTGACTCCAACAATACATTAACACTTTTTGACTCCAACAATACATTAACACTTTTTGACTCCAACAATACATTAACACTTTTTGACTCCAACAATACATTAACACTTTTTGACTCCAACAATACATTAACACTTTTTGACTCCAACAATACATTAACACTTTTTGACTCCAACAATACATTAACACTTTTTGACTCCAACAATACATTAACACTTTTTGACTCCAACAATACATTAACACTTTTTGACTCCAACAATACATTAACACTTTTTGACTCCAACAATACATTAACACTTTTTGACTCCAACAATACATTAACACTTTTTGACTCCAACAATACATTAACACTTTTTGACTCCAACAATACATTAACACTTTTTGACTCCAACAATACATTAACACTTTTTGACTCCAACAATACATTAACACTTTTTGACTCCAACAATACATTAACACTTTTTGACTCCAACAATACATTAACACTTTTTGACTCCAACAATACATTAACACTTTTTGACTCCAACAATACATTAAAGATTTTTGACTCCAACAATACATTAACACTTTTTGACTCCAACAATACATTAACACTTTCTGACTCCAACAATACATTAACACTTTTTGACTCCAACAATACATTAACACTTTTTGACTCCAACAATACATTAACACTTTTTGACTCCAACAATACATTAACACTTTTTGACTCCAACAATACATTAACACTTTTTGACTCCAACAATACATTAACACTTTTTGACTCCAACAATACATTAACACTTTTTGACTCCAACAATACATTAACACTTTTTGACTCCAACAATACATTAACACTTTTTGACTCCAACAATACATTAACACTTTTTGACTCCAACAATACATTAACACTTTTTGACTCCAACAATACATTAACACTTTTTGACTCCAACAATACATTAACACTTTTTGACTCCAACAATACATTAACACTTTTTGACTCCAACAATACATTAACACTTTTTGACTCCAACAATACATTAACACTTTTTGACTCCAACAATACATTAACACTTTTTGACTCCAACAATACATTAACACTTTTTGACTCCAACAATACATTAACACTTTTTGACTCCAACAATACATTAACACTTTTTGACTCCAACAATACATTAACACTTTTTGACTCCAACAATACATTAACACTTTTTGACTCCAACAATACATTAACACTTTTTGACTCCAACAATACATTAACACTTTTTGACTCCAACAATACATTAACACTTTTTGACTCCAACAATACATTAACACTTTTTGACTCCAACAATACATTAACACTTTTTGACTCCAACAATACATTAACACTTTTTGACTCCAACAATACATTAAAGATTTTTGACTCCAACAATACATTAACACTTTTTGACTCCAACAATACATTAACACTTTCTGACTCCAACAATACATTAACACTTTTTGACTCCAACAATACATTAACACTTTTTGACTCCAACAATACATTAACACTTTTTGACTCCAACAATACATTAACACTTTTTGACTCCAACAATACATTAACACTTTTTGACTCCAACAATACATTAACACTTTTTGACTCCAACAATACATTAACACTTTTTGACTCCAACAATACATTAACACTTTTTGACTCCAACAATACATTAACACTTTTTGACTCCAACAATACATTAACACTTTTTGACTCCAACAATACATTAACACTTTTTGACTCCAACAATACATTAACACTTTTTGACTCCAACAATACATTAACACTTTTTGACTCCAACAATACATTAACACTTTTTGACTCCAACAATACATTAACACTTTTTGACTCCAACAATACATTAACACTTTTTGACTCCAACAATACATTAACACTTTTTGACTCCAACAATACATTAACACTTTTTGACTCCAACAATACATTAACACTTTTTGACTCCAACAATACATTAACACTTTTTGACTCCAACAATACATTGACACTTTCTGACTCCCCAACAATACATTAACACTTTTTGACTCCAACAATACATTGACACTTTCTGACTCCCCAACAATACATTAACACTTTTTGACTCCAACAATACATTGACACTTTCTGACTCCCCAACAATACATTAACACTTTTTGACTCCAACAATACATTGACACTTTCTGACTCCCCAACAATACATTAACACTTTTTGACTCCAACAATACATTGACACTTTCTGACTCCCCAACAATACATTAACACTTTTTGACTCCAACAATACATTGACACTTTCTGACTCCCCAACAATACATTAACACTTTTTGACTCCAACAATACATTGACACTTTCTGACTCCCCAACAATACATTAACACTTTTTGACTCCAACAATACATTGACACTTTCTGACTCCCCAACAATACATTAACACTTTTTGACTCCAACAATACATTGACACTTTCTGACTCCCCAACAATACATTAACACTTTTTGACTCCAACAATACATTGACACTTTCTGACTCCCCAACAATACATTAACACTTTTTGACTCCAACAATACATTGACACTTTCTGACTCCCCAACAATACATTAACACTTTTTGACTCCAACAATACATTGACACTTTCTGACTCCCCAACAATACATTAACACTTTTTGACTCCAACAATACATTGACACTTTCTGACTCCCCAACAATACATTAACACTTTTTGACTCCAACAATACATTGACACTTTCTGACTCCCCAACAATACATTAACACTTTTTGACTCCAACAATACATTGACACTTTCTGACTCCCCAACAATACATTAACACTTTTTGACTCCAACAATACATTGACACTTTCTGACTCCCCAACAATACATTAACACTTTGTCACACCAATGTATCCAACTTTCTGTTTTAGTTTTAAAAAACAAAAACTAAAGAAGAAAAATTCATAATTAAAATGTTGAAAATTGACTTCGATGGACTGAGAGAACAGTTGATAAGGTTGTTGGATAGACAAAATAACAGAAAAAATACGTACATAGGTAATTAGAAAGATCCATAGATAGTTAGATACAAATTCAAATATACAGAAAGATATATAGATGGTTTGGTGGATTTAATAGATACATAATAAACATATAGATCGAAATTACTAGACGCAAATCGATAGATTTACATAGAAATAGATGAATAGAAAAAATAGATAGACATAGAATTAGATAGAAATAGATGGATAGATAGATACATACATACATAGCTTGCATATGCACACATATAGATAGATAGATACATACATACATAGCTTGCATATGCACACATATAGATAGATAGATACATACATACATAGCTTGCATATGCACACATATAGATAGATAGATACATACATACATAGCTTGCATATGCACACATATAGATAGATAGATACATACATACATAGCTTGCATATGCACACATATAGATAGATACATACATACATACATAGCTTGCATATGCACACATATAGATAGATAGATACATACATACATAGCTTGCATATGCACACATATAGATAGATAGATACATACATACATAGCTTGCATATGCACACATATAGATAGATACATACATACATACATAGCCTGCATATGCACACATATAGATAGATACATACATACATAGCCTGCATATGCACACATATAGATAGATACATACATACATACTTAGCTTGCATATGCACACATATAGATAGATAGATACATACATACATAGCTTGCATATGCACACATATAGATAGATACATACATACATACATAGCCTGCATATGCACACATATAGATAGATACATACATACATAGCCTGCATATGCACACATATAGATAGATAGATACATACATACATAGCCTGCATATGCACTCATATAGATAGATAGATAAATAAATGGGTAAGTTACATATAAAATCTATATACAATAGATATAAAAATAGAAATATTTAGTTAGAAATGGATATATAGAAAACAGATAGGTAGAAATTAGAGACAGAAATATACAGAAAAATAAACAGTTTGACAGAGAGATGGATAGACTATATAATAATATATGTATACACACACATACATATATGCATCTTGTGTTAAAGGTGCGATGTAAACGCATCACCTTCTCCTAATTAAACTAATGGATTAAAAGAAAAGAAAAAGCATTCTGGGTTAATGAATGAAACATCTCTATGGGAATCCCACTGTTGGCTGAGTCTATGGTAAGGCGTGTAATGGTATTGGCCATGTAGTTTATGTTTGACTAGCATGTGGTGTGTGGGTGTCTGTGTTTGTGTGTGAATGTGTGTGTGGGGGGGGGGGGGGGAGGGTAGTAATTTCTTACTTCCACACTAGGTCACATCTGTAGGGAACACCGTGATGGCAACGCCCTCCCGACCACGTGTAGGCCTACAAATGTCTAGGACTACTTAGGCGTGCCCCCACAATGTCGGAAACTTGCGTTTCTCACGTTAGGGTTTGAAATTGAATTACAGCATTCGCTTCCTGTCTGGTGATTGAAAAGCCTTTCTCTTAAATCCATGGGGGATTAATTTAGTTCATAATTAATTAGGGCTCTTGACCTCCGCCCCTCTACACAATAAAGTAGCATTTCCCCAAAGACGGGTCGTGTCAAAATAGAACAATATAATCTCTTATAGACCTATCTATATGTTACAATATAGCAATATAATCTCCTATAGACCTATCTATATGTTACAATAGAACAATATAATCTCTTATAGACCTATCTATATATTACAATAGAAAAATATAATCTCTTATAGACCTATCTATATGTTACAATAGAACAAAATCTATTATAGACCTATCTATATGTTACAATAGAACAATATAATCTCTTATACACCTATCTATATTTTACAAAAGAACAATATAATCTCTTTTAGACCTATCTATATGTTACAATAGAACAATATAATCTATTATAGACCTATCTATATGTTACAAATAGAACAATATAATCTCTTATAGTCCTATCTATATGTTACAAATAGAACATTATAATCTCATATAGTCCTATCTATATGTTACAAATAGAACAATATAATCTCTTATAGGCCTATCTAGGCCTATATATTACAAATAAAACAATATATCTATTTTGTCTATATGTTAAAAAAAGAACAATATACCTCTAATGTAGGCCTATATATGTTACAAATAGAACAATATATCTTTAAGGTGTATACGTTACAAATAGAACAATATAATACTTTTTCGGCCTATATATATGTTACAAATAGAACAATATATCTCTAAGGTGTATATGTTACAAATGGAACAATATAATACTTTTTCGGCCTATATATATGTTACAAATAGAACAATATAATCCTTTATCAGCCTATATATATGTTACAAATAGAACAATATATCTCTAAGGTTTATATGTTACAAATAGAACAATATAATCTCTCATATCTATATGTTACACATAGAACAATATATCTCTTAGGTGTATATGTTACAAATAGAACAATATAATCTCTCATATCTATATGTTACACATAGAACAATATATCTCTAAGGTGTATATGTTACAAATAGAACAATATAATCTCTCATGTCTATATGTTACACATAGAACAATATATCTCTTAGGTGTATATGTTACAAATAGAACAATATAATCTCTCATATCTATATGTTACACATAGAACAATATATCTCTAAGGTGTATATGTTACAAATAGAACAATATAATCTCTCATGTCTATTTGTTACAAATAGAACAATATATCTCTAAGGTGTATATGTTACAAATAGAACAATATAATCTCTCATGTCTATTTGTTACAAATAGAACAATATATCTCTTAGGTGTATATGTTACAAATAGAACAATATAATATCTCATATCTATATGTTACACATAGAACAATATATCTCTAAGGTGTATATGTTACAAATAGAACAATATAATCTCTCATGTCTATTTGTTACAAATAGAACAATATATCTCTTAGGTGTATATGTTACAAATAGAACAATATAATCTCTCATATCTATATGTTACACATAGAACAATATATCTCTAAGGTGTATATGTTACAAATAGAACAATATAATCTCTCATGTCTATTTGTTACAAATAGAACAATATATCTCTTAGGTGTATATGTTACAAATAGAACAATATAATCTCTCATATCTATATGTTACACATAGAGCAATATATCTCTAAGGTGTATATGTTACAAATAGAACAATATAATCTCTCATGTCTATTTGTTACAAATAGAACAATATATCTCTTATGTTTTTATATTTAACTAGTAGGGGCAAACAAATGTGAGTAGGTGACGATATAGAAGTGGGAGTATTAAAAAATGGTTTTGTAGTAAGGTATTTTTATAAAGTAGGCCTAAATATAAAAAAAAAACAATGTTGGGGGCAAATGCAGGATTCCTCAGCATTATAATAAAATTTAGTTATAATTACATTTTCAACTAGGTCGAACCCTAACCTTTAACAATCAAGTCTCGGTAAATATAGACATAATATGTCTACAAAACCATATAGACCTGCATTAATTAAATATAGACATAATATGTATACAAAACCATATAGACATGCATTAATTAAATATAGACATAATATGTCTACAAAACCATATAGACATGCATTAATTAAATATAGACATACTTCAAATTAAAGTATCCCCTTTAGGTGATGTTGGCTAATAGTGCCAGTGAAAGCAGCGTTCACCATTTTACATTCCAACGGCATAGGGCCTACAATAGACAGTGGCGTAGCCAGGTTTTGACGCTAGGGGGAGCGAACTTTTAGGAAAAAGGCTCCACTTTAAGCAATTTTTCCACATTAATAGAAGAACTAATAATTCGTACATATCAAGTGTTATACAAATATCATGTGCCTCATGATACATACACTGTAAAATAGTGCAGTACAGTAGAAGTCCATTAGTTCGGCATCCAACAGTCCGGAATGCCCGATAGTCCGGCATCGCTCCGGAAAAATGGATAAATTTTGGTTTTCTCCAAAAGTGTGTCTTTAAAGCAAATAAAAACGCCTGAGAGCTATTCGGAAGTTTTCGGGGTAGTTCGGGGTCATCCGGAAGCGCTCTGTATTGTTCGGAAACAATTAGCGGCCGGCTAGTTTCATCTGTCACAGCAAATACAGGTGCAGTGCAGCACAGTTAATCAATCACAAAGCGTCTATCTGCCTGAAGATGAGGTAGAGGAGTGGCTTCTAATCTACGAGAATGAGCCTGTTTAACAAGAACTAACCGATGAGAACATTATCAACAGTGTAGTAAACCCTCAGCCTACTCAAAATCTTGAAAAAAGTGACTCAGATGCCGAAACGGAAGAAAAGGAAAATATCAGCTGGGCAGAAGCTGCAGAATTACTAAATAAGTTTATCTCTTTTGCTGAGGCTAGTACTAGCTACAGTTCTTCAGAAATTATTGATTTCCATATCATTAGAAATAAATTTTATACCAAACGCCAAAAGTCAAGAAAACAAATAGACATGCGTGACTTTTTTAAAATCTAAGTGAAATATGTTTGACAGTACGTGTACATGCATTATATAAAATGTAAAATAAACTTTGTTGTATTTGCATACTGTATTTGTAGTTTAATTATTAACCTAATTGTTCTTATAATTACGATTTATGTATGTATGTAGTTAAAAAACAAAGTACATTTGTTTTACGCAAAGCCTACACTAAAAAGAAGGGGCACCGCCCGATAGACCGGAATTTTCAGTAGCCCGGCACCGAGCCGGTCCCGAACGTGCCGGATTTTCGGACTTCTACTTATACGTTTACAGACGTTCCTTCTAGATTCTAGATAGAAGATTATTACGTCCACTAGGCCCAAAACTCCTGCAGGGCGACAGGGATCCGTCGGTGGCAGGGATAGAACCCGCGACCTGTCAGTTGGTTTTTGGTTGAAAGGCCGGTGAACTAACCGCTGGACCAGCCGGCTTCTACTGTATTTATTTAACCAGCCACGATTTTTACTAGCAACTATTAGTGATGGGAATTTCTGCAATTATTAATGGCATCTAGTGTCGAAAAGTATGTATAGAATCAATGTGAATGCTTCTATAGGGCTGCATTCTTCTTATTTTAATTTTGAAAGACGAGATAAAGCGCCTTTATAAACTCTAGACATTTTTAAAGAGATTAAAAAAAAAAAGTTTCAACATTTTTATTGACTGTTTCTATGCATTAATTACAAAAGACTGTCTCTAAGACAGGCGTGTCAAACTAAAAAAGCACCAAGGGCCGCATAAGATACTTTGAGTATACCGGCGGGCCACACCAACAAATCTGAGAAACACTGTAATCTTATTGAATTATATTTAATTAATTTGCACGCCTACTACAACGGCTTTATTAAAATAACGCCCCATAACGCCAAATATAACAATTGTAATCCAACATTTATTTAAGAACATTCAATAATTTTCACCCTTTAATCAGTGTTTTGTCCTGAGGTTTGATGCCACCTTTTCATGACAATTTTTCGTATATCTCGCTGAAATGTATTTGCAGCTCCGACCTTCATCAGGGATGACAATTGTTCATCGGTCATCCTTGTTCTCTGAGAGGTTTTTGTTAATAATTTCATGAAGGAAAATAACTGTTCATACACAGATGAAACAGAACATTGTTATAATTCTAGTTGAAAACTTTCTGAAGTTTGTAAACTTTTCAGGAAGGTATGAATAGAAGCCAGGTATCCCGACTTCTAGATACTTTGCTTTGAGTGTAGAATCAGACTGCATTTCTAATAGCTCCATCTGCAAGTTTTCCTCTGCTTTGACAACATCAAAGTTGAATGGTGCCGAGAATAATGCAAAATGATATTCAAAAGATGAGAAATCACTAAATCTTTCCTGGAACTCTTTTGACAATAAATCTTTGTGACTCTCATATTTAGAAAAGGTAAATACAGATTCAGCATTGGCCTGTTGTTTTTTTATAGTTCTTTGCAGTTAGGAAAATGAACCAAATTTTCACGTGACAACTGCGTCTTCCATAAGCTTAGTTTTGTAATAAAACACTTGATGTCGTCGTACAGCTGAGTGATGAGTTTGTTTTTGCCTTGTAATTTCAAATTAAGATCACTTATATGTGCAGTAATGTCCACAGCAAACACTAGATCATAGATCCAACTTTCATCTTTTATTTCATCTGTGTTTTTAACTTTCATATCCAAAAATAAAGTAATTTCTGGTCTCGGCAAAAACATATCTTTTCACCAAATTGTGACACGACAACCAACGGACTGCTGTGTAGAATGGAACATCGGTGAACGGACTATCCATGTCTTCTAACAGCTGACTGACTTAATCGACGATGATTGATAGCATTGTATTTGATAAAGTTCACCGTTTTTGTGACCACACTAAGCAAGTGATGCAATTTTAAAGTCCTTAAACACAATTTTTGCTGATGAATAATGCAGTAAAAATGTGCAAATGTTGAATCTGGATACGAGTTCTCAATTTTTGTTCGCAACTTGGCAGCAACACCAATATGTCTGCCAACCGTCAGTAAATAAACATACAGGTTTACTCAAATCAAATTCATTATCATGCAGAATCTGCTCAACTTTGTCAAAGATGTCTTCGCTCGCTGTAGTGTCATGCATTAGGATTAGTTCAATCAGTTCTTCATAAATATTAAATTCACTGTCACATGCCCTAATAAAAACTGCAAGCTGTGCTATTCCAGTGATTTCAACGGTCTCATCAATAGCAATTGAAAAAAATTTCAAATTTGGATGATGCGGCCTTCAATTGTTGTTTCAAATCATCTGTCATTTCATCAATCCGTCCAGCAACAGTGTTCCTGGTTAACGAAATAATCTTTAATAACAGTGCCTTCTGTGGGCATACAATGTCAGCCGCTTTCACAAGGCAATGCTTTACGAAATCTCCTTCACTGTAAGATTTCCCACTCATGGCGACCATTCGGATGAGTTCATAGCTTGAAGTAACGGAAGCGACTTTGGCTTGATCTATTTTCATAAAACATGTCTGTTGCTGTATCAAGTTAGCCTTCAATTCCTTGAGTCTTGAAACATGCATTAAGCCCCCATATTTATAGCAAGATCGATGGTTGGTTTCATAATGTCTTTTTAAGTTGTACTCTTTTGGCGTGGCAATGCTGTTATTGCATAGTAAACAATGTATCTTTCCATTTACCACTGTACAAAAATACTGTAGTTCCCAATTTTCTTGAAATACTCGCCTTACTTCATCATGTGTTCTTTTCTTCTTTAGCCATTTAAACGGTATCATAGCCGTATTGTTTTCTTATACGTGGCACAGTGCCAGATTTCTGTTATATACACCCAGTTTTAAGTATTAAAACTGTAATTTTCGCCACTAAATGAGACAATCGCAGTATCCTTTGTGTGGGCCGCACACGTGCTTGCAAAGGGCCGCATGCAACCGCGGGCCGCACGTATGACATACCTGCTCTAAGACACGTTATAGGAACGCTCTATTCTTTTAAATTTTCCTTTCAGCTATTAAAACACCAGCCCGACGATTATATCCTCAACAAACGGAATTTCTTTAAAATAATTATTTCTCTTCTTTTCTTCTTTCTTTTAAATTCTGTGGGTATCTTTTTTTTTTATTTGCGAAGTTCATGTAACCAAGTTTTTGATCACTTCACGTATACGGACGAGAAGTCACATTTATTACTTTTCGGTGAGTACACCAGACTTGAACCCCACCTTTTTTTTGAGAATGAGAGCGAGCGTACTCTTTTGGGGCTCGGAGAACTAACTCTGCTGTGTCCACGCACCAATGATACACAGTGCCCTCACAAGGGGAAGGGCAGAGGGGGGCATGTGCCCGAGAGCGACACTTATATGGGTGGCAAATATAGTCTAAATGTCTAAACATAGCACTAAACAAAGCAGTTACGGTATGCAAGAGGGCGTCGCTGAAACTTTTGCCCTGGGGCGCCACAAAAGCTTGTGAAGGCTCTGCTGATACATCACCGTAAAAGTTAGGCACAAACAGTTGGCCGTTCCTGTCACATAACCTATTCTGTGGTTCCTGTCGACTCTATGTTCCTGCTTATGACCTGGTATTAAATTAGAGCTGAGGTCGGCAACCTAAGGCGCGCGTGCCAAACTTGGCACGCAGAGCGATTCTCAATGGCACGCGAGAGACCTCCAAGATCCAAGAGGTGTTTTATTATTAATGAAAAAAAACAACAACTATATTTTCCAGTAATATTTATATTGAGTGAAATCAATTTCAAAACATTTAACTATATGTACTTTCCTTTACAAAGGCATTTATTAAGATAGACAGTTGGGCTTTTTCAGAAGCACATCGAAGCACTCAAAGCGGAGTTTCAAGATTTTCAAATTGATTTTTTCATACCTAATCAAGCATAACTGGCTTAATCTTACTACTACCTTAGGTAAAGCTTTAATGAAATGGGAATCGAAATGTGCCAAATTGTTTAAGAGATAAACTCGGTACCGCTCCCCCCCCCCCCCCCTGGCTACGCTACTGACAATAGGATTTAGTTACCAGCACAATGCAATTTCTGCCACCCCCTATCCGGCCGAAACTAATGTCAGGAAGGATCTACCCATCATAGCAAGGTTAACTCAAGGTACAGCCTGCAGGGTAACAATCCTACATTATTTTTTTTACCTAGACTGAAACCTTAACCCTTATGACGTTAACCATCGTATCATCTGCATATATTATAGTCATTAACTCTGGGCATTGTTATGTTCGTCGTCTGGTTTAAGTTTTTTTTTTTTGTTTATACAAATTTGAAGTCATTTGAAGGAACTTGTTTATTAAATGAAAACAATTTTTAATCATGCGACAACACCTAAACTAACAGAAATATCAGCTGATCAAACATTAACACAACTGTTTCCGACTAAAGCTGCCAGCATACTCTTTATTCTAACACATACAAAACCAGTCTATCATGTCATAACCTCCGACCAAAGAGGGCGTGAGTTAGGACAACGCACAAAATGACCTAATGACCACAGTCCAAGTGTACACAACAAACTCCAATTGACTGGTCATCATGATCCAACTCTTACGTAGCAATATACATTAAATAGTGACGTAAGCAAGTGTTATTTCGTATCTAATTATTTCAGTGATTCTGGCCTTGACAGACGTAGATGGACGAGAATATCAGTTGAGTTTTCCAACCCAGGCTTTGCATACGGGAAACAGGACGAAGCTGCTCATGGCCTTCTCAAAGCTATCACAACCTTACAATAGCCTCAGCTTGTTTGTGGACTGTATGGACAAGGGTTTAGATCAGACAGAGGTGCAGCTCAGAAGAATACTTTCATCGGATTTGAATATGGTAAGATGGTCAAAGCTGGTTCTTGTTGTTTGCTATATCTATCTCTTTATCTCGCTGTTTCTCTGCCTCGGACTCGCATTGTTTGAGTCATTGTTCTTACACTTTGTTTTACTTTATACATTTGAGAACTTTATATTATACTGCCTTAATTCATTGCCTTTCATTACATGGCAGTGTTAAATTTCAAAATCTATCATCTTATAAATTGTATCGATCGTCTTAAGTAAAGTAAAGAAATCCGTGAACACCATGTTGGTCACTAACAAGGGGATTGCGTGGCTAGCAAATTGCCCCAAAATTATGGCTTTTACTAGAACTGCCGCTATAACTATTGTGTACGACATCTTTCTTCTGAAAACCCGTATTTCACCACCGTAGTTATAATGTAATTATTGCGATGTATATTTAAATTTACTTTCTTAAAAAATCGATTTTTATTTAGCTTGATAGGCCTATCTCTTCCGTCTTTGAAATCTTGCAATCGAATTTTCATGCACATACCCCCCCCCCCCTCACCGTTCCTCAAAATCAGTTTTAAATGGGGGTTTTCTTTACACTTTATGATGCGCATTGGTAAATCCCCATTGCATGCTGCTGACTTATGTTGTATGAAACTAATCTGTTTAGTTTACTTGCTTGGATAATTTAAAAATGGATATTTGATTTGTGTCAAAATATCAATGAACAGATTGTCAAGACCAGTCATTTTTTATCGACAGTTTTATAAAAGTAAGATGTTAGTCCCTATTTCCGTCGAAGTTATCACCCTTTCTGTTGAAGTTATCTCTTTTCTTTTGAAATTATCACCCTTTCTGTTTTCATGCGTACATGTGATAATGAGGGATTGTTAGCCATAAGAAAGAAACAATCCCGAGAGGTGTGCAATATTCTCTAGTCTATAATTTTCTTAACTTATAGTATGACTAAAAAGTGAAAAATAAACCTTTGGTTCAATGATTTGTGTTTTCTACTGTAGATCTAAAGGCAAGTAAAATCTGGCAATCCACTACACAGACCTTAACATTATTTTACTATTCCTAAAACTAGTTCTTTGTATTTCTAACAGAAAATGACATCAGCCTTTCAGTGGCACGTAAGTACGACAGCAAACGAGATGCTTCAAAATATGGGTTGCCCGGATGACAAATTACCCGAGCCTTCAACTACACCAGGTACAACACTTAGGATACCTCCCTGGTCACGGCAAGAGCTAGCTTCAATTCGAAGAGTGCCAGAGGATCAAGACAACGTTGTAGCACAACCAGGACGAGGCAGTCAGCATGGCCACAGTGAAAGTAGACTGGACAATTTGCAAGGAGATGGGCGGCGAATTACTAGCGTCGAACAAAGAGGACGAGAGGTTACAGAAACAACACAGAGAACGCTGCAGGTTCGCAGAACGCAGTCGACAGACGAAAACAGTAGACAGCAGTATGAAATTCCACGACCCCAAGTATCGTCGCCTATAACATCCGGCCAAACAGGTACCTTTATTCTTTAAACTAAATAGTAGGCTATAGTTGTAGACTTATATCATCCTATTCAGCATAGCACTTACTCACATACACATACATTTACACATAGGCCTACACACATACATATTCAAAGACAGCGGACAATCACGTGGGCTCTAAACACCAACATACACAAACCAACTCAGACACCATGACACATCAATGCACACACTAATTTACAAACATCAACACACACACCAACATATTTATATAATATGTCAAGCGGATTGTGTTGCTAGCATGCAGGGTGACTGTATGTTTATATAGAAACTATTTCATAGGTTATACATGTCAGCATGGCTATACAGTAAAAACAAGCATTTAAGGGGGGGGGGGGGCGGGGTGTGACTTGTGAAGGAGTTGATGTGACCTTGTTCACTTACACGACTGCTGAAGCCCAATGTACTAGAAAATTATTAGACTAGCACACTTTCATTTATATTTTGATTATTATTTTTTTTAGTTATCATGAACTGCATAAGATAATTTAAGTTTTCGTAATGCATATCGAGAAATAGAAAATGAAGATTTATCTCTAAAAAGTACATGAATACACAATATTTGATTGTCTTAAAGAAAATTTCTTTTATTTTTGTACAGTAACACCAACCCTTTCCTACCATATGCCTAAGTGTGTCTGTTATATTAACAGTAACTAGTGTGTCTTTGAAAAACATTAAGTCATTACGTGGAAGTGTATGTAATTGAAATAAGTTACTTTCATTCTCCAAACCATCGCATTATAATGTTGTTTTACAATGTTTAACAATGAAGCCTATCTATTCTTTAGATCAACGGAATCTCAATAATGACTTAGAAGCAGCCATCAAAGATCTCACAAATGCACTTTTAGAATTACGGCAGGACTTGAAACAGCAGGTTTGTTTACAATCAATGGCTCGTACAATAACTATGGTTCTTACAATCACTATGGTTACCAAACTATATGTATTTTGTTTACATTGACTTTTTACCCCTGTGGTGATAACTACAAGTTTAAAAAAAAAGGCGGCGTCGTCTTACATTTGAAGTCCAACAGAGGTAGGCCTACAGGCTTCAAAAAAATAAAAAACAAAGCAACTATTCTAATAACCTCAAACTTTAAAATAAAATCAAATGTGTTGTCTTTTTAGGGTCCCCAAAAAGAAAATGTCTTTTAATCATAGGCCTACTTCAATTTTTTTAAAAAGGCCGAGCGTATCAACAAGATGAACCTAGGTGGGCCGTGTCAGACAAAAAAATGTTTTGCAAGGGCCCCCAAAGAAGTGTCCGAAAATATTTTTTTGCAGGGGCCCCTAAAGAGGCCAAGCCCTCGGGCCCCCAAAGCCCTTGCTACGCCACTGGTACAGAACATTATGTTGTCTTTATATCAGTTACACATTTGGTGGGCGAGTTTTAATTTGTTTACGGTCATACGCACCGGTACTTGTGTGGTTTGAACTTGACAGTATGTGTTGGGGCCGAGCTGAACTCCTGCTGGCTCCCCTTAGTCGTTGTATCTGGAAGGAAAGGACAAACGTTAAATTAAGTCAGCAATAGAATCTTGTTATTCTATACAAATTTGTGAATAACACCACATTTAGGTATGTCGTGGTAGACGAACTGTCGTGGTAAACGAACTGTCGTGGTAAACAAACTGTCGTGGTAAACAAACTGTCACGGTAGACGAAGTTCTATAGATGTAACTTACAATCCAACTTCCATCCAATACAACAATTTTAGTTCCAATCAAGTTGCTTAGTAACGTAGATTAAAAAACAATTGAAGGGGGGGGGGGCGAGGGGGGGGGGGGGTTAAACCACAAACTATTTTTGGAAAACAATGATTAAAATGTTACATGGAATTTATGGGAATTCGTAGTTTTTCTGAAAAGTCTATTTTTCGATTCCCGAATTTTCAAGTCAGCTCTATAGTTGCAATCATCCGGGGCCGGGGAAGTAATTGACACATATGCTAAGGAGCAGGTATGTCCGCACCGACATAGGAAACGTTATAGGTTAACTCCCCTTTTCCCTTATACCTACCATTAGTAGCCTATGCCAAGGCAACCTAAGGAACGCGTACCAGACGTGGCACGCAGAAAGATTTTCAGTGGCATGCGAGGGTTTTCCAAGAAGGAGATATTTTAATACAAGTCAAAACAACGTACGTCAGCATAATTAATTAGTGCTGCGTGGCGAACTACATGGGAATCATACTGGGCGTCGAAAGTTTTGGCTCAGGAATGTTTGTGAGCAAAAATCTCATCATTGGACTGTGATTGAAGCAGTTGTTAAGATAGTGAACTTTATAGTTGCTTAAGTCTCTTCTACAGAAAGTGATACGGAGTATACGTAAAGTCCTGAATAGATTCGTTTCTTGTCTGGTAGCAATTAAGGTGTATCTTGATAAAAAAAAAACATTTCCGGTAGTGAATCAGGAGAATTGACGGTTGAAGCAGATGTTTCTGATTGACATGGCGACCGTCATTTACAAGGACGGTGTCGAAAAGCACTTTAAGTGTTGGACCACTGAAATGGGTTTGCATTGAAACTGAACATATCTTGCCGTGAAATCAATTTCAAAACATTTAACTATTTCCCTAATTTATGGCAAATTAAGATAGATGAGCGTTTTCAGAAGTACATTGAAGCACTCAATGCGAGTTTTCTAAACAAGGCAAGACTTTCAAATTTATGGACTCATGTTTCCACACCACATAAAGCCTTACTGGCTTGATCTTACTGCAAACTACTTAGATCTGGATCTTTTTATAGTTGAGGGATATTGCCATTTTTTAAATATATTTTAAACATCAGAAAATGGGCCTCGAAATGTGACGATTTGCGGGGAAATCTGAAAGGAATAACTCCTTAGGAAAGTTATTTGTTGTCAACTGCCAGGCATTTGCTCTACTTTCAGCTTTTGGTTTAATTTACACTAGTGAACACATTTCAAGGAAATAATTAAACCATATGTTCCGCAAAGAACACTTCGTTCTACCGACTCCTCGCTTCTGGAAGTACCGGTACCCCGTTTTTCTCTGACGACCGTTGGCCTTAGAGCCTTCTCAGTATCCGGTCCGAAGGTGTGGAATGGAATCTACTTCGCATTCAACTCAGGCGAACAAGCTCCATTGATACATTCAAAAGGAACTTAAAAACTCATTATTTCAATATTTAATTTCGATAACATGCTTTAGACCCCTACTTACTACTGACATACTTACGTGTTAAGTCGGTTTTTGCTTCATTTATTTGATTTGTCCTACGTTTGTAAAGATTTAAATCACCAATTAGTTTTATAATTCTTAGTCTTGAGATTATATCCGTGTTCTTATTTGTATGTTAAATGCGCTCTGTGCTTACATTATGTTTTTTGGCAGCGCTATACAAATATTATTATTATTGTTTAAAAAAACAAACTCGTTTGGCATCAAGAGCATCACATTTTGGATACTGTATTTAAAGGTAGATAATTAACCCGTTTTCTTTGCGTAAATATTTATAATATTAATATGTTTTATTTTTGTTTCCTTTTAGAATAATAAATGGCTTACAATTTATATCATTAAAATCATCAAACTATAAAAGATAGTTGAAAATTTTATAAATATTATATGACTAAAAATATTTATAATGTATAATTTATATGTACATTTTTAAACAGTACATTAACTACCCAGTTTTTATGATTACTACGTATTTTTTCCGCTTTATAGAAATTGCTTGGCATCCGTGGCATTTAACCTGAGATAAAACCATAACGAATTATAAGCCAAAGACTCGGCCTATAATAAGATGAACTGTTCATTTTTGCGTGCGCAACTAGGGTTGCCATATCTAGTTGGGACTTCGTAGGGACACTCTGAGATGGGGGTGTAGAAATGAAATAAAATTTGAATTTCATATAATTACATTTTTAATTTAGAACACAACGTGGAACTTGTTGCGATAGAAGTAGTTGATACATCTGATTTTTCTCAAGATTTCACCTTTTTCAGTAAGTCGTTTTTCTCTTTTACGTATTTATAAAACTCCATATAAGTCAGCTTGTGTGTTAAACTGGCACTGTAAGATTGAGTCCACAGTCCCTGGTAACTGGCAGCAGTCGATTTCTTTCAACTAACTGAGGCTGGATTTACATATTGCGCTAACAGATAGCGTTACTTCAGTACTTGAACTAAGCTCGTAACAGTATTTTGCAAAATAGGGACAAAATTGGGTTTTGTCGGGATGTCGGGACAAGAAGTCCATAACGGTGACGGTCCCGATAAATCGAGACGGATGGCAACCCTATGCACAACCAATAAGGCTTTCATAAATTACTTCTACGCTACTATGTTTGCATTAAATGTTTCCGCTGTATACAACTTTCGAATTTAATTTTAAATTTTCATTGAGAAAATCATAGCGATTGATTAAAACGGTAGTGTACAGTGCAAAAGGGAATCGGGAATTCCGAAAAGAAGTCATTCGAGTCATCAAATAGCAGAAATATTAAAGCAACTATTATTATAGTTTTTGGTAATAGATCTACTAATATTATATCTTGACAACTAAATTCATTTGTTGATAGATTAACGATTAATGTGGAAGTTGAGAAATGCAATTGTGTATTAGCCATGCCATAGACTATAATATAGGGGAGAGGTGGGTAATTCGTACCCCCTAAGGGAAAAAATTAACAATAAAAAAACTAACTGTAGAAAAAAGTTTTTTTCAACGTTAAAACAATTATTGGTGACAAAAGAATGAATATACAAGATTTCAACGTGTTATTATGAAAACAAAGAGCACAATTAATAAAATAAAAAAAAGACCAAGTGGTACGAATTACCCTCACCAGCGTTCAATTCGTACCACTAGGGAGGGTAATAAGTACCAAAAGGAATGAAGAAAATTTTTGTTTTGGAATGTTGAAGCTGAAGTAATAATCTTTATCTCAATTGTATAAAATAAACTCACTGGCATAATCTATATATATAAAAAGACAATGTTAAGCCCCGCGAGGATCCCCATTGGTCAATTTGAAAACACGTGTGTCACTGACCTATCTAGGCCTAGCCCAATATACTTTGATAGCTCAGTGGTAAACGTAGTGGACTGCTATACGGGCGACCAGGGTTCGATTCTCCAGTTAGACTATACTTTTTTTTTTCGACAATTAATTTTTCAAACTTTTAAAAACAAAGGACATTGTAAATCTATAGGCAATATAGATTTTGTTAAATAAAAATATTTGACTATTTTTTTTACCCTATTACAATATTTATTTACTTTCCTAAAAGTATTCAGTAAGTGTAGTTTATAAATTTTTTATCTGCACCCCAGACAGTCCTTTTTTTTTTCACCCGGGCAACGCCGGGCAATGTAGCTTGTTTACAAATATAATTATCCATTGATCCATTTTGTGATGCTAATGCACAGCATGCAACATGTACCCATTCTCTACAGATTAAACATTGTCTCATGTCGTCCTCAAGGTTCTCATCGCACATAAAGCAGTACCAGTGGAGATTTTTTTTTTTGGCCGATAGACCTTAGATCTTTTTTTCTGGAGCATTTTTTGCACTTTTGCACTACTTGTAGGCTTATTGATATTTTGTTTTTGATATTTTGTGTTTTTGTTTTTTTTTCAAAACGACTATTTGTATTTTTAGCTTTAGCTGTCGTTTATAATGGATTGATGTCAATATTTGAGAGATTTATTATTTCCTTTGTCTTTGTCCATGTCTAGTAACTGGCACTGGTATTGGTGGAATGTTAGGAATGTAATGATCTGGCGCGTCTTTAGCTTGAGGCCCGGATAGAACTAAGCAGTCATAGTGACCTACAACCTTTCCAATCTTTGTGTACAAGAGAACAACTGAAATTAAAGATGAATATTCTTCCATACCATACTTTAATACAGAACTGTTTGTTTTGTTATGAACTATTTAACATTTGCTCTTCGCAATTAGTTCCATCTCTCCATGCATAGTGATTCGCCTAACATGTTCTCGGGTCTCTCTGAAAAGGTGTTGTATCTTGTGTGAGGTGGCATATCAAAGCAAAGAATTGTTTGTCAAGCTCCTCATATTCACTAAAATGTTGGCACATATTATTTATAACTTAGTGAATCAGCTTGATCTTTTTTACAAAATTCTGTCCCTCATTTTAGTGCCTTCGGCGGGGAGAAACTGAAGTGTTAAGGTATACTTTCCTTTTTCTAAGACAACTTAAATAAAACACCCTTCGCCTTTCATTACCTAGTAGTTCGTCTGCCTATGCTAGTATCTCGCAAAAGTACTAAGCTTTAATTTAGTTTATATTTTTAAATGCGCAAATTTTAAAGCAATCCTCAATTATGCCGCCCCCCATAAACTCCCGAAATTTTGCGCCCTATGCGCCCACCTAGGTTGCTTACATGGACGAACCGACCTTGATAATACGTTTGAAACGGCTAAAAAAACAGAGATGTCAAGAGGCTGCATGCGATGTGTTGTATATGGGAGAAAACTTAGCATAATTACACCCGCTTCACATGCTTACATGGTGGCGTTTAAGTTTTTATGTGTGGGTATCATGTCCATCTAAAACCAAAAGGATAGGGTGAGTTTTTGATGGTTTTACAAAAGATATAAAGTGGTCCATCCACTTTTTCAAATAGTTCTGAAATTATCCACTTTCGTTGCATGCAAAAAGTGTTCCAGAAGGTGCCCCGTCTTTCATCTCATCTTTCATTCTTTTGCGTTTAAAATCACTATTGGTGGAAGAAAATATCTTGCAGAATTCATACAAAAAAACGTCAGTGGTTGTGACACCTAATTTCTCGGCACTAGAGAGAGACCTGACCTGGCGCTTTCCTTTTGCTGATATTATTCTATGTCTTGTGCACTGTTGACAAGTTTGTCTTGTCCATATTTTCAATTTCATAGCCTATAGGGAATGTAGGTCCAAGATATTCTGAAGCTTGTCATAAAATCCATTCAGATCTGTTATATTAAAGCCAGGCGCTCTAGCAATAGATATCGTCTCAGTCTGGCGTAAACTTAAATTTGGGTGGCGCTTCATGAATGCATTATACAAATCTTTACCCGCCATTCTTTTGGTCTTGCTGAAAGCATGTAGCAAATTATTAGCCTCAGTGAACTGATGTCCTAATTGCATCAGGTCCTTTCTTGTAATTCCAAACATCATTCCCTCAAGCATTTGTATATGCTTGACAAGATCTTCCTCGACTTCAGGTGGCAGACTTGTTGATCTCCCTATGACCTTTACACCATATTTTGCGTATTTGTTTTTACTCAAAAGATGACGAGTTAAAGTGGTTTGGGATATCCCATACATCTTAGAGCATTCATTTATACCACAGATTCCCTCTTTTAATAAGAGAACAGCCTTTTTCATAACATCTTCTGACCATGCATTTGCCTGTTTTATGAAAAGAAAATGTAAGAATCCACTGTAACATAGTGAAATACATTTTTATAGCTAGCACGTTAAAGTTCTAAAATATTATAAACAGGTAAAAAATAAAGGGTACGAACTCACCAGTTCCTAAATATAAGTGTCTCGAAATGTCAGCTTTTATGTTCTATATTAAGGGATGGACAAGTGGGAAGGTGAAAGGGGGGAGGGGGGTCGAACATCGATAACCTGTTCAAAACTAGCCACCCCTCGGCACGTCGATAAGGCACTCACTGCTTCCTACCACCGAGTCTCGGAGCCTCTCGGCAGTGCAATGATCCTCAGAGGCGTAACACCAGCTGTTCCCCATGTGTACTCTTAAGGGGAGCGTATCGGTGGTTTACACACTTCTTAAGACTCCTGAGTACAGATATGACTCAACAGTTCCAGAAACTCCGAATTTATAAATAGGTTTTATTATGAGTTATGATATAATCAATTCACAAAGTCTATTGCGGCTAAAACGTACCACTACGGGTAATTAGTACCGGTACGTATTGCCCTCCATAGAGTGGTACGATTTATCCGACTCAGATGTATCATTGTTTTCCACTTCTATTTTTTTCTTGCCAATACAAAATAGATCAAATTATACTTATTAATTAAGAAGACTGGATAGTCAATACACATAACAAGTATAAACAAGCTATGTTTCACCAGACCTACATAGTACGAATAGAAACAATGGTCAAAATAACATCAACTAGTGTAAAAACATATAAATCGTGCTTACCGCTTTTCATTCTTGTCAATGTCCGCCATTTTTCTATGTAAGTCCTAATTAATGTGCTCGCATGTTTTGACGGGCTTAAATCGTAATTACAACCAGTCAACGTATGTAAAACGGCAGAGGTACGAATTACACACCGGTACGAATTACCCATCTCTCCCTACATGGACCGCTTGCTTTAGTATTTCTGCTATATGATGACTCGAAACACTGATTTTCAGAATTTCCGATTCGTTGTTTCCTTTGCACTTCCGTTTTATTGAATCGCTTCGATTTTCTCAATGAAAAATTAAAATTAAAATTGAAAGATGTATAAAGCGGAAACATTTAAGAAACAACGAGGAGCGTAGAAGTAATTTAAGACAGCCTTATTGGTTGCGCACGGAAAAAAAGTTGATATAAGCTCTAAAAATAGAGTCATCGGTCCATCTTATTAAAGTCTGTGGTATTAGCTATGAATGATGATAATAACAAACAGTTTTTTTGTGTGTTCATAAATATAAGAGGCTTTAATGATTTTACGCTCCGTTTCTTTTGGTCTTGATACCGGCACTAAATAAAATGTCTTATAATAATAATATAGTTGAGCAGTTTGACTTTAACGCTGTTGGCACGCTGAATGATTTAGAAATCCTAGTTTGGCACACTATAAGCAAAAGGTTGCCGACCCCTAGCCTATGTTCCTGTCTTGAGCTCTACACCCAATCCCGCCCACTTCGTTCACCATCTGACGCGCTTACTCTGCGGATCCCTCGTGTGAGGCTAGTGTCCGCTGGCCAACGTGCATTCTCCTACGCTGGACCGTCCGCTTGGAATCACATCCCACTACAGCTTCGCCAGAGTTCTAGCTTCGACACCTTCAGGAGCCGGCTGAAGACTCACTATTTCGTTAGCAATATTTGCGCATAGGCTACATATTTACTTTATCATCTGTTGTTCGTTGTCTGTATTCTGTAACTGTCGTCAGCGCAGAGAACTGTCATCAACGGGATATGCGCTATACAAGCACCATTATTATTATTATTATTATCATTATGCCTTTGCTTGCTTTCATTGTGCGGTTAGGTTTTTCTCACCTTTTGTACACTGGCCTCAGATCGTCGTATTAAATCCCTCAAATATAGGCTTATGTTTTAAAAGAATTACTTAAGAATTTTTTACTGTCACTGCCAGACAATAAACACATCCGGTTATGCAAATTAAATACGAAACAGCTCTCCTCGTTTGATATATTCAAGGATGGTAATTCAAGCTCACACAGAAACAGCTCTCCTCACTTGATATATTCAAGGATGGTAATTCAAGCTCACGCAGAAACAGCTCTCCTCACTTGATATATTCAAGGATCGTAATTCAAGCTCACACAGAAACAGCTCTCCTCACTTGATATATTCAAGGATGGTAATTCAAGCTCACACAGAAACAGCTCTCCTCACTTGATATATTCAAGGATGGTAATTCAAGCTCACACAGAAACAGCTCTCCTCACTTGATATATTCAAGGATGGTGATTCAAGCTCACACAGAAACAGCTCTCCTCACTTGATATATTCAAGGATGGTAATTCAAGCTCACACAGAAACAGCTCTCCTCACTTGATATATTCAAGGATGGTAATTCAAGCTCACACAGAAACAGCTCTCCTCACTTGATATATTCAAGGATGGTAATTCAAGCTCACACAGAAACAGCTCTCCTCACTTGATATATTCAAGGATGGTAATTCAAGCTCACACAGAAACAGCTCTCCTCACTTGATATATTCAAGGATGGTAATTCAAGCTCACACAGAAACAGCTCTCCTCACTTGATATATTCAAGGATGGTAATTCAAGCTCACACAGAAACAGCTCTCCTCACTTGATATATTCAAGGATGGTAATTCAAGCTCACACAGAAACAGCTCTCCTCACTTGATATATTCAAGGATGGTAATTCAAGCTCACACAGAAACAGCTCTCCTCACTTGATATATTCAAGGATGGTAATTCAAGCTCACACAGAAACAACTCTCCTCACTTGATATATTCAAGGATGGTAATTCAAGCTCACACAGAAACAGCTCTCCTCGCTTGATATATTCAAGGATGGTGATTCAAGCTCACACAGAAACAGCTCTCCTCACTTGATATATTCAAGGATGGTAATTCAATCTCACACAGAAACAGCTCTCCTCACTTGATATATTCAAGGATGGTAATTCTAGCTCACACAGAAACAGCTCTCCTCACTTGATATATTTGTGTATGATGATTAAATCTCACACAGAAATAGCTTTCTTCACTTGATAATATTTGTCTATGGTGATTCAAGCTCACACAGAAACAGCTCTCCTCGCTTGATATTTCAAGGATGGTGATTTAAGCTCACACAGAAACAGCTCTCCTCACTTGATATATTTGTGTATGATGATTAAATCTCACACAGAAATAGCTCTCTTCACTTGATAATATTTGTCAATGGTGATTCAAGCTCACACAGAAGCAGCTCTCTTCACTTGATAATATTTGTCTATGATGATTAAAGGTCACACATAATTAATTTTTATTGCATTAAAACGGAAACCTTAAGATGTGCCTAATTATGTGTACCACTTTTACTAATTTGGTCACATGAACTAAAGATAAACTTTTTCTTTTGTCTTTAGGTCCATGAAACTCGTGCCCTAAAAGATGTTCTATCATCTTGTGAAATGTGCCGAGTACAACGTAAGTTGAAATCACAACATAGACTCAATATTATTACAAGCCCCATTTTATTCAGTGGTTACTTTAGCTTTTAACAATTTTAACTAAATTGTTCAAGATTTATTGTTTAACTTACAACTCTGAAATACAGTAGGCCTAGGTCTATTGGCCTACAATGGAGAAAACATATCAGTTATTAAAAATAATTCAATGCAAACTCTTTTTTAAACATGCCATTTGTCATGTCAGGAATAGGCAGACGTGAGCTCACTGAGAGCTGTATTTTTGCTTTTCCTATAGCATAAAGAGCCACACCATAGGCCTACCAGAGCCTTTACAAGCTTATGTAGCGCATCAGGGCAAAAGTTTCAGCGACGCCCCCTTGCATACTGTAACTGCTATATTTGCTATATTTAGACTACATTTGCCCCCCCCCCTGGAAGTGTCGCTCCCGGGCATATGCCCCCCTCCCTATGTGAGGGCACTGAGGCCTAGACTTGTAAGTTTACAGACGTTCCTTCTAGATAGAAGATTATTACGTCCTCTAGGCCCTAAGCTCTTGCAGGGCGACAAGGATCCGCCGGTGGCAGGGATAGAACCCGCGACGTGTGTGTCAGTTGGTCTTTGGTTGACAGTCCGGTGAACTAACCGCTGGACCAGGCGGCCTACTAACACAACAGTGGCATATTAGCCTAGATAGCCAAGTTCAAATTTAATTTAGTATTACCACATATATAATTCCTTTATAAATGTTATGTAAAGTTCATGTATAAAATATAATTACGAGATACAAAGGACTTAGACAATTTATTTGACAATGTTTATAATAAAAAAAATAATTTGCCCACCATTATTAAATTATGTCTGTTAGCCTAATTAAGGTCGGAGGGTTAAGAAAGTCTGACAAAAATGAGCTTACTAATTACTAATGACGATTGGGTAAGGTGGAGGTGGCCCTCTAGTTAGGCCTAAACATAGGCCTAGACGAATTGTCTAGTAGACGAAATGTCTGGGAGGCGAAATGTCGCTATAAACGAAGTGTCGACGAAAAGTTTGTAAACGAGTTGTCGTGATAGCCTACCCCTTAAAATATCTAGCCTACAACTATAAGCTAATGCATATTTTCCTTAGGCCTAGGCTATCCCTTATGCGAGAACAAATGCATATAATATAAGTATAAGTAGCCTAAGCTTACTCTTTCTTCCCGAGTGGCATCCAAGCATGGAATGTGTTGCCTGAACAAACAAGGAAAACCAGTAACTTAACATCATTTAACATAGTAATAAAACTGCAAGACTAAACTCGGACCACGGATGAGCGTAGGACGCAATAATTTTCTTTATAGAAGGAGCCTTATATGATGATAAGTTATAGAAGCGAGCGTCTGTAATGTATAGGTAGGCCTATTCGGAAATTACCGATAACAGTTTTCCGCCCATAAAAGATTTACCCCCCCCCCCCCCCCCGAGATTTTTAAATAAAGTACAACGGGGCATAACACGTGACATATTTTAAAACTGTAATTTGAGTCGATCTATCCAAATCGCAATGTTACGGCCAAACACTGAGCTGTATTTATATTATAGGCTAGATCTAAACTAGTGTCCAGAAGTCATAAGGGACAAAACTCTTATTGGCCTATTTTTAAAAAGAATATCTCCGCCATTTTTGTTCAAATTGCTATATTTTTTGTTGCCTGTGTTAAAAAAAATATGCGTAACACTTTAGACCTACTGTCACCTACTTAAAGTCACAAAAATATGGGAAAACGGCGAAATACGCATATGTTACTCGGGTATGCATTAATATAGTGTAACAAAAAGGCCTATCTATAGTCTATCCTACTTGTAGACTAGATCGCTAGTGGGCTAGATCTAGTGACTAGTGCTAGTGCGGATATGTTATTCATTGTTTATGATTGTTATGTGTAGGACATAAATTAATATTCTTTTACTTTGAAGGCAGTCATGATATTAGAATAAGTTATAAGGCCTACCGTAATTAGCTTATTAATCGTCTCCCCAAATACCAGTCGCCACAAAAGCAAAACTAAAATTTGCGGGTTGCAATAATTAATAATAATTATAATAACTTATTACTTATTAAATAAGTTAAATAAGAAACGTTCAAAACTGAGGTAGGCCAATTATAATAGTTAATAGTATATACTATACTATAATATTAAATTATAACTATGGTCATATTTCGGGATTATTGGTTCACTTGATATTTTTAAACCTGATTAGACTAGTTCTAATACTAATAATTATAGAATTATAGTTATCTGCAGTCACACTCCTTCAGGACTTATATAAATCTAGAAAATTATGTGGAAATTCACAAATATTTATAGGCGAAATAATAGGCCTATTAGTATTAGTGGCTAGTGGGACACAAAAAAGAAGCAGACCTATGACTATGATTCTATGACTTGTATGACTAACCGGGTCAAGAAAAAAATATCTGGAAAACATTACAATAGGCCTATAAATTGCATAAGATAAGTTCTACGGAGTCGAAGCCAAATCGCATATTTAAATTCTGTTAAGTTGTTCTGTTATTGTTAGCTCATCTTCTTGCAATATAGTCAATATAAATTTCAGTAGCATCTTCATAGTCTGTTATTAGAGAGTGTGCTATTTTAACCCTACACTCTTTTGATGTATAATATTTAGAGCCGCGAGATAGAGACACAGAAGGCAAGAAACCTCCAGAGATAACAAAGTGTTCATCCAATCCTTGTTTTCCTGGTGTGCGCTGTGTGGATACAGCAGAAGGATTCCGATGTGGTGCTTGCCCTAGAGGTTATAGTGGTAATGGAGTAAATTGTACTCGCACAACTTCCTGCGCCGACAACCCTTGTTATCGAGGTAAGAAACAGCGGTACAACATTTTAGTAAAGGAAATAGACAGTGAGATAATTTAAAAAGTTAATACTAGAACTATTAAAAAAATGGTGGTGTACAAAAACCAAGATACTTACTACAGTAGCGACTTTAAAGAACTTCTGGCAAATAGGCTATGTCATATGTTAGTTCTAATTACTAATTAAGAATGTGTCACAACTCTGGCCATGACCATGGTCATTTAGTTGGTCACTAAAGTTTTGTTTTGAACTATGTGTGTGGGGGGTGGGGGCTTAACTAAAAAATGTGTATTTTTTTAGACAAGAAGAAAAGCTATAATTTTTTCCTCCACATATTAAAAAAATGGTTTAAGCATATGTATAGTTGCATTAGTTGTTAAATATTGTTTTAACTTATTGACTTTGTCACAGTCGCATTTAAGAAAAAAGTTTTATGACTTTATTATAATAAAATAAATTTGTAAAATGTCTGTTAAAAGATACCTTACCTTTTTTTATTTAGTGTTTTAGTTGTATGCCTACATTTATACAAAAAAAAAGGTTTTGTAATATTTGTTAAATTGTGCATAATTATTCTTACAAATTTCTTCTCTATGTTGAATTATAATTTTTTTTAAATAACTTATCTAAAGTTAAATACTTGTTGTAGGCGTCAGATGTTTAGATACTGAGCGAGGCTACCGCTGTGGTGCGTGTCCACCTGGCTACACTGGAGACGGAACGAGGAACGGCTGCACCCCAGAGGATCTGCAACACTGCAGGTCTAGTCCATGCTTCACTGGCGTAGAGTGTTATGAAGTTTCTGGTGGATACAGATGTGGACCCTGTCCTCCAGGTTACACAGGTGATGGAACTATTAATGGCTGCACCCCAGAGAATCCGCAATACTGCAGATCTCGTCCCTGTTTTACTGGTGTAAAGTGTTATGAAGTTTCCGGTGGATACAGATGTGGACCCTGTCCTCCAGGTTACACAGGTGATGGAACTATTAATGGCTGCGCCCCAGAGAATCTGCAATACTGTAGATCAAGTCCATGTTTTTCTGGTGTAGAGTGTTATGAAGTTTCCGGTGGATACAGATGTGGACCCTGTCCTCCAGGTTACACGGGTAATGGAACTATTAATGGCTGCACCCCAGAGAATCCGCAATACTGCAGATCTCGTCCGTGTTTTACTGGCGTAAAGTGTTATGAAGTTTCTGGTGGATACAGATGTGGACCCTGTCCTCCAGGTTACACAGGTAATGGAACTATTAATGGCTGCACCCCAGAGAATCCGCAATACTGCAGATCTCGTCCGTGTTTTACTGGTGTAGAGTGTTATGAAGTTTCTGGTGGATACAGATGTGGACCCTGTCCTCCAGGTTACACAGGTAATGGAACTATTAATGGCTGCACCCCAGAGAATCCACAATACTGCAGATCTCGTCCATGTTTTACAGGTGTAAAGTGTTATGAAGTTTCTGGTGGATACAGATGTGGACCCTGTCCACCTGGTTTTACTGGGAATGGCTCAGTCTGTCAAGATATCAATGAGGTTTGTTTGTAATCTCTTTGTTTTATGCTTGACTGTCTGATAATATACATCTTTCTTTAGTTTATCATGAGTGGCATAAACTTTCATTAATATTTGATTGAGTGCTTATTTAAACCATAGACTATAATATACATGGACCGCTTGCTTTAGTTTTTTATGCTATTATCTTCTGTTTTTTGCAATTCCCGATTTTAAATGAAGTAATTGTAATACAAGTTCCGTTTTATTAAATCGCATTTTCTTTTACTTTAAATGAATACTTGTAAGCCTATTAATATATCATTGATTATAATAAGATGGACCGCCTGCTCTATTTTTAGAGCTTATTTTCTTTTTTCCGTGCGCACACCACACTGATCTATAAATGTTTCAGCTCTGTACTACTTTCGATTTTAATTTTTCATTGAGAAAATCATGGACCTTGTATATCAATAACTTTATTTCCGGTATGGCAATTACGTTATTTAGAATCGGGAATTCCGATCATCAGTGTTTCAAGTCATCATATAGCAGAAATACCATAGACTATAATATACACCGAACATGAGTCTAACAGATAAACTCCATACTTCTTCAATAAGTAATTATTTAATTTGAAAATTTACCTCCAGTATGCCTTTCAATTCATCAACAAAAACTTCCTCATCCATAGCGTCCATATCTTAGTCATAGATTGACGCACAAAATTTCTAAAAAAATGGTGCGATTCAATCAAATGGAACTTGTATTACAATTACTTCATTTAGAATCGGGAATTCCGAAATAAGCAGTCTTTCGAGTCATCATATAGCAGAAAAACTAAAGCAAGCGGTCCATGTATATTATAGTCTATGTTTAAACCTTTAAATTTACTTTATTGAAATTATTTATTTTTAAACTTCACTCTTAATGTATAGTTTACTGTCTTACATGCTTAATGTAGGTTCACTCTTGATGGAACTGATTTGATTCATTGTATATCACTTTTTTTGTCTGAACCTGAACTTTTTATGATCATTATTTAGCTTTTTTTTTTTTCTAACACTTCTTTATGAATCGCTAATGTGATTATTTGTGTATTTATTTATCATGTGATTTACTTTATAGCATTAAAAAGGAATTTTGGATTGCTAGTAGAAAGTTTTGATATGAGGGAACATTGTTTAATGATACCAACAAAGTTAATTTTATTATGTTAGTTTTAAGTTTATATACTGTAACAATGGACAATCCGGACCTCTTGAAAATATTTTTATACTTTATGTTATTGTAAAAACCTATGCCTTTTGTGTTCTCCTGACCATGTTGATTATGAATATGTAGACAGCTATATATGTACATACAGTTTAATTTATTAACCCTACCTTAAGATATATTATACTTCTCACCAACTAATGTTGACTATGAATATGTAGACAGCTATATTATATGTACATACAGTTTAATTTATTTACCCTACCTTAAGATATAATATACTTCTCACCAACTAATGTTGACTATGAATATGTAGACAGCTATATATGTACATACAGTTTAATTTATTTACCCTACCTTAAGATATATTATACTTCTCACCAACTAATATTGACTATGAATATGTAGACAGCTATATATGTACATACAGTTTAATTTATTTACCCTACCTTAAGATATATTATACTTCTCACCAACTAATGTTGAATATGAATATGTAGACAGCTATATATGTACATACAGTTTAATTTATTAACCCTACCTTAAGATATATTATACTTCTCACCAACTAATGTTGACTATGAATATGTAGACAGCTATATTATATGTACATACAGTTTAATTTATTTACCCTACCTTAAGATATAATATACTTCTCACCAACTAATGTTGACTATGAATATGTAGACAGCTATATATGTACATACAGTTTAATTTATTTACCCTACCTTAAGTTATATTATACTTCTCACCAACTAATGTTGACTATGAATATGTAGACAGCTATATATGTACATACAGTTTAATTTATTTACCCTACCTTAAGATATATTATACTTCTCACCAACTAATGTTGACTATGAATATGTAGACAGCTATATTATATGTACATACAGTTTAATTTATTTACCCTACCTTAAGATATATTATACTTCTCACCAACTAATGTTGACTATGAATATGTAGACAGCTATATTATATGTACATACAGTTTAACTTATTAACCCTACATTAAGATATAATTATACTTCTCACCAACTAATGTTCATGTATTTTCTTAGTGTGAGCTCAGTCAGCCCTGTGATCCACTAACAACATGTGAAAATCTTAGCCCAGGATTTCGTTGCAGTCCATGTCCACCTGGATACACAGGATCAGAAGTTCAAGGGATAGGCCTTCAGTCTACATCACGACAAGTAAACATGACATTTGATGTAGTATACTTGAATGATAGGCCTTCAGTCTACATCACGACAAGTAAACATGACATTTGATGTAGTATACTTGAATGATAGGCCTTCAGTCTACATCACGACAAGTAAACATGACATTTGATGTAGTATACTTGAATGATAGGCCTTCAGTCTACATCACGACAAGTAAACATGACATTTGATGTAGTATACTTGAATGATAGGCCTTCAGTCTACATCACGACAAGTAAACATGACATTTGATGTAGTATACTTGAATGATAGGCCTTCAGTCTACATCACGACAAGTAAACATGACATTTGATGTAGTATACTTGAATGATAGGCCTTCAGTCTACATCACGACAAGTAAACATGACATTTGATGTAGTATACTTGAATGATAGGCCTTCAGTCTACATCACAAGTAAACATGACATTTGATGTAGTATACTTGAATGATAGGCCTTCAGTCTACATCATGACAAGTAAACATGACATTTGTTGTAGTATACTTGAATGATAGGCCTTCAGTCTACATCACGACAAGTAAACATGACATTTGTTGTAGTATACTTGAATGATAGGCCTTCAGTCTACATCACGACAAGTAAACATGACATTTGATGTTGTATACTTGAATGGGGCATGGTGACCAAGCAGCAAAGCGTTTAGTGGCAAACCGAAGGTCATGGGATGGAATGCTGGTGAAGGCTAAGATTTTTTTGGGGGGTTTGTAGGATGCCCTTGAGTCTAACCAGCTCTGATGGATCCCTGACTTTAGTTATGGTAAAGTAAAAGCAGCATGGCATTGTGCTAGCCACACAATCCCCTAGTATACCATGGTCACAGAAACTGGTGAATGCTACTTCACTGGCCCTATGGATCAATTTGGTCGAATGGGATATTTGATACATCTGTAACATGAATAAAAAAAAATGAAAATATAACAATCCACAATGCTTAGTCAAAATATTTGTATAGGAACAACTCTAGAACATTTTGTCTATGTGTAAAACATCAGTTAAAGCTTAATGCATAGGCAGATATAAATATTAAATATAATTAGATTCAAATCTATAACCAAAAATAATCAGTGGTGTACTTAATGCATTTTTTATGATAATTGTAAAGCAATAGCATGTTCCAATTCTTATACAAGAACATTTTTTTATCTGAAATTTTAGACTTAAAATAAGGTGCTCAAAAACAAAAACCACTCTAATTATAACTTAATTATATTGTGAGAGATTTAAAAATCAACATACAACATACTATTAAAATATATTTTTAAAACTACATGCGACTATTTAAAGAAGAGAGAAACATGAGAGAACTAGAGAAAAACATGATGTAATTTTTGTTATGAATTTTTGTTATATTTTTTTTTACCAGGAATGTAAAGATATCAATGAATGTGAGAATGGAAATAATGGTGGATGTGTAGCCAATTCTCAGTGTATTAATACGCCGGTAGGTAGGCTCCTTATCACTTCAAAACAAATCATATTCAAGACATAACGTTTTATGTTGTTTGCTTTCTATGCATTTAGAATAAATTGTCTATATTTAATAGTCAATAAATGTTGGCTACTTTCCAGGGCTCATTTCAATGTGGACCATGTCTTGAAGGTTATTCTGGGAATCAAGAAATAGGCTGTACATCTACCATTTCATGCCCTGATGGAACCAAGTGTCATGCTAACGCAAAATGCATTAAAAAACGGGGAATAAGTGGATTTGTTTGCCAGGTAAACACAGAAACTAGTTACTTTTTAAATATATTATGGCATCCTTCCATTCTCAAGGGACGATGGCGCAGTCTCCTTTTTCTCTGCCTCTCGCCTTTCTCCTGGCTCGTTTTTCTTCACTTCTTTCTGTGAGGGTGGCTTCTGCAGCTTGAGTGCCCTCACGCACCTTGGACCGCCAGGAGGTGCGTTCCCCAGCAAGGCTCTCCCATGTTTTGGGCTCAATGCGTGCCAGTAATAAGTCATTTTTGAAAACGTCTTTGAAACGCAGGCAAGGGCAACCTCTCTTTCTTGTTCCGGCTGCCAGCTCTCCATACAGCAGGGCTCTTGGGATAAATTCCACACCCATCCTGTGGACATGGCCTTTTTAAGGCAGGCACCTCTCACTCAGGATTGAGTTTATACTCAGCATGTGGCTTCTCCTGAGCACCTCCACATTTGTGACTCTTTCCTGCCATTTGATGTGGAGTATCCTGCACAGGCATCGCAGGTGAAAGCTATTGAGCTGCTTTATTTGCTTAGCGTATGTAGCCCAGGTCTCGCTTCCATAAAGATGTGTGCTTAGCACACAGGCCTGGTAGACAGATATTTTTGTCCTAATCAGTGAGTTGGGCATTATCCCATACTCTTTGGTTGAGCGTTGCCATTAAAGATACTGCCTTGCCGATTCTGGTTTGTATTTCTTTTTCCAGGGACAGTGAGCTTGAAATGTTGCTGCCAAGGTAGGTGTAGTCCTCGACAACATCCAAAGTGTTTCCCTCAATGGAGATTGCTGAGAGGCATTCTGTACCTTGCCTCATAATATTGGTCTTTTTTAGGCTTATTGTTAAGCCGAATTCTTTGCACGCCTCCGAGAATCTACTGACCAGTTTCTGGAGTCCTTCCTCTGTATGTGAAACAAGAGCTGCATCATCAGCGAAAAGCAATTCTCTGATTAATACGGTTTCCACTTTGCTCTTTGCACGGAGCCGGGCTATGTTATAGAGATTTCCATCGGCCCTAGTATGGATGTTCACGCCCTCGGGGCAGTTCTCAAAAGCATATCGGAGGAGTACTGAGAAGAAGATACCAAAGAGTGTTGGTGCCAGGACGCAGCCCTGTTTAACCCCGCTACGCACTTAAATATACATCTATCTTAAAAACCAAAGAATTATTTAATTCTTTTTGTAACTTGAAAATATGACAAATGAATTTAATTTGTTGTTCATTTTAGTCATGCTTTATGAAAACCCTATTAATTTTATCAATTAACTGTATTTATTTTCTTTGTCTTCTTACTGTCATATTCATCATAACTGAACTCATGGTGGCTTAGGATTTCATTTGTATACATGTCCTCTTAGTCGTACATTAAAGCTACCATTGTATAAGAACAATTAAATAGTTCCTAACATTTAACATTGACATGTTGTTTAGTGTACCATTGGGTTTGCTGGAGATGGACAAATGTGTGCTAGAGATACTGACATAGGTCTACCTGATGTTTGTATACATTTGTTGTTTAGTGTACCATTGGGTTTGCTGGAGATGGACAAATGTGTGCTAGAGATACTGACCTAGATGGTCTACCTGATGTTTGTATACATTTGTTGTTTAGTGTACCATTGGGTTTGCTGGAGATGGACAAATGTGTGCTAGAGACACTGACCTAGATGGTCTACCTGATGTTGAATTGTCTTGTCCAGACAGAAAGTGTAGAAAGGTTGGTATCCATTTAAAATATTCTTCTTAGTTTAATATCTAACTTCATTAAAAATTGTAGGACACAATAAAATTGCTGAATTTTTATTACTTATAGAAAATCTTGAGAATAAACAATTTGTTTTATATGTTTGTCACTGCCAATTTATAATGCATTTTGTTTCTAAAACTATTAAAACTCAAAATGCATATTGTTTTCAGTGCTTTAAATGTACACACATATTTTCTTAGAAGATTATTGTGTTTTAACCTTCATTTGTCAGGTTTTAATTATTATATTTAAACATTTCTAAAACACAAAGAAACATGTTTATGATACCTTACATAAATCTACTATTTGTCTTGTGTACTTTTTGCCTGTTTATTTTGCCAGGATAACTGCGTCCAGATTCCCAACAGTGGTCAGGAAGATGCTGATCGAGACGGCATTGGAAATGCTTGTGATGCTGATATGGACAATGATGGCATTCCTAATAGTCCAGTTAGTTGTTAGAATGTTTCTTTATTATTTGTTCAATTTTTAATGTTTCTATATCTCTTTACATGAACAAAGTTTTACATTTAAGTTTAAACTTTGATTGAAACTCAAGTTAAGCAAAGGGAAAAATATGTCAGTAAATATTTTGTTTTACATTTTAATTTCAGATCTTAACATATTTATGTTGAATATTTATGTATCTACATATTATGTTTATGTATACCTTGTAATGGTATATTCATAAATATATATTTAATCAATGACAGAAAGAAAATAAAACACAAGATAAATTTTACATATTTGGTATAGCGAAATGTGCAAGACATAAACTGCTAAAAGTCTTACACTTAAACCAATATTCACTCTTAAGGTAACTATGTATCATTCATATACCTGTCGGCCATTTTCAGGATAATTGTCCATTAGTTCCAAATCCTGAACAAAAAGACACAGAAAGAGATCCAGACAAAAGAGGAGATGCTTGTGATAATTGTCCTACTGTACCCAATCCAGATCAGACAGATACAGATACTGATGGGATGGGAGATAACTGTGATCCAGATAAAGACAATGATGGTAAAGTAGTGCAATGTATCTTTCCGATATGTATTTCTGTATCTACAGATGATTTAGTTATACCAGAAAAATGTTGGCTACATTCATTGAGACCAAGTAAAAATAACATTTTACTATGTATAGATGGACATTTAACTCTGGTTCATCATTACAAACAATTTTGTAGCCACCATTGAATACCCAGACTGTATAGTTTCAACTTTATTTGTTCTGTAGACAGAATAGATTTCATATCAAATACAGAAAGTGCTTAAATCTACACCAGTGCAAACGCTAAAGAATAGAGAAAAAATAATAATAGTAAAAAATTCTTTGGCAACATTGTTGACTGCTGTCATAGTACTTGCATAATCCGTGACAACTGGCATTGTAAACTAAACAGTTTTTCTAATTCTTTATATGTATTTTTATGTTTTTTTTCCAAAGATTTTGCTTATTTGCCATCCTCATAGTAAGAAAAATTACAAAAGCATATTTAATATAAAAGCGCATAATTAGGCCTATAAAAGAAAATATTACTGAAAACTAAAACAAACGTATTGACTATATTTTATAGAGAGAAATGCTTGATTAAATTGAACACAAAGAAGTAACTTACACTTAACTGCTCATTAATTCATACACACTAATTACAATTACATTTAAAAAAGTTTTTTTGCCCATTTTCTTTAATTAAACATATAAGTAATTCTTAAACAAATTTATTTGTATTATTAATTTAATAAACATAAGTGACTTATTTAATAGCACTTTATTATGTAATTTCGGAAGAAACAATTAAGGCAGGAAATGTTTATTTACAACTGCTTATTAAGGTAAACTATTTTTATCCTCTAATAATTAAATCTTGTAATGAATACCATAATGTTGAATTTATTTAAAGAAATAATAGTTAGTCAGTAATATTTGTTACATTACAAAACATAACTTGTTTGGCATCATTATTGAATCAAATGCATAAACAGTTTTTGTAGTGATAACTTGTGTATCGGTATTTGGACACTGAATGTTTCGTTAATTAGAGTTAAGATTTGTGTCCACTTCCTGTGTTTTTATTTTTATGCACGTTGTCTTCCTGTCCCTCACGATTGAAGGCTAATCGTATGGTTCAAGTAATTATTAAATAAATAATCCTGTACAGCATTTTGGTCTATTGTGTTCATAAACAATCATAAACCATTTCATTACATGGTGTCAGAAGTATTATGGCTAAATTCCACCCGCCAGAGCAATTCGACTTCAGTTCGCCTACGAAGTGGCCCGAGTGGAGAGAACGGTTCTTAAGATTCAGAATGGCCACTAAGCTAGGCAAGGAAGAAGGCTCAGTACAAGTAAGCAGCCTTATCTATGCAATGGGGGCAGATGCTGAAAAAATTTATTCTACGTTTACTTTCGAGGCTGGTCAATCCAGGCCTGAAGAAAACTTTGAATTAATACTAAGCAAATTCAATAGTTACTTTACGCCCAAACGAAATATCATACATGAGAGAGCCAAATTTTACACCTGTAGCCAAAAGGAAGGCGAAAGTGTAGAACAATATATACGAACACTGTATGAATTAGCAGCCTATTGTGAGTTCTCCGATAAAAGCGACAGTATCAGAGATCGACTCGTACTGGGACTCACAGATAGGGAGATCTCACAAAAACTGCAGCTGCAGAGAGACCTGACTTTGGATGCTGCTGTTGAAATAGCTAGGCACTATGAGATGGTGAAGGGACAATTGTTGGACCAGCGAGGTTTGTCAACGGACTCAGTCAGGTTTGGCGCTCCGCGTCGCCAGACTTATTCACAATCGATCGGTGGGAAGGGAGAAGGAAGTGCAAGGAGGGAAAGTACAGGAAATACTTTCGTCTCACATAAAGGAGAATCAGCCAACTTTGTTAAGAAATGTGGAAATTGTGGACAATCCCATTACAAGACAGCCTGTCCAGCAAAGGTCAAGTCGTGTCGCCACTGTGGTAAATTAGGTCATTTCATCTCAGTGTGTCGTCAGCGAAAGCAACATCGTGACGTTCACAGTATTATGCATCATGACACAGTTACCCAGTCATACATATTTGACTCAATATTGTCAACAGTTGCAGAGCCACCATGGAGAGTGACAGTTAACATTCACAATCTACCAATTAACTTTAAAATTGACACAGGTGCTGATGTTAGTGTTATTTCCAGAGCTACTTATAACAAGATAAGACCTAGTCCTAAACTAACTCATTCTACTGCAACTCTGCGAAGTCCTGGTGGTTTCTTACAGAACTTGGGAGAATTTACTGCTCCAGCTACATTCCAAAACAAAAAGTTTCAAATTCGTCTTTTTGTTATTAATGAGGAGACTGACAGTCTTTTGGGTAGAGGCGTAGTTAATGCCCTGGGTCTTGTGCAGAAAAATATCAATGAAATCGGAGCAGCAGTTCCTCTCGACTTATCTACACACATAAAGTGCACTCCGGTTACCATTAAAATTCGCAAAGATGCTGAGCCATATAGCTTACCTACAGCAAGGAGAGTGCCAATACCTCTTATTGACAAGGTCACTTAGAGCAGAAATTCTAAGCAGAATCCATGATGGTCATTTGGGCATTACAAAATGTCGGGAGAGAGCGAAACAGTCTGTATGGTGGCCTGGAATTAGCGGCGAAATCCAGCAGCTCGTTTCTTCTTGCCAACATTGTGAACAGAAGATGCCAACTTTCAGAAGAGAGCCCATCATGTCAACACCACTTCCCAGCAGACCATTTCAGATGATCGGTGCTGACATTTGTGACTTCAAAGGTCAGAATTATCTCGTAGTGGTTGATTACTACTCTAGATATCTGGAGATCTTGCCACTTTCTAGCATGACCTCAGGGGTCGTCATTACTAAATTTAAATCCATTTTTGCACATCATGGAATCCCGGAATCACTAGTCACTGATAACGGTCGCCAATTTACTTCCAGAGAATTCCAAACGTTTTCAGAAGAGTGGAATTTCCTGCACGTTACTAGTTCGCCATACTATGCCCAAAGCAACGGTGAGGCAGAACGAGCAGTGCAGGAAGCGAAGAAAATATTAAGTCAAGCAGACTTTTTTCTAGCTTTAATGAACTACAGATCATCACCAACTACAGCCACAGGGTATAGTCCCGCTGAGTTAGTGATGGGTCGTAAAATCAGAACTATCCTACCAACATTGCCAGTCAATCTCTCTCCAAAAATCATAGAAAGAAAGTCTATTCTTGGAAAGGACGAAGGAAGGAAAAGGGCAAATCAGATCTACTATAACAGACGTCATGGTACTAGAAAGCTTCCACCTTTAGAGCCAGGTACCAAGGTCTTACAGAAACTAGACCATGAGCGACAATGGACAAATCCAGCCACTGTAATCAGAAGCGTGGCTCCCAGATCATATCTAATCAAGACTTCTTTTGGGACTTTCCGTAGGAACAGAAAACACTTACGTCCAACATCAACAATTGTTCCTACCTCTATCGGTTCCCTACCTGACAAGGACGATGCCATTGTTACTGAACAACAGAATGGCATGCTTCAACCTCAAGGAGATCCAGGTTTTACCAACCCTCAAGAACCGGATAATAACACTACTGAAACCCACCTTGAACCCCAAGAGCAGGCGCATGGCCCACCTGTTGGCTCTACGGTTTTGACAACTCGGTCTGGACGTATCATTAATCCACCTGCCAGATATCGGAATGACTAAACGTAAAAGGGGGAGATGTAGTGATAACTTGTGTATCGGTATTTGGACACTGAATGTTTCGTTAATTAGAGTTAAGATTTGTGTCCACTTCCTGTGTTTTTATTTTTATGCACGTTGTCTTCCTGTCCCTCACGATTGAAGGCTAATCGTATGGTTCAAGTAATTATTAAATAAATAATCCTGTACAGCATTTTGGTCTATTGTGTTCATAAACAATCATAAACCATTTCATTACAGTTTTTAATTAACGGGAGATAATTAACCCGTTTTATTTGAGCTAATATTTTTTTTCTTTTACAAAAAAATAAATGTCTTACACATTTTAACTTTGAAATGATCAAACTGTTAATGTATTTTAAAATTGTATAAATATTATAAGACTAAAGAATTTATATGTTTATTTTCAAACATTACATTAACTACCCAGATTGCATGATTACTACATATGTATTCTGCTTAACTATAACTCTCTAATTATGATACGTGAAATATATTAACACTTAACATGCCATTAAAGTCAAATTTACAAAACTCTTTCTGTATGCCAATTTCGACTTTAGTAGAAAACCATGGTAGTCTTTAAAAACTGATCCAAACCTTAACCTAATTTCCATGGTATAGAGTTTGGATCTTGTACCATGACTGGCATGACTATGTTGACTTCAACCACCAGTCTTTTCGGTATTATTATTTGTAGGGGTCACATCGTGAAGCGTCAGTTATAACTTTACATAACAGTACTAATATACCAATGAAGGATTAACTTTGACTAGAAGAAAAAACGTTATTCTCACTATTTACATGAGAGACAAACATAAAGTTCTAAACTGCTTTGTGAATAACGTAAAATCACGCTTTCCTTCAACGGATGAATTCTGTGATGTGACAGACTTATATGACGCGTTATGGCTATGATGTACAAAACATAGAATGGCGTCGATGTTACATGTACTGTATTATATTGTTAATGATTGTTTATGTTGATCTTGGTACTGAAACCGTTTCTGTGTCCTGTTAGGTTCAATCTACGGCTTTTTCTTATGTAGCTGTGTTTTTATGTGCCCTATTATAATTACAGCGTGTTCTTGTGTAAATGTGTTTATATATCCCCTGTTGTGTTTACAGCGTTTTCTTGTGTAAATGGGTTTTATGTGCACTGTTATATTTACAAAGTGTTTTTTCTATTATCATTACATGTATTGACTTTTATTGTAAATTAAATTGAGCTATGGATGATTCGATTGTTTATTGTTATGATTCTGATTCGGGTGAGGAATATAATTATGACAGTTGTGATTTAGAGGATAATAATAATTTAGATTTAGAAAGTAATTCAGATGGTAAGATTGGTTTAGCCTGAGAAACCAGGGCTATTTCTAGCACCAATGTACCTGCTCACATTGATGACAAAACGTTTGGGAGGCGTAAAGGGAGCATTGCAACAAAACAGCTTTTTCTGACTGGTAAGTGTTAGGAATGATTTTGTTGACCTATAAATGAATAGCTGTCCTCATTCAACAGTAGACAATTTGTTCTTGCAGATGTTAACAAATTTTGAAGCTGTCGATTTTTTCCTGATACTTTAATGAAACACATTATGAACAAGTTATGAATGAATGTCAAAAGAGAAAAATGTGTTGTGAATGATGGATCCCACCGCATTTCTTGCTCTTCATATAGCGATGGGCTTGTGCAGCAAATCATCAACAGATGATTATTTGGCTACAGGACTTTGGCTCACATACACCCCTTATACTTCAGTGATGGGGAGAAATAAATACCAAATTATAAACTCTTGTCTTCATTTCAATGGATATGATCCGCTCTACAAACTGCGACCGTCTTTGAACAATAAGCCTCCACTTTACAGACACGTTTATGGACCAGGACAAGCTCTTTCAATTTATGAGTCTATGGTGGCGTTCAAAGGACGTTGTTTTTTCAAACAGTGCATGCCTCTATGACAACTAAATGGGGCATAAAGGCATTCACATTCTTTTATTCCAAGTTATTCTTTTATTGTGGTTTATAATTTACACGGGGAAAAATACTATCATAGGAAGAAGGCAAGAATTTGATCTGATTGACAGATAATAGTGAAAAGGCCACATCATCTACACAGACAATTACATCATCATATTTATGCTAGTTCAAAGGTAAAAAAAACTAGGCACAAAATTCTTGAAAATTCAGTCTTATCCAAAAGAACTCAAGGGAAAAAAAAGGTAAACAGGTGATCCTCCTATCTTTGCTAAATCGAATTATTTGATGTCACAGCTTTTCAAGATCGCAAGCATCTCAGTTTACATGTTTCTATCAACTGTGGGAGGCAATACAATTACAGTAAAGCGTGTTCAAGACAGAAAACTACCAGAGGGTTACAGAACAATAGAAAAAAACTACCAGAATTACAATGATCACAAAGGTGGTGTTGATCATTTTGACCAAATGAAGGTTAGCTATTGCTTTGCTATCCTCACAAATCAATCAGGTCATTCCACTCAATCTTTCATTATACACAGAAGTATTTTTGATAAATGAACTTATTGGTTATAGATAAACAATTACGCTTCCATGACAGCTAAAAAAATTTAGCGAACTAGTACTTGAATCCCTTATTGAGAACCAAGTCAGTAGGCAGTGACGAAAGAGCACTGCTACTGCCCCGACCCTTAACATTGATGACAGTCTAACTGCAAGTCCATTTCCCAATATGTAAAGTCAAAACGTACAAATCAAACTGTCTTGATTGTAAATTCTGCAATAAAAAAAATCAAACAATATATTATCACTGTTATATTTGCAACGTCCATCTCTGCATTGTGCCAGGTTGTTTTTATCTGTATCATACATCTGTGATTTATAGCATTGATGGACGCTACAGCAGTAAATTAGTATAATGTGTTGTTTTAAAAAATGTATAGTTCTGCACAATTGTTTCTATTTGTATTTTGATTTTATATTGATTCTATTATTTGTTTTCGAAGCAGTAAATTAATCTTTTGTTGGTACTGTAATTAAATTGTAAAAATGTATAATGTTTAGTTTTTCTTTTATATATAATCTAGGTTAATTTACACACTAAATTTGTTCAATGAAAACTTTTCATTTGAAATAGACCCTCAAGGACTAGTTCTTTCTTTTATAGGTTTATGACCATATTGATTAGAAACTGCACAAGAAAAACAATGCCTTAAAAATAGTAGATTTTTCTAAAAATGTCACAAACTCAAGATGGCTGCTTAGGTCACATGGCGCTAATTTGCATGATAATTTAATTTTCCAAAATAGTCCTATGTTCTACACACATGGAAGAGCTTTCGTTACTATATACGATATTTACTAATTACATATTTATAACTTCTCAAAGATGCTAACCACTTTTGGTGAAGGGAAAGAAAATTTAGCAAAACTGTTTTACAAAGCAGGAAGCAAACTGACATGAAAACCATTTCTTATTGCTGCCTTTGTTGTTTTTGTTTTTACTTCATTTTGTCTACTAACGATGTTTTTGTATTCTAACAATTCAATCTTAATTGCTGATGTTTCTGGAAAAAAAAAAGATAGTACACACAAGTACATATTTTTCTATACAAATCAAGATGGCTACCATAGTCACGTGATGCTAATTTGCATGAGAACTTAATTTTCCAATGTGGTCTTATATTCTACATATTTGGTAGAGATTTCATTCCTCAGTAGTGACTAATTACATATTTATATATGGTTAAATAGTCTAACCAGTTTTGGTGAAGTTAAAGAAAATGGACAAAAATCGTTTCACAATTCATTGGCGAAACAAGGGGCAAAATTAAATAAAAACATCTTTTTTTACTGTCGAATTTTGTTTTTAGATTTAGCATTGTCTACTAACTATGTTTCTATGCTGTAGCAGTGCACTCATATTTGCCGATGGTTCTCAAATAAGAAAAAAAGTGGACACAAGTACATATTTTTCTAAAAATGTCACAATTTCAAGATGGCCGCCATGGTCACGTGACACAAATTAGCATGAAAACGTTATTTTTTAGTATGGTATTCTGTTTTACATATATGGTAGAGATTTCACAAATTGATATTAAACTGTTACCAATTTGTGCATATTCAAATATACTAACACGTTTTGGTAAACTAGCTGAAAATTGCACAAAATCGTTTTGAAATTAATGGGCAAATCAAGGGGCAAATCAAAATGAAAACTACTTTTTTTATTGTTGAATTTGTTTTTTTACTTAGTGTGGTCTAATAGCTATGTTGTTATGCTGTAATAGTGCACTCATATTTGCAGATGGTTCTCAAAAGAGAAAAAAAGTGGACACTAGTACATATTTTTCTATAAATCTGACAAATTCAAGATGGCCACCATGGTCACGTGACACTAATTTGCATGAAAATATTTTTTTTAGTATGGTATTATGTTTTACATATTATATATGGTAAAGATTTTATGCTTCCACGTAAGTCCATTAATTTTTTATCAATTTTTAAACGCCACACATTAATTTTGTGAAATTACCAAAAAACAAGTTGGCAGTGTAGCACATTTTGGGTAAAAAACCTTTGGCATGTTAAGTGTTAAAGAACTTCTCAGTTAAACTGAGATCAACATATGATTAACATTTATAGGTGTTAGATCCTCATCTTAACTAACAAATGATTATCTTTAGACAATAATTACCATTATAACTGTGACAGCTTAGTAATAAAATATTGTATTTGCAAATAAAAATGGATTTGATTCACATACAAGTTAATTTTGTATTAAATATAAAACGCTTTAACGATTTTCTCTCTAAAAAATCTTATTTGCTTTTGGCCTTGGTCTTGCTACGGAGTTAAATTAATTGTTATATAAAACATTTTAAAAAAGTATAATTGACTTTTAGGTGGTTGACACGCTGAATGATTTAGGAATCCTAGTTTGGCACACTGTTTGCAAAAGGTTGCCAACCCCTTGTCTAGACCAAGCAATAGGCAACCTACGGCACTCTAGCTTGCCAGACTTTGCCACCCAGAGCTATTTTCAATAATACGCATACGACTTCTGATAGGGGAATTCAAATCTTTTCTACAAAGAAATTAAGTTGGTGAAATGAAAACTGGTACTCTGGTAGAGAGCATTCCCTCAGCCTTAGATATTATTTGTATTGCTTAGATATATAACTAGGTTAATGTTGTTGTCAAATTGTCAAAAGGTATCCTCAATGAAGATGACAACTGTCCACTTGTACCTAATCCTGACCAGAGAGATACAGACTCAGACACTGTAGGTGATGCCTGTGATAACTGCCCATTGCTGCCCAATATTCAACAGGTAATGTCTTTTTCCTTGTAATTAACAGTCATCTTTTGTTGAAATTTACACAGACACATTTAATAAGAATTAAGCTCAAATATGTTTTATAACTAAACAACCTGTGGCATCTGGGCTTGAAATGGGTTGCCTGAACACACCAGGAAACCCAGTAACTTAACATCATTTTAAAAACTCTTATACCAATGCAGGACAACTCAAACGCAATAATCTGCTTTATAGAAGGAGCATCTGTAATGTACAAGATAAGATAAGACCTGTCTTTTTAAAATAAATCTTAAATTATTTTTTTTACTTTTAATTGTCTAAAAGTAGAATACTTTCAATAGTAGACATTTTGCTTTAGCCTAAGCAATAGGTTGTTATTTTAAAATCTCTATCAGCAATAGGTTGTTATTTTAAAGTCTCTATCAGCAATAGGTTGTTATTTTAAAGTCTCTATCAGCAATAGGTTGTTATTTTAAAGTCTCTATCAGCAACAGGTTGTTATTTTAAAATCTCTATCAGCAATAGGTTGTTATTTTAAAGTCTCTATCAGCAATAGGTTGTTATTTTAAAGTCTCTATCAGCAATAGGTTGTTGTTTTAAAGTCTCTATCAGCAATAGGTTGTTGTTTTAAAGTCTCTATCAGCAATAGGTTGTTATTTTAAAGTCTCTATCAGCAATAGGTTGTTATTTTAAAGTCTCTATCTGCTGCATGCATTCAACCAGAGGTATTTTTTATTTCTGAAACAATGTTCTCTTACTGTTATTTTCAGCTTGATAGCGACCATGATTTAGTTGGTGATTTGTGTGATACTAATGAAGACAGGTGAGACAATGTCAATATTTGGTCAACTTTAGTTTTCATCAACAAACCATTGAGTTTCATCTAACACACAAACAATAAGACTTGCAGTTTAAAAAAAAATACTTCTAGTCCCAAAGCTATAAATCTGTATACTAATTGTTACTAATAAAAGACATTTATTCATAATAGCAATCCTTATTTTACACAACTCTGAGATTCTTAGCACATTAGTTACTACACTTTTATCCCAGACAATAAGTCTTTAAGTTATGAAAGTAATCTCTAAGTTACTGTAGGGGTCAAGGGTCTAACAATATCTCTAGGTTATGAAAGTAATCTCTAAGTTACTGTAAGGGTCAAGGGTCTAACAATGTCTCTAGGTTATGAAAGTAATCTCTAAGTTACTGTAAGGGTCAAGGGTCTAACAATATCTCTAGGTTATGAAAGTAATCTCTAAGTTACTGTAAGGGTCAAGGGTCTAACAATGTCTCTAGGTTATGAAAGTAATCTATAAGTTAATGTAGGGGTCAAGGGTCTAACAATATCTCTAGGTTATGAAAGTAATCTCTAAGTTACTGTAAGGGTCAAGGGTCTAACAATGTCTCTAGGTTATGAAAGTATTCTCTAAGTTAATGTAAGGGTCAAGGGTCTAACAATATCTCTAGGTTATGAAAGTAATCTCTAAGTTACTGTAGGGGTCAAGGGTCTAACAATATCTCTAGGTTATGAAAGTAATCTCTAAGTTACTGTAAGGGTCAAGGGTCTAACAATGTCTCTAGGTTATGAAAGTAATCTCTAAGTTACTGTAAGGGTCAAGGGTCTAACAATATCTCTAGGTTATGAAAGTAATCTCGAAGTTACTGTAAGGGTCAAGGGTCTAACAATGTCTCTAGGTTATGAAAGTAATCTCTAAGTTACTGTAATGGTCAAGGGTCTAACAATGTCTCTAGGTTATGAAAGTAATCTCTAAGTTACTGTAAGGGTCAAGGGTCTAACAATATCTCTAGGTTATGAAAGTAATCTCTAAGTTACTGTAAGGGTCAAGGGTCTAACAATGTCTCTAGGTTATGAAAGTAATCTCTAAGTTAATGTAGGGGTCAAGGGTCTAACAATATCTCTAGGTTATGAAAGTAATCTATAAGTTAATGTAGGGGTCAAGGGTCTAACAATGTCTCTAGGTTATGAAAGTAATCTCTAAGTTAATGTAGGGGTCAAGGGTCTAACAATGTCTCTAGATTATGAAAGTAATCTCTAAGTTAATGTAAGGGTCAAGGGTCTAACAATGTCTCTAGGTTATGAAAGTAATCTCTAAGTTAATGTAGGGGCAAGGGTCTAACAATATCTCTAGGTTATGAAAGTAATCTCTAAGTTACTGTAAGGGTCAAGGGTCTAACAATATCTCTAGGTTATGAAAGTAATCTCTAAGTTACTGTAAGGGTCAAGGGTCTAACAATGTCTCTAGGTTATGAAAGTAATCTCTAAGTTACTGTAAGGGTCAAGGGTCTAACAATGTCTCTAGGTTATGAAAGTAATCTCTAAGTTACTGTAAGGGTCAAGGGTCTAACAATATCTCTAGGTTATGAAAGTAATCTCTAAGTTACTGTAAGGGTCAAGGGTTTAACAATATCTCTAGGTTATGAAAGTAATCTCTAAGTTACTGTAAGGGTCAAGGGTCTAACAATATCTCTAGGTTATGAAAGTAATCTCTAAGTTACTGTAAGGGTCAAGGGTTTAACAATATCTCTAGGTTATGAAAGTAATCTCTAAGTTACTGTAAGGGTCAAGGGTCTAACAATGTCTTTAGGTTATGAAAGTAATCTCTAAGTTACTGTAGGGGTCAAGGGTCTAACAATATCTCTAGGTTATGAAAGTAATCTCTAAGTTACTGTAAGGGTCAAGGGTCTAACAATGTCTCTAGGTTATGAAAGTAACCTATAATTTACTGTTTGAGTCTAACAATTGGTCTCAGGGACATGTTCACACGTTTCTGTTAATGTTTAATGCCAACTATCTGTTCATGTCCAACTGTAACAATGTTGACAGAGACAGAGATGGTGTTCAGGACAACAGAGACAATTGTCCAGCTATTGCTAATGCTGATCAGAAGGATGCAGACAATGACAAACAGGGTAAATAGACAATATGTAGAGATTCATTTTATTAATCAAAAGTAAAACATTTCAAATATCTTCATCTCCCTAACATTCTTTAGAAATATTGAAAGTACATTAGTTAACAATGAAATAGCTCTAATTTCACTTCTACTTTGCAGCCATTTCACTAGATTTTATAATAAATTTGGTTCCATGTTAGAATGTTACATCAACACTTGCTTATGAAAACCATCATTGGTTGCTCATACCATAAACAATAACCAATAGTTAAAAGTTTAAAAGTAAATTATGAATAAAGTATCCATCGCAGACAGTATTGGTCCAAAGGAGAATCAGCATTTTATTGGCTTCATCTTACAAAGGAATTGTGGGGCCAGCTACATTAACTTTTCCCAGCTGAACTGGGTGATTGAAAACATCTTTTAAAACCAGGGTTTTAATCTAAGATATTTGGAATGACATTCAATGGTATTGTTACTAGAGCATCATTTTCTTTGGCATTGTGTAAATAACTGTTAGAATAGTTTTATAGTGGAGCACTTAGTCATACCATTAGATAGAACTGTCTTCTCCTTATAAAAATAGAGTATTTTTGTCAGACCACTTTGACCTTAAGGGCCAATGAAGCAGGTTCACAAGTTTCCATGGCTAAGACAATACTAGGGGATTGTGTAGCCAGCAGCACAATGCCCACTTGCTATAACTTTTCCAGCTAATGTCAGGTACCCTTAAGAGCTTGATAAACTCAAGGAGACCCTCCAGATTTCAGGAAAAAATCTTTATCAGGATTCAAATCCAGGACCTATAGTACCTTAATACAACTGTGTAGCCACTAGACCGCCATGTCGCCTATCTAAGTGGTAGAGTAAAAATTGGAAATACTAGCTTATTGTAAAGAGTTGATTCAGACTAATAAATGAAACTCTTTCTATTCAAGTATACTTATTATTACTTATCAGTTCTCACTGTAGCATGATTCTCTCTCTTCACAGGAGATGCTTGTGATGATGATGATGATAATGACTTAGTCCCTGATGAAGATGACAATTGTGTTTACATTTATAACCCAGACCAGGCTGATAGTGACAGTAAGTAAACTCTCACAATTATGCATATGAACTAAAATGTAATTATCTATTGCAAAGTCTGACAAAAACATCTACAAGTGAAAAGATGTTAATTTACTGTATATACTCGCATGTAGGTCACATTTAGAAAAAAATCAACACAATTTTTAAAAAAAGTTCATAAAAACATCAATACTCTGCCATTAAGTCTCAACTATCACCCATAATGGTGGTTGTAATGATATAGATTTACTAGGATATTGTGTGGGCTTACATTTTATATTGAGAAAACTTTCTTAGGTCTCGGAGTGAAAAATTGGTCACTTTCAACTAGCATTAGGCACATAAATATAATATTTTTTAAATAACTGTTATTGAAAAGGACAAATATTTTAGGTTTTAAGACCCGGGCAACACCCTTTTCTTTTGACTTTTTGGACCGCTTTTGTATTGCTGAAGCTAGTGAAAGCCTAAGGTGGCATTTTTCATATTGACATAATTGATTGCAAATTACTAAAGCAGTGTTTAGCCTTCCAATAAAAACGCACAATGAATTTAAATAATGGTTTCACAACTACAATCAGCCGATCAACAATTTCAGGCATTTTGGAAAAACACTTCCCTTTAAACTTAATTTTGTTTCAAATCTATATAGAAATAATGCAGGAAATGTCAATAATAGTTTGTTTAATTTTTCCTCAGTTGAAAAAAATCACAACTTATTGCCGGTCGCAGAGAGAACGAGATAAAAAGCCACCGCCACCGCTTATTATACTTTTTTGTCTCAGTTGCGTTTGAAATCATTACAAACAATGGTAATGGGTACTTGTAAAGTGCATTTATCAATGATGTTGAGGCTAACATTTTAGCATGCTCATGGCGCACTTGTCCCATATTTCAGTTGTAAAGTTTGAGCCGTGGGGTAGGGTATAAAAATCTCGTTGAAAATGAAGGTTACATCTCTTAGTCTAACTAACTCCTTTGTTCATATTTCATAATTTAGGCGATGACGAGTCAAATGAGCGCTCTTCACTCTATGAATAGGAACTTGAGAAGGGATAGGTACCTAGATGAAGCAACGATGCCTTACAAAAACTTTCTCATATGGCTAATGGCTTTGTTGATCGGCCGATAAAAATAAATGAAACGCTGCCTTTATATGTTTATATTTGCGCAATGCATGCTTGAAACTATTTTTTTTCTCGAAAGTTTCCAAATCAAGGTAAATTTTTTGTAACTTTTATGTTTAAAAGGTATGATTTTTTTAGACATTGTATATTAAAAGACAGTGTAACTCCCTAAAAGTAAGGGTGAGACCTATCTGCGGGTTAAGCACAACATACAAGTAAAATAATCTAAACTCTGGGTGCGACCTATTCACCGGTGTGATCTATATGCAAGTATATACTGTACTTTATGTATACTCCACAAGATACACTTTATCTACAAGCAACACTTAATGTATTACTTCAAACAATTAGAAGACGGCATTGGAGATGTGTGTGAATTTGACAATGATGGTGATACAGTAAATAACACTGAAGATGTATGTCCAGACAATGGTAGGGTCTATGCTACAGACTTCCGGGCATTTCAAACTGTCATACTCGATCCAGTTGGTGAATCACAGATTGATCCCAATTGGATAGTTCTTAATGATGTGAGTGTATAAAAATTAATATTTTCCATTTTAATTGGTACCCCTAATTTATTATTTTTTATTCATAGCTTCATATTGTAACTTTTTGATTACTACTTATACAACTGAAGCTATTTATTAACCATATCCTGTAGTCTGTTGGACCGTTGGGGCGCCACAGATGACATGTACACTAGCCTCCTCCATTTCCTCCCGTCTCTCAGCCTTTCTCAATGCGTCGCACAGTTTTATTCCTGTCCTGATGTTATAACCATATCATATCTTTTCTAACAGGGCGCTGAGATAATTCAAACAATGAACAGTGATCCAGGTTTAGCTATCAGTAAGTATTGTGTAGAGACACAGATGATAAAATATTGTGTAGAAACACAGATGATACAATATTGTGTAGAGACACAGATGATAGAATATTGTGTACAGACACAGATGATAGAATATTGTGTAGAGACACAGATGATAGAATATTTTGTAGAGACACAGATGATAAAATATTATGTAGAGACACAGATGATAGAATATTGTGTAGAGACACAGATGATAAAATATTGTGTACAGACACAGATGATAGAATATTGTGTAGAGACGCAGATGATAGAATATTGTGTACAGACACAGATGATAGAATATTGTGTAGAGACACAGATGATAGAATATTGTGTACAGACACAGATGATAGAATATTGTGTAGAGACACAGATGATAGAATATTGTGTAGAGACACAGATGATAGAATATTGTGTACAGACACAGATGATAGAATATTGTGTAGAGACACAGATGATAGAATATTGTGTAGACACAGATGATAGAATATTGTGTACAGACACAGATGATAGAATATTGTGTAGAGAAACAGATGATATAATATTGTGTAGAGAAACAGTTGATAAAATATTGTGACTTTAAATGAATCTATTTTATCAAACCTACTCCCTTTATATAAAACCCAATCATATTTAAAAGTAATTAATTCAATTTTTTTTTCACTTGAGTAAGAAATATTAGACATAACAGATTTATCATTACATCATCAGTTATACATTTGAGTTTTACAATTGTTTTTTCTCTCTGTTGGGTTATTAAAACGTAAGGTAAAGAAAGAGTTAGTCTGTAATATAGAGATTGCAACAGAAACAATAGAAAATAACAAACAGCTCTTGTTCTTCTCTGGCTTTCTTTTCCTGATATTGTAATTATTGTTATTAATATAACAAAAATGTTTAGTTCCATTTCTTCAAGTTCTAAGTTAGGCTCTTTTATTTTAGGTTACAATTCCTTTTCTGGTGTCGACTTCAGCGGCACATTTTTTGTCAACACCGAAGAAGATGATGATTATGCTGGATTTGTCTTTTCCTATCAAGATAGTGGCAAATTTTATGCAGTGATGTGGAAAAAGAATGCCCAGACCTACTGGCAATCTGCTCCATTTAGGTAATTAAAACTTGATAGCAGTGTTTGGAAAGAGTGAGCTTATAGTAAATGTGCATAGAAATAAAATTACATAACATAAATGGGAAAATCTAATTAAGTATTTTGATTTTATAAACATTAGTTTGTATTATCATATGTTATTTTTGATCAGCTCTTTAATTAAGCTTCCACTGTTTCCTATGTACAGGGCAGCTGCAGATCCTGGTATTCAACTTAAGCTGGTCAATTCTGACACAGGACCTGGCCAAATTATGAGAAATGCTTTGTGGCACACAGGAGACACTAATAATCAGGTGTGAAAACATTTTTAGTTTAGAATTTATCTGAGAAGAACTTGATTAAAATACTTATTATCTTAACCTGATAGATTCTCTTGCATTTATCTTATGAGAAAAGCTTGATTAAAATACTTTTATTATCTTAACCTGATAGATTTTCTTGCATTTATCTGAATACTTTCCATAAAACTAAAAAAAATTATTAAATATTGTTTTCATCATTATTTTTGTATAGGTTAAATTATTATGGAAAGACCCAAGAAATGTGGGCTGGAAAGAAAAGACAGCCTATAGATGGGAAGTATACCATCGTCCAAATGCAGGATCAATGAGGTACACAACAGTGTTTTTTTTTGTGCAGGTGCATTTCTTTTTCTAATTTAAAAAAAATATTATTATTGTTCTGATCTGCCACTCAATATTATAATTTATTTTATTCATTTGATTCATTTTAGAACAATTTACTATACCAGTTTTTTTTTAGAACGTTTTAAACTATATTGTAAGCTATTACTATTAAACTAATGGGAATATGGTTTGACTTATGATCTTAAATATGACGATTCTATCAATTTAACTTTAAGAAATGATTAGTAATAGCTTTATAAAATGCTTTGGAACTAAATAACATGACAATTAGAGTGTGTAAGTATTAGAAAAGACAGCAATATGTTAAACCAATGAACATTTTCTTTTTAAGAGTTGTACTTTATGAAGACCAAAAAATTGTAGCTGACTCTGGAAGGATTGATGACAACACATTGATGGGTGGTCGTTTGGGCGTGTTTTGTTTTAGTCAAGAAATGATCATCTGGTCAGACTTGGTTTACAGATGTAACGGTAAGCACTTTTATACATCTATTTGGTCTATAGATTTAACTATAAGCAAATTGTAATCTAGTTGGTCTATAGATGTACCAGTAAGTAATTTATAGATCTAGTTGATTTTTAGATGTAACAGTAAACAATTTTATAGATCTAGTTGATCTATAGATGTAACTGTAAGCAATTTTATAGATCTAGTTGATCAATAGATGTAACTGTAAGCAATTTTATAGATCTAGTTGATCAATAGATGTAACTGTAAGCAATTTTATACATTTAGTCATTTCTGTTTTATTCAAGTAACATTACAATTCTTCCCGCATTGTCTACAAATGTAATAAACTTATATTTAAACTGTTACTTATATTTAATCATTTCCCTGCCTAACCATTGTTTCTCACTCAGCTCAATCTTTCTACTACTTTCATAACTGACCTATATAGCCTACATTGTTTCTCACTCAGCTCAATCTTTCTACTACTTTCATAACTGCCCTATATAGCCTACATTGTTTCTCACTCAGCTCAATCTTTCTACTACTTTCATAACTGACCTATATAGCCTACATTGTTTCTCACTCAGCTCAATCTTTCTACTACTTTCATAACTGACCTATATAGCCTACATTGTTTCTCACTCAGCTCAATCTTTCTACTACTTTCATAACTGACCTATATAGCCTACATGTTTCTCAATCAGCTCAATCTTTCTACTACTTTCATAACTGACCTATATAGCCTACATGTTTCTCAATCAGCTCAATCTTTCTACTACTTTCATAACTGACCTATATAGCCTACATGTTTCTCAATCAGCTCAATCTTTCTACTACTTTCATAACTGACCTATATAGCCTACATTGTTTCTCACTCAGCTCAATCTTTCTACTACTTTCATAACTGACCTATATAGCCTACATGTTTCTCAATCAGCTCAATCTTTCTACTACTTTCATAACTGACCTATATAGCCTACATGTTTCTCAATCAGCTCAATCTTTCTACTACTTTCATAACTGACCTATATAGCCTACATGTTTCTCAATCAGCTCAATCTTTCTACTACTTTCATAACTGCCCTATATAGCCTACATTGTTTCTCACTCAGCTCAATCTTTCTACTACTTTCATAACTGACCTATATAGCCTACATTGTTTCTCACTCAGCTCAATCTTTCTACTACTTTCATAACTGACCTATATAGCCTACATTGTTTCTCACTCAGCTCAATCTTTCTACTACTTTCATAACTGACCTATATAGCCTACATTGTTTCTCACTCAGCTCAATCTTTCTACTACTTTCATAACTGACCTATATAGCCTACATGTTTCTCAATCAGCTCAATCTTTCTACTACTTTCATAACTGACCTATATAGCCTACATGTTTCTCAATCAGCTCAATCTTTCTACTACTTTCATAACTGACCTATATAGCCTACATGTTTCTCAATCAGCTCAATCTTTCTACTACTTTCATAACTGACCTATATAGCCTACATTGTTTCTCACTCAGCTCAATCTTTCTACTACTTTCATAACTGACCTATATAGCCTACATGTTTCTCAATCAGCTCAATCTTTCTACTACTTTCATAACTGACCTATTTAGCCTACATTGTTTCTCACTCAGCTCAATCTTTCTACTACTTTCATAACTGACCTATATAGCCTACATTGTTTCTCACTCAGCTCAATCTTTCTACTACTTTCATAACTGACCTATATAGCCTACATTGTTTCTCACTCAGCTCAATCTTTCTACTACTTTCATAACTGACCTATATAGCCTACATGTTTCTCAATCAGCTCAATCTTTCTACTACTTTCATAACTGACCTATATAGCCTACATTGTTTCTCACTCAGCTCAATCTTTCTACTACTTTCATAACTGACCTATATAGCCTACATGTTTCTCACTCAGCTCAATCTTTCTACTACTTTCATAACTGACCTATATAGCCTACATTGTTTCTCACTCAGCTCAATCTTTCTACTACTTTCATAACTGACCTATATAGCCTACATTGTTTCTCACTCAGCTCAATCTTTCTACTACTTTCATAACTGACCTATATAGCCTACATGTTTCAAACAAAAAAAACTCCATTGGCTCTTTAATGACTTATTTGCTAACTTAAAGGGAGTACATTTAAAGATGCAAGAAAATATATTATAAATACTGTAAGTTGTATAAGCTAGTAAAATGAATTACTATATAAAAAAAACACAAACAAATTTGATAGGTATCTGCATTTTTTATTTGGCAACATTAGTTGAGCAATTTCTAATGGATGCAATTTATACTTTAATAAGAGTTTTCTCCCTTAGACTATATTTGACATTGGCGAACATCTGTATGTAGTTGTTAGTTGCCAAATTAAATGACAAATCTGTGCATAGACTGATCAAAGCTACAGGATGTTCTTGTTAAGTCTTTCTGCAAATTTATTTATTTTTATATATGATTTTTTACTTAGAAAATTTTGCTTAATGCCTGAATTAGTATTTTATTACATTTTGACATGAATACATATTATTATACAAACACAGTCACAATTTTTCTTGGTTTCAAATGGATAAAAACTCCACCATGCCTTCTGAGCCAATGTCAGGATTAGTTTATAACTTGGCTAATAGATGCCCTGGACAACACAGTCTGGCATTGTTAGCCACAAGAAATTTGCACAATTTTCATTAATTTTCTAAACATATTAATTATCATAAGACGGAACAGTCAAAAATAAAAATATATTAACAAATACTTTTAAAAAGTCATTACAAAAATATAATTCTTGCCGATTATGTAAGCTAGTTTCAGGAAATACTAACCATATAACCAGAGTTCAAATCTTTGTCTAGTGAATAATTAATTGCCAGATTCCAGTGTTACAGTAATATCTGCTTACTGTTAAATCTTGCATTTCTTAGATTTAAAATATCTTTACTCTTTTTTCCTTACTTTTGTTTTTCTCATCCAATTCGATTATGTTTAAATGTTTACTATAGTTATTTCTTTATATGTTACTGTCACTGTGTGTTTACAGATGGCTTCATATAGCTTACAATGATCTGTTAAATCTTTTAATTTTTCAGAATATATTCCAGATGAATGGTTTAACGACTCAAGCAATACAACCGACACTTTAGACTTCTAGTGTTTGAGCTTCCAACAAATGTTTTTGAGGAGTGTTACAGCCAAAATATTTGTAATCTTTGGATGTGAAAGTGTTACTTGGCACTTCTTAATATTAAGAGAAATTCAGACATTAGTACCAAAATATGAGTTATTCATGTGTGTAGTTTAAGTACTCATTCAATTTTTGTAGTTGTTCAGTAATTGCAGTTTGGGTATATTTTAAATTTGTGTATCAAGTAAAAAAATATATAAATTCTAATAACTGACAACTTTGAAAGTGTTATTAACTTGATCTGAAACATCCAATTTCTAAATGTGTGTTTTTTAATACCTTTTATTTTTAGATTTGCTTTAATATTTAATATAATTTAATATTTTATTTTTTTGTCCTTCTCAATCAATAATGATTAAAACAAATAATGCACTCATTGGATTTTTTTTTTTCTAACTAAATAACTGTATGGGGCAGTTTTATTTATTTTGAAGACTAAAAGTAAAGATAAATTTAATTGGGTTATAAAAGAATATAGTATTAATTGTTGTATATGACAATGCAGTGTTGTTTATATTCAGTACCTTCAATTTTGTGAACTATTCATCCCAGGCCTTATGTATATATTGTTGTTTAAAAACATTTGCTCTTTGTAAGAATGTCCTTATAACTGACACTTCTTCAATAAGAGAAACTGTATATATAAATACATTCATTTTCCTTTATCATTAACTACTACATACTTACTTGTGATAAATTATGTCTCCAATTTTTTTTTTCAACTACAAAGCCATTCATAAAATTTCAATAACTTACTGATTTTTTTGTTGCATATGAAAACTTTTCCATGATAATGAGAAAATAACTTTTTATATCTAACATTGAACAAAAATACAAAACTAACAGCTAATGACAGGGCTTTTATGCTTGATTTTTATTTACATTTTCTTAATTGACACACAATTTTTATTAGTAATTGTTACAGCTTATATTTCATAATCTTTTTATATAAAAAAATTCTCTTTTTTCAGTAAATTATTATCAGTGATCTTAATTTTTATTTTAGTTTCTACAATTTTTAAGATTTTGAAAGTACACATTTTTAATTCAGTATTTGGGATATTATATTCTTACACACTGCACCCTTGTTTAGATACATCAAAAGACAAATGATAAAAAATTTGTATACAAAGTGTTTGTGTTAAAAAATAATAATACAACAGATGAGACAAACAATTGTGTACATAGAGAAAATAAAATGGTCAAATTGTTTGTTAGTCAAAAGCACATTTTATTATCATATTCACAAACTGCATGTAATGAAATGTAATGAAATAAAGTAGAGGTCGTTTTTTTACTCTTGTGTCAAAATTTTTCTCACAAAATTCGGCAAATGAAACATTTAATTTATTTTCATAAAACATAGGTACCAGTAACACAAGGTGAGCTGTAAAATGACATACTTTCATTTAATCTAGTTTGGACATACTTTCATCTAATCTAGTTTGGACACACTTTCATCTAATCTAGTTTGGACATACTTTCATCTAATTTAGTTTGGACATACTTTCATCTAATCTAGTTTGGACACACTTTCATCTAATCTAGTTTGAACACACTTTCATCTAATCTAGTTTGGACACTTTCATCTAATCTAGTTTGGACATACTTTCATCTAATCTAGTTCGGACATACTTTCATCTAATCTAGTTCAGACATACTTTCATCTAATCTAGTTTGGACATACTTTCATCTAAGCTAGTTTGGACACACTTTCATCTAATCTAGTTTGGACACACTTTCATCTAATCTAGTTTGGACACACTTTCATCTAATCTAGTTTGGACACACTTTCATCTAATCTAGTTTGGACACACTTTCATCTAATCTAGTTTGGGCACACTTTCATCTAATCTAGTTTGGGCATACTTTCATCTAATCTAGTTTGGACATACTTTCATCTAATCTAGTTCGGACATACTTTCATCTAATCTAGTTCGGACATACTTTCATCTAATCTAGTTTGGGCATACTTTCATCTAATCTAGTTTGGACATACTTTCATCTAATCTAGTTCGGACATACTTTCATCTAATCTAGTTCGGACATACTTTCATCTAATCTAGTTTGGACATACTTTCATCTAATCTAGTTTGGACATACTTTCATCTAATCTAGTTTTACGTTTCTTGATCTTGCCTCCTTCTGATTGGTCAACAGATAGTCTTCTTTTTTTAACATCATCTTCCTGTTTTATCAATTGAGTTAAATATAATAGTCAGTCATTTGGTTTAACAATCTATTCAATTTTAAAACCCCAGCAACTTATTAAATCCTAACAACCTATTAATCCATAATAAGTAAGTAGTAAGTAATTCTGTCAGACCAAATTCATAATAATAATAATATATTTGTATTGCTGCCAACAAACATAATGTAAGCTCAGAGCGCATTTAACCTACAACTAAGAGCAAGGATATAAACTCTAAATGAAGCAATAACCAGATTCAGTTTCTGTTGACATCTCCTACAAGGAGATTGTGTGATCAGCACAATGTTAAGCCGCCATTACTTTGCCCCAACTGTCAGGTACCCATCACAGCTTGGTGGACTCAGGGACATCTTCCAGACCCAGGAACAAATCCTAGTTTTTTCCAGAATTGAATCTAGGAAACTTTCAGTGCGCCAGCAGAACACACTGCTGCTCGGCCACATGCTCCCACTCCTTAATCCATAACTACAGGTTAAACCCAAGGTACTTATTAAACCCAAGGTACTTATTAAACCCAAGGTACTTATTAAACCCAAACTACCTATTAAAACCTAAGCAACCTAATTAAAAAAAAGTGTTACCTTGTCTGAAGTATCTGTTCTCCGAGACTGGCGTAGATTCTTGGCATCTGTAGTTTGAATCATCAGCTGTGTGTTCACATATTGCTGAATAAAAATACATTTCAAATATTTATGGCTCTTAAGTTTTTAAGGGGAAAATGTAATTCCAGTTACGTTTTATTTTTTTATTACCATGGGCTCCTGCTTGAATTAATACAAATCACTGAACAGTCATTATGAAACCAGTTTTCTTTTTACAGTTCGAAAAGTGTATCATAATCTTTAATCTCGTTTTCTTTCTCCCAGATAATTTTTTCTTTATATTTGAATTAGAACTGGCTGCTAGATGAATGTTATAGCAATAAATGTTAGCTATGTTTATTAAAAAGTATATTTATTGCAATATCCGACAGCTATTTCAAACAGTGTATACATAGACACACATAACATGAAAAAAAAAAAAGCAAAGACCAGAACCAACCTCAATGTGAAGCATTACATCATCATACATTTCTTTGGCCATTTTGTACACATCATGATTGAAAGAATTGTACATAATGGCATTTGTAAACATCAGCATCATGTCCCTCTGAAACTCAACAGTTGTTCGTAGTGAGCCCATCTCTACGTTCTTCTTAATGGTGCTCAGATCCATAGGCCTAGAGGAAATAAACAAATAGAGCTTTTCATATTTACATCCACACTTCAAGATGTATAGCAGTTTGTAAATAGAGAGTTATTCATATTTACATCCACACTTCAAGATGTATAGCAGTTTTTAAATAGAGAGTTATTCATATTTACATCCACACTTCAAGATGTTTAGCACTTTTTAAATAGAGAGTTATTCATATTTACATCCACACTTCAAGATGTATAGCACTTTTTAAATAGAGAGTTATTCTTATTGTAGACATGAACTCAAGTTATTTGTAAGAAATGTTTCAAACAATATACAACTAATACAAGTAACAAGTTCTGGTAATGCATAGCTCTTTAAATGTTTTGACTATTGTACTTAAACTATAGAAGCTTTAATTCTGTGTGTGTATTACCTGTGAACTACACTGCGATAACCTGGGGCTATTTCATCAGTTACTGGATGTAGGAAGACATTTGCATATCTGATCAAGAAAAAAATTGTTTTAAATGATTCAATTCAAACTTTGTAAAAAAAGAAATTTAAAAGAACGTATGCCATATGTACAGAAGGTTGTATGAAATGTGTACAAAAAGTTGAATGCAATGTGTATACAAGGTTACATGCAATGTTTATATAAGGTTAATGCAATGTGTATACAAAGTTGTATGCAATGTGAAAAAAAGGCTGTATGCAATACGCTCACAAAGTTGTATGCAATGTGAAAACAAGGCTGTATGCAATGTTCACACAAGGTTGTATGAAATGTTTACACAAGTTTTATGCAATGTGTACACAAAGCTGTAAGCAATGTTTACACAAAGCTCTATCTGCAATAGGCTCATGAAGTTGTATGCAATGTTTACACAAGGCTGTATGCAATGTTTACACAAAGTTGTATCCAAAGTGTAAAAAAGGCTGTATGCAATGTAAACCAGGCTGTATGCAATGTTTACACAAGGTTAATGCAATGTGTACACAGGGTTGTATGTAATGTGTACACAAGGCTTTATGCAATGTGTAAACAAGGCTGTATGCAATGTGTAAACAAGGCTGTATACAATGTGTAAACAAGGCTGTATGCAATGTGTAAACAAGGTTGTATGCAATGTGTAAACAAGGTTGTATGCAATGTGTAAACAAGGTTGTATGCAGTGTGTAAACAAGGCTGTATGTAATTTGTAAACAAGGCTGTATGCAATGTGTAAACAAGGCTGTATACAATGTGTAAACAAGGCTGTATGCAATGTGTAAACAAGGCTGTCATGCAATGTGTAAACAAGGCTGTATGCAATGTGTAAAAAAGGCTGTCATGCATTGTGTAAACAAAGTTACATGCAATGTGTAAACAAGGCTTTATGCAAAATGTGTTCACAAAGTTACATGCAATGTGTAGACAAAGTTGTATGCAATGTGTATACAAAGTTACATGCAATGTGTGTACACAAAGTTGTATGCATGTGTAAACAAGGCTTTATGCAATGTGCTCACAAGGTTGTATGAAATAAAATAAAAAATTACTTGTGTGTAGCTGCAGCTCTCCAGACAAGCATGATAGATTTCTTCCATTGTTTCAAGGATTTCTCTTCTTCTGTGTCACTACTGCAATAAACAAATAGTTTGAACTTAGGAGAAATAAAAACACAAAATGAAATGTTGTTACCGTATTGTCATTTATTTCAATTCACTAAAAAAAAAACATTTGTAAAAACACAATTTTTGAAATTCGGTTTTGCTTCTAAGTTCTACCTTCTATTTATGATACTAGAAGCTGTATCTGTAGGAAATGGGCAACCCCACTGCTTACAAAGTCCTATTAGAAATATGCCAGAGGAACAACATTAGGTCATGACTACTGACTGGGAAAGTGTGGGACATAGTGGTCTAGTGGTAGCGACTTAATTGTCATTCTCAAGGTCTTTGGTTCTAATCCTGGTAAAAAGGCCAGGACTGGCGGACGCCCCTGAGTCTACCAAGCTCTGAAGGGTAGACGGACATGAAGTGGGGGAAAGTAAAGGTGGCTGAGCATCATACTAGCCACACAATCCCAAAAGATACTGTTGAACGCAGCCTCAATGGCACTGAGGATCACCATAGTTTAAAATGGATAGTTTGAATGTGAAGACAAAGCTTGGCGTTTTCCTTTATGGTTTTATTTACTTACAACAGACGTATGCTCAAAATGAAATTTAAAGATTTAAAACACAAATTAAAGCAACCCAAAATTTAATCAAGAAACTAACCAAATGGACATGGAAGCTGGACTGTTGGGGAATGATTCAGACAAAACAGAGATTGCATTGATTGAGTTCAGCTGTCCAGTAAGTGGATCATCACTTCTGATGTCCTCATCACTATCCACATCACTAACCACAAGTTTTTTATCTTCTTCCTGTGTTCAGAAATAAACAAAATAAATACATTTCTTAAATTTTAGAAAACAATGTGAATAATAATATTTATATAGCGCTTCTATCCATGCTATTAAATTTAGCATACTCAGTGCCCTCTAGAGGATTATTACATCCACTAGGCCCAAAATCCTGCAGTTTGGCGGCAGGGCTAGAACCCAGGCTGTTTTGTTGACAGTCTGGTGAACTAACTGCAGGACCAGCAGCCAGCACCAATGAAAGCATTACACATGGTTTACTTATTCTGATCATAACTTATTTGTTTCTTCATCCTTGGCTAAAGACAATGTTACAAATATCTATATATTATATAGTTACATCAGCTGTGATTTGCAGTTGATTCTTAAACTAGACAATGTACATGTGGGAAGGTTTAGTGTATTGTTTAACTGAAGGAAGGTTTAGTGTATTGTTTAACTGAAAGCTAACACTTTCCAAAGTATGACCCATGAAGACTTGGTTTAGTGTATTGTTTGACTGAAGGCTAACACTTTCCAAAGTATGATCCATGTAGACTTGGTTTAGTGTATTGTTTAACTGAAGGCTAACACTTTCCAAAGCATGACCCATGTAGACTTGGTTTAGTGTATTGTTTAACTGAAGGCTAACACTTTCCAAAGCATGACCCATGTAGACTTGCACAACAATGAATCAAAACTATTTAAAAAAGACTTCAAAACTTCCCTATGGGAAAACAGAACTATTATAAAGCCTGGTAATTATCTGTTTCAAAAAGTTCCTTAAAAAAAAAACATTAGAAAGAGATATCAAATATTTTCTCTTACAATGAAAGTCTTCTTGATTGATAACTGTGCAGATTTAGAACCTCTTGGTCGACCTGTAAAAGAAATAAAAATCAAAAAGGAAATAAGTTTTCATTATGAGTAAATAAATCAATGGTTTAGTAAGAAAAAAAAATGAGATATTGAATCAGTGTTTTACAAATAAATTAGTGTATTTAATTGAATCTATGCTAGTTATTATACACTTCAATTAGTGCATTTAATTGAATCTATGCTAGTTATTTAACACTTTAATTAGTGTATTTAATTGAATCTATGCTAGTTATTTAACACTTTAATTAGTGTATTTAATTGAATCTATGCTAGTTATTTAACACTTTAATTAGTGTATTTAATTGAATCTATGCTAGTTATTTAACACTTTAATTAGTGTATTTAATTAAATCTATGCTAGTTATTTAACACTTTAATTAGTGTATTTAATTGAATCTATGCTAGTTATTTAACACTTTAATTAGTGTATTTAATTGAATCCATGCTAGTTATTTAACACTTTAATTAGTGTATTTAATTGAATCTATGCTAGTTATTTAACACTTTAATTAGTGTATTTAATTGAATCTATGCTAGTTATTTAACACTTTAATTAGTGTATTTAATTGAATCTATGCTAGTTATTTAACACTTTAATTAGTGTATTTAATTGAATCTATGCTAGTTATTTAACACTTTAGTTAGTGTATTTAATTGAATCTATGCTAGTTATTTAACACTTTAATTAGTGTATTTAATTGAATCCATGCTAGTTATTTAACACTTTAATTAGTGTATTTAATGCAATGGGTATAACAAAAGAAACTATAGACTTGACCTCTTTGCCTTCCTCTTTTGATGCCTGGTTCACTAACTCTAGAACATATGCTACTTGTAGGAGAAGGGGATTCATCTTTCACTGAGGATTCTTGTAAGTCTGTTTCACTTACAGTAGCTTCAATTGTCTTCTTCATTACAGTTTCTGTCTCTTCCTAACAAACCCAAGAGATGCAAATTTTGCAAACAATTTTTTTTATAACATAAGAACTTCTAGGCTAAATGTATTAAAGAGATGATAAGCGACAATAGATGACAATAGAAATAAAATAGTCAGCCATATGATTAATGACTTGTGTCAATATAGAATCAAACAAAGACTATATAGTTGATATAGCTATTTAGATCATAACCTTTTTTTATGGATGACTTGTGTTGATACAGAATCTTACAAACATAATATAGTTCATATAAATATTTAATTCATGACCTATATTATGGATGACTTGTGTTGATACAGAATCTTACAAACATAATATAGTTCATATAAATATTTTATTCATGATCTATATTATGGATGACTTGTGTCAATACAGAATTATACAAACCTTTTCAGGTTCATCTTGTATGTTTTGGTTGGCAACCATTTGACTAATTGAATTATTAACTGACTGCTCTTCTTTAATTTCATCCAAATCTTGATTCCTTTTGTCAAAGTTCTCCACCTCCTGGCTTAAGGCAATATTCTCTTCTTTTATTTGAACATCTAAAGTTTCCTCAACTTGATTGCTACTGAGCACTTCTGGAAGACAAACAAATATTCAAAGATATTTTTACCCATATTATTATTCAAGGTGTAAAGTTTTCAAATCTATTTACTGGCATAGAATTGATGCATGGAACTTCCAGCAGGAATGACAAAAGGAATATAATAATTGTGTAAATAGGGAATGAAGTTACAAAATACTTGTGTAAAGAAGCCTTAACTAATGAGCGTTTAAAAGGACTATATTACAGTCGCTTTCTGGTTAAATAACTTTCAAAAAATATTTGTTTAAATTGTACTTAAAAAAAACTTTTGAATGACATACACTTAGCAGTTGTATTATTACACTTTTACGGAATATAAACAACTTTTGCTTGTCGGTGAACTTTATAGAGCAAAGTTTCCCAAACCATGTTGCAAAAAGAAAATAATTTTTTTTAGCTAAAAACCTAAAATGGTAGATTCTATATTTTGCCTCAAAATGATATTTTGTGATGTTTGAAGCCATCATGAAAAGAATACATTATATTATATAATAATATATCAATATTGTATAGACATTAATATCTGTTTTATATTACTCATAGGCTAGTATAGGCCGTATAAATGCTACAAAGTCCAAATAAACAAAGAAAAGTTTTGAAAAAAAAACACTGCTTTAAAATGTTTAAAAAAAAAATGTTACCAAACTTTCTACAACTATGTGTCAAACATTCTCGCAACTTGTTTAATTAGCAAAAACTGGTTAAAGTTCTCAATAAAAGCAATAAGATTTAAAATGTTTCATGTTAAATCATACATTGAAAACTAATGAATTCCTTTCTACTTACCCTGTTCAGAAAATACTTCAGCATTCTCAGCCACCAGGTCTGCAGCTAAAGCTATCAATTCATCTAACGAGTTACTATCTTCTACATCCTTGTCATGAACGCTTGGACAGCTTATAATATTCTCAGATTGGGGTAAGAATGCTTCAGCTGAAAAAAAAAGAAAATGATGTTCAAAACTACTTTATAAACAGCTGATTGAAGTAAAGTACCCTTGGGACCAAAAAGATCTTAGGGCAGGTATAGCAGCATACTAGGTGATTGTGTGTCCAGCACAATCCACAACCTCCTTTATTTTACCCCAACTAAGGTTAGGTACCCATCAGAGCTGGGTACACTCAGGGTCACCCTTGAGACCAGGGAAAAAATCCTAGCCTTCACCCAGTATGCCAGTCAAATGCACTGCCGCTTGGTCACCATGCTGATTGGTTTAGTCAACTCATCAACTGATTGGTTTAGTCAACTCATCAACTGATTGGTTTAGTCAACTCATCAACTGATTGGTTTAGTCAATTCACCAACTGATTGGTTTAGTCAACTCACCAACTGATTGGTTTAGTCAACTCACCAACTGATTGGTTTAGTCAACTCACCAACTGATTGGTTTAGTCAACTCACCAACTGATTGGTTTAGTCAACTCACCAACTGATTGGTTTAGTCAACTCACAAACTGATTGGTTTAGTCAACTCACCAACTGATTGGTTTAGTCAACTCATCAACTGATTGGTTTAGTCAACTCACCAACTGATTGGTTTAGTCAACTCACCAACTGATTGGTTTAGTCAACTCACCAACTGATTGGTTTAGTCAATTCACCAACTGATTGGTTTAGTCAACTCACCAACTGATTGGTTTAGTCAACTCACCAACTGATTGGTTTAGTCAACTCACAAACTGATTGGTTTAGTCAACTCACCAACTGATTGGTTTAGTCAACTCATCAACTGATTGGTTTAGTCAACTCACCAACTGATTGGTTTAGTCAACTCACCAACTGATTGGTTTAGTCAACTCACCAACTGATTGGTTTAGTCAACTCACCAACTGATTGGTTTAGTCAACTCACAAACTGATTGGTTTAGTCAACTCACCAACTGATTGGTTTAGTCAACTCACCAACTGATTGGTTTAGTCAACTCACCAACTGATTGGTTTAGTCAACTCACAAACTGATTGGTTTAGTCAACTCACCAACTGATTGGTTTAGTCAACTCACCAACTGATTGGTTTAGTCAATTCACCAACTGATTGGTTTAGTCAACTCACCAACTGATTGGTTTAGTCAACTCACCAAATGATTGGTTTACTCAACTCACCAACTGATTGGTTTAGTCAACTCACCAACTGATTGGTTTAGTCAACTCACCAACTGATTAGTTTAGTCAACTCACCAACTGATTGGTTTAGTCAACTCACCAACTGATTGGTTTAGTCAACTCACCAACTGATTGGTTTAGTCAACTCACCAACTGATTGGTTTAGTCAACTCACCAACTGATTGGTTTAGTCAACTCATCAACTGATTGGTTTAGTCAACTCACCAACTGATTGGTTTAGTCAACTCACCAACTGATTGGTTTAGTCAACTCACCAACTGATTGGTTTAGTCAATTCACCAACTGATTGGTTTAGTCAACTCACCAACTGATTGGTTTAGTCAACTCACCAACTGATTGGTTTAGTCAACTCACCAACTGATTGGTTTAGTCAACTCACCAACTGATTGGTTTAGTCAACTCACCAACTGATTGGTTTAGTCAACTCACAAACTGATTGGTTTAGTCAACTCACAAACTGATTGGTTTAGTCAACTCACCAACTGATTGGTTTAGTCAACTCACCAACTGATTGGTTTAGTCAACTCATCAACTGATTGGTTTAGTCAACTCACCAACTGATTGGTTTAGTCAACTCACCAACTGATTGGTTTAGTCAACTCACCAACTGATTGGTTTAGTCAACTCACCAACTGATTGGTTTAGTCAACTCACCAACTGATTGGTTTAGTCAACTCACCAACTGATTGGTTTAGTCAACTCACCAACTGATTGGTTTAGTCAACTCACCAACTGATTAGTTTAGTCAACTCACCAACTGATTGGTTTAGTCAACTCACCAACTGATTGGTTTAGTCAACTCACCAACTGATTGGTTTAGTCAACTCACCAACTGATTGGTTTAGTCCAGGGGTCGGCAACCTTTTGAGGCGGAAGAGCCAAAAGTTACAATTTATACAATTTCCCAGTTTTTAAAGAGCCACAAACATTTTTTTTCATTATTATCGTATTTGATTAGGAATAGGATTAACTCACCAACTGATTGGTTTAGTCAACTGTAATGCTTTTTTTCTATAGTTAACTTACCAACTATTTTGCTGTCATCATGACTTACTACAGGTTTAAAAGCACTTTTTGTTACTTCTTGAACTGTAGACAACTGACTTTGTGATTGTACTTGTTCTTGCTCCTGTAGAAATAATGTATATACTTGAGGAAAAATAAGTCAAAAACAACAAACTTTTGATCATAACTCAAGAGAAAACTAAAGAACATTGGAATGAAGACATTCAGGAGAAAACTTAAGAACATTGGAATGAAGACATTCAAGAGAAAACTAAAGAACATTGGAATGAAGACATTCAAGAGAAAACTAAAAAACATTGGAATGAAGACATTCAAGAGAAAACTAAAGAACATTGGAATGAACACAACTTTAAAATAGGAAATATTTTCTTTGAATTATTTGTTTTACAGGGTTCGTACAGAAAAATTGCCTCAAAATTCCAGGAGTTTTCCAGGAGTGTTCCAGGAATAATTTTTTTGAAAAGTCAAGCTGAGCTCTTTAAAAATAACAGAAAACTCTCTACACAGCTTTTTTTTTTTGTTTTACGCCATCACGGGGACTTATATAGCCTACATCCCAAGTTTGGATCGAAAAAAAAAAATCTTGTAAAAACAGAACCATGGAGTGGCATCACTGGTGTCATCAACGTTTGCGCGCAGAAATAAAAAGTGGCAAAGAGGGTTAATCCTATAGGACTTTCTGGAAAAGAGAAAGTACAATCTAAGAGCAGTGATTACTATTTTTTTTATTAAGGAGTTTTTAGTATTTTCCCAGGACTAAATGCACTTTTTCCAGGAGTTTTAAGGTCCTGGAACACAGCTTTTTGTTTTCCAGGAGTTTAAGGAGCTATACGAACCCTGTTTTAATAGTTTTATAAAAAGAGCAAATGCAAGCTCACATTTTTTAATTTCTGAAGCCCTGTAGCTGACTTGACATCACTTTTAAGTAGAGAAGATAAAAGATGTGATGCTACAGGCAATTTAGCAGTAATCTCAATTGGGTGAAGAGCTTCAGTGGATGGAGTTGGTGTAGTGGATGTAGTGCTGTCTAGTTCTGTCAATTGCTGAACTTCTTCATCAGTCATCTGGAGATAGACAAGAGATTTGAAAAGCTGATTGTAAGTCTATAAATTAAACATATAAAAACAATTACTACTCATATAATATTACAAAACAAATGGCCTTATGTTGTTTTTTCTTCAATCAAGATATTCATGTGTTATAATATATTCAAATGGAAATATATAAATTTGGTGTGTGGTGGGTTATTGTCCTTTTTATTTTTTGCTTCAATTTTACTATGTGAACTCCTAGTTTCTGTAAAATGGATTTTGATGTTAAGTTGTATATAAAACAAGCAGATATGTGCCCAGTCTTCCGAACCGGCTAAAAGTACAACTACAAAGTTTATATTTGAATACGACACGAATTAAAACTTGAAAGAATTTTTTATTTACCTGCTACAAAGTTAATTACCCATTAAAACATTGCCTGCTCTAAATAAAGACACAAATTAAATAGCAGGTATGTGCCCGGTTCTCGGAACCGGCTAAAAGTTATGTTTACATGCACTCTAACTACTCAAGCAGTTATAATGAGATTGCCCGCAATAACTACAAAGTTTATATTTATTCGTATATGACACGAATTTAAACATGAAGGGATTTTTATTTGCCCACTATAAAGTAAATTACCCATTAAAACCATTGCCCATTACAACAATTCAAAAATTGCCTGCTACAAATTACGACACAAATTAAAACGTGAATATATTTTGTTCTATTCATTCATAAAGTACATTAGCAAACATTGAAACAAACTTAATTTAACATGAATACGCCAAATTTGATGAAGTCATAAAAAAAAGCCAGCCAACATTTCGTGCGCACCCTTTTTTCTTATTTATTTTTAGCGTGATCGATCGAATAATGATAAAAAGTTGGACCGGCATTTTCAACATGAACCCAAAATTGTCTTTTTATTCCCGCTTTTTGACCAGACTGACCACTGCTGTCATTTTAGTAAAACCTTGACAGTGTTCACCGCAGTAATGCAAAGAATATTTGTCGCAAATTTCATGTAATTCTGTCCAGTATTTAAAAAGATTATACGGCATGTACATACATACATATATACATACATACATACCCACATACATACACCGTTTGAGATTTATATATATATATATATGATTGAAATAAAAGCTTACAGCAGAGATATCATCTAGAGGTTCTTGTTTACTGTCATTAAAGTCAACAGAAGAAATGTCCAGATTTAAAATATCTAGAGGAAAATAAAAATAGAACAAAATTATGAAACATTTTTGAGGACTGCTTTTTGAATTATTACACAATGTGCTTTTATTTTTAAAAAAATAATTAATAAACTACTGTTTCAAAGGCTATTGAAATATGATGATCATATATTTTATGAGAGAATAATGTTACAGCCCTGAAATATGATGAGATTATTATTTGACTGCCATAGATTGGCAATACAGAGTGAAAAATATGTGTTTTAAAAACCTTTACTTAAATCAACATAATTAGGAAAAAAAAATGGTATACTTTCAATTTTAAGTTTCTTACTGTTTTAAATTCATTAATTATTACTGGTAATAATTATATAGATACAATACAAGATACAGGTGTATGGATAAGGTAAGAAGTAAAACAGTGAAGTCAAGCAAGTCAAATAGTTAGGTAAATATAATATTGTACCGGGTACCTGATGATTTGAACTCATCATCTTCATCTTCACTTTTCAGTTCCAGTTTCACCTTTTTCTCATTTGCCTTCAATTCTCTGTAAATGTAAAATACACTAGATACTTTTGATATAAATATATATATATATATGTATGTTTCAAACGATACTTCAGTTTTAAGAGTTATGAATATTTTGTTCCATCGCTTTAAAAAAAATATGCTATTTGTTGTTGCCTAAATACCTTAGTTGATTCTGTGTTATTTGTTTTCTTTGCTATCAGTTTGCTTTTATCTTATGCTATATGAATGTCATTTTGAAACAATACTATAAATACTACTTAATATTAAGTCTCAACAACTTCTTACTCTTGTATTTCCTCCCAGACATCTTTAATTTTATCATCCCATTGACCAGCTTTAATGGCTTCTACTTCTGATTTAAGTGTTCTGTGAAATTAGGAAAGCAATAAAAGCATTAACATGCAAATTATTCAAATATTAATATTCAGTCTTTGCTTGTTTTTTTTAATGTATTTTTTAGAGTGAATTTTTCTATTATTGTTACTCAAGGGTGCTTACATATTGACAAAGGTGTTTGAAAAAAAAGGCATTTGTTTATTTATAGTTTCAGCAAAATCATTTTTTTGTTCCTAAACCTTTTATTTTAGACATTTATTTACTTATATTGTAAAAAATGAAGAAAAAGACATTTATTTACTTATATTGTAAAAAATGAAGAAAAGACATTTATTTACTTGTATTGTAGAAAATGAAGAAAAGACATTTATTTACTTATATTGTAGAAAATGAAGAAAAGACATTTATTTACTTGTATTGTAGAAAATGAAGAAAAAACATTTATTTACTTATATTGTAGAAAATGAAGAAAAGACATTTATTTACTTATATTGTAGAAAATGAAGAAAAGACATTTATTTACTTATATTGTAGAAAATGAAGAAAAGACATTTATTTACTTATATTGTAGAAAATGAAGAAAAGACATTTATTTACTTATATTGTAAAAAATGAAGAAAAGACATTTATTTACTTGTATTGTAGAAAATGAAGAAAAGACATTTATTTACTTATATTGTAAAAAATGAAGAAAAGACATTTATTTACTTATATTGTAAAAAATGAAGAAAAAGACATTTATTTACTTATATTGTAGAAAATGAAGAAAAAGACATTTATTTACTTATATTGTAGAAAATGAAGAAAAGACATTTATTTACTTATATTGTAAAAAATGAAGAAAAGACATTTATTTACTTATATTGTAGAAAATGAAGAAAAGACATTTATTTACTTATATTGTAGAAAATGAAGAGAAGACATTTATTTACTTATATTGTAAAAAATGAAGAGAAGACATTTATTTACTTATATTGTAGAAAATGAAGAAAAGACATTTATTTACTTATATTGTAGAAAATGAAGAAAAAGAGAAAATCTATTTCTTACAAGAATGTTGAAGTTTAAAAGTGGAGAAAAAAAAGTTTAATAAATAAACAAACTTAAAAGCCTGTTGCATGTCAAGTATTTCTTTTTTCAGCTGTTCACTTCTTTCTATTGTCATCTTCCTCATTATCTGTAGACTAGCTGATTCACTTTCACATTTCTCACTGCCTCTTTTTCTTCTATAGAAACATAATACAGAAATTTAGAAAAGAACAACATGCTTAGAATTGAATGAGCAAAACAATTATTGGGACAAAAGTATTTTTATTTTGTTGTCTTATGTCATTTCCAATCTCTATAGAGTTAAGATTTAATATGGGCCCTATACAAAAAGAAACAATAATAAGTTATTATTAACAGATATAATTAAGAGCATTAAAAAAAACTATCTATTTTGTACATATAATTATGATAAAAGATGTAAATATTGTAAAAGCTCACTTTGGTTGTTCTAGTTGCTCCATCATGTCATAATACTGAAGAAGACAGTTCTTTAATCAAGAAAAAAAAAATGTTTAAAAAATGTTCATTTAATATATTATGTGTCAAGCTGTTTTTCTACATAACAAATTGAATATTTTAAACTTTATAAATTTACTTTTAAATGTATGGTCAATGTTTCACTTTGTAATCCATTCATTACTTGCTCAAAAGGAAAAACTTCAATACTTTAATGATTTCACTTTGTAATCCATTCATTACTTGCTCAAAAGGAAATACTTCAATACTTTAATGATTAATTAACAAATTAAGATAAAATGTTTTTATAAAAATAATTATAAAAACTTCATTACCCTTTGATGAAACCAATCAGCTGGTCTTTTTGGATCGGCATATTGTTTAATTGTTCGACTAACAGAAACCCTGCAAGAGAAAAATGGATTCAGTTTAAATGTCTTAACTGTCATGATGCTAAATATTTATTTTAAAGTTTGATCTCAATCAACTCAATTAGATAGTGTATTTCATTTTCCCAGTTATCCAATACACTAAGGCTATAATTAGATTGAAGATATTCAAGTTGCTGTTGGTGAGTGCTGCAGTCATGGGACATTTAATAAATTCACACATCAGTTGCAGCAAGCTGGTTGTTTTTCATGGGACATTTAATAAATTCACACATCAGTTGCAGCAAGCTGGTTGTTTTTCATGGGACATTTAATAAATTCACACATCAGTTGCAGCAAGCTGGTTGTTTTTCATGGGACATTTAATAAATTCACACATCAGTTGCAGCAAGCTGGTTGTTTTTCATGGGACATTTAATAAATTCACACATCAGTTGCAGCAAGCTGGTTGTTTTTCATGGGACATTTAATAAATTCACACATCAGTTGCAGCAAGCTGGTTGTTTTTCATGGGACATTTAATAAATTCACACATCAGTTGCAGCAAGCTGGTTGTTTTTCATGGGACATTTAATAAATTCACACATCAGTTGCAGCAAGCTGGTTGTTTTTCATGGGACATTTAATAAATTCACACATCAGTTGCAGCAAGCTTTTTTTTTTCTGTCTACAAGACACTCATATGTTCAAGTTACCATTAGAAGAAAACAAAGGTGGGTTGGATATTGTACAAGCTATATTTATATACAGTAAGTAAAACTAATCTGTTTATCTTCAGCCAATGAACATTTAACTATAAAGTAGCAATCTTAACTTACCAGTTTTGATCACCAATTTTAAAAACTGCACTAGCCAGGCACAGTTTTTCTCTTGTTGACCAAACATCAAGTGGTTTTTTAAGCTTCAATCCTATATAGTCAATGTTGGAATAAAAAAAGAATTTAATTATTTAGAACTAAAAAAATCATGGACTAATTGATTACCTTGCAATAAAGCAGATAATAGCTTTCAATAAAGATAATCAAATTTCTGATTTTCATTGACCATTAAGGGTTAAAACTGTAAATTGTTGATATTCTAGGCTACTTAATTATTTCAGTAAACTTCAGTCTAATATGTTTTTCTTTACACTTTGACAAATAAAATTTATCATTGAAGGGAATTTGATAAAAGAAACAGTTTCAAATGGAAGAGTTACCAACTACACACAGCAGACCTAGACTAGTATAATAATATATTAATCTATCAGAAAATGTTTTGCGTAGCACAAATCAAAAGAATATGTATTTAATAGTACCGATAATAATAAACAGAGTGTCTAGTCGAATTGTTCTGGGTCACAAGGAAAAACTTGTTTTGCGTAATTTGCGTCTCCATTGCGTATATCAAAGATTTATGTTAATTGTAACTTAACAATTGGCTTGATGTTGTCTTTACAAAATAGCAAGGTATAGTTGGGATTTGGAAAAAAAGAAACAAAATATCTACGACTAATTAGTGTTAGCAAGGCATTTCAATAATTTTTTTGCAAATTCAGCATGATTTTTTTTAAATATTTTCATCAGAATAAAAAGATAAATATTTTCATCAGAAAAAAAAGATATAATTGTCAAGTGTACTACATAAAGTATATGAGAACCTTTCAATTGTCAAGTGTACTACATAAAGTATATGATAACCTTTCAACCAACAACCAAAAAACTTTTTGAAGATCCTTTATTTTAATATGCAAAGCCAACCAGAAAGCTGTTTTATTGTTAGTTTTTTTTATGCATTCCCAGGCTAGTAAAATGCTTTTTTTTCTATTTAATATATATTTTATTTACCTGTGTCTGATTGGGTCGAGTTTGGTTATGTTAGGCACGTGTGGTCGTTATTGTTTAATATTTTAACAAAATTTTTTGTTATTTTACATGAAATAAATTTTGCACCAAAAGAGTTTAAAGTTTAATCTTATACTATGACTGTAATTAATACTGATTATATAAATGTTAGCATATTATCATATAATTAGTACATTTCCTATTCTATATAAGTATATATAATATAGGCCTACTATATGTGGCTAAAATGACTACTGCCTTCTACGGCTATGGCTACTGTCTAGGCCTACTGTTACTTATAATTAATAATTATACTGTAAAGCTATTATTATAGTTATTGTTATACTTTAACTTTATATTTAAAACTTGTAAGAATAAATAAGATTACTTCATTGATTACATAAATTTTGTCTATTAGCCTATATATTTAAAAAAAAATATATAAAAAACTATTTATATGTAAGCACAGAAATATACTTATAAATATAGACATTCATGCACACTATCATATATTTATCATACAAATATTTTTTTATACAATAGGCCTACATATTTAAAATTTATCATGTTATAATTTATAGGTTTATAGAAATTTATAGGCTACTAGTGTACTAGATTTAGAATTTAGATTGGCACTATTAGCCTAATAATACTCATAGTATTAAGCTATTCTTGACAACTGTGGACCTTTAACTCTTTCACTCCCATGAGCCGGTACAATCGGCTTTTTTATTTTTCGTTTCTGTCCCATGAGCCGATTCTACCGGCTCATGATTAATAAATAATTTTGCGAAAAGTCTATACGGTGTAAAGATGTCATTTTACTTCGTCTTTTTCGCAGCGCCATTTTCTTTGTTATTAATGCAATTTGTTTACACATGTTGCTTTTATTTTTTACATTTTGATTGATATTTGGTTGGGTTCAATTATTTTTGTTATGGGGCCAAGCGGTCTAGGGGCATATGCAACTTAGATTATTACTGCTAATAAAGCTCTAGAACTAATTTATTCATTACGACAGGTGATGACCTATATTGTTAGCTTCTAACAATGAAAACTCCACAGAACAAGAGATCTATTATAATTCGGAATAAAGCAAAATAAATGATGTAATAGGAGCGTCCAAAAAGGGGGGCGTGGCCCTTTTCGAAAGATGGCAAATTTGGACAAAATTGTTTTTTCAAATATAATAAATATATTTTTAAATACATTTCAATACATTTATCATACACTACATTCAATTTCCTTTCCATTGATGTCTTACACTTCATGTATGTTTTTAATATTAGCCCACTTGGCTATACTTTGGTTTAACTGCCTCACAGAGTTTTTCCAAGTGCCATATATCAATTTAAAGATCTTTTTGTCCTGAATACAAAAATCTAGGTTTCATTGAGCGGTTCCGTTTGTGTGATTTTTATTTAATGTGGAAAATTTGATAATTTTGCATGTTTTATTAAAAATTGTTACTTCCCTTGAGCTTTTTGTGTTAAATTTTGTTACGTCCCTTCGATTTGTTTATTTTTATTTATTTTTTCTTTTATCCCTATAATATCACACGCACACATGTGCTACACGCTTCTCGGACCAGATTTTTCCCCCACTATCGGTTAGTTTCTTAGCTTTCTAAGTATTTGTTAATGATTACTATTGGTAAGTTTCTAAGCTTTCTAAGTATTTGTTTTAAATGATTACTATAGGCTAGTTTCTAAGCTTTCTAAGTATTTGTTAATGATTACTATCGGTTAGGTTACAACATAGGGATAGCTATACATAGCCAAACTGGCCATATCTTGGGACAGGAAGTAGTAATCTAGAAAAGCACATGGCACGCATGCGCAACAAGACACTAGGTGGTCTCAACAAGTAGGGAAGTAAGAACAATAGGATTTTGTGTCTTTTTGTTTTATTTCATATGAAATACGGTAAGAATAATTTTATTTTTGTATTCATTTCATGCTATTTTGCCCCTTTTCCCTTTTCGGTATCGGTTCTAAGAAATTCCGACTGAAAATTTTCGTATTAGGACCTATTGATGAGTGTCATAGGAATCGCTGCAGAATTCTATCAGGAATCGTGTTTCATGGCTGTGTGACGTCACAAGCCTTTGGTAAACACAATTGAAATGAATTTTTTTTTCGCTGAAAAAAATTTTTTTTTTTCATTTTCAATAGTCTGCCGCTTTTTCTAAGACACTTATCAATAGATTGTTATGGCCCTCTATATGATGACTATGATTACGACTCGTTAAATCGGATTCAATGAATATAGTTGTATCTTTATTAGAAGTCTCTAGATTCTGCTAATCTGTAGCCCAAGCTAGGGGTTCCTTGACTGACAGGTCTATGCAGCAATGTAGTTATATTCGTGATAATTATCTTCAACACCTTTCTCAACAATGATAGATCAAACAACTCCAGTTGTTGAATAAACAATTTTATTTAAATTGTAGACTCAATATAAACGATCAATAAACTTCATCAACTGATGGCAACATAAGTTTCAATACAATGGCATACAATATACAAATGAATATAGCGACTTCACTCGACAAACTTCCGAACTGAACTAACTTTAAGGAGGTCGGGACTTTCCAAAGAAAACTATCATCGAAGATTCTACAGGGTCTTAATACGCATTTTAACCTCTTTCTCTATAATTACTACGATCCAGAATTATCCTCCAATTTCCACGGGATTTGAACGAATTATTTTATTTAAACTGCCCTCAGGGCATAAAGGTCAAACCTTGGTCGCTTTGGACTCTGATACGCACTTGTTAAGAGGTCAATGCCTTACTACGTCATTCCTCTATGACCGATATTCGTAACAAGATCCACGCGAAAAAATTTTCAGTTGGAATTTTTTAGAACCCTACTTTTCGTGAGGCAGCTGAACCAAAATATTACCGCCCACTTTATGAGAGTACGAGTAGATGTTTCTTTATTTCAACTTTGCTAAAAAAAATTTTTTTGATGGCATATATTTGGCTAAATATTGGGTAAATTTTTTATTTATTGATCAATTTTGTTCAAATTTGAAAGTGTTATTATTTATTAGATTTGCAATCGAGGTTTCAAATAGTTTATCAATTGGTTGACAACAACCAAGTTTTATCTATAAAAACAAACTTTTATTGGAAACCGAAAAAATATTTTTAATAAAAAAAAAATTCTTAGTTCTTGACCACTATAAAATATGTAATATAGTTCAATTAATATATTTTAAAGTACTTTAATCATAAACTACATTCATTTTGATTTCTTTTGATGTGTAACATTTAAGGTCTATCCCTTATATTTGTCCCAGGATTTACATTTGAAAATAAAGGTCCTATTTTTTTCTTGTATCAGTAAAAAAGGCTTGGTAAAACAATGAACATATGTAAATATTATTCTAATATCGTTTTAACTTCTACTTATTAACTTTAATTTGATATGAAATACACTTATAATACATTATACAGGTAGGCTATCTTGCCAGGGCTAGGGCACCCTAAAAAAAAAAAACTAGCTGCCTAAAAATTGTCTGGCACAAACGCGGTATACCCCCAGGCACAGAATGAGTTAAATATGGTAATATGGTCATTCATGGTCAATTGAAAATGATTCGACAGACATCGTGAAAAAAGCCTAGTCACCTAGTTAAAGAGTTCTGAGCTTGAGATTTTAAAGCTGAGACTACTGAGACCTGAGACTGAGTGTGACTGGGAGAATCTAACAGCTAACACTATATCTAGTAACAGTTCAGTAACAGTCTAACACTAACACTCAGAACAGTGAACAGTCTAAAACTGAGAGACATTGTTGACAGTTAAAAAAAACAACAACAACATACGATGACTTTGAGTAGGCAGGTTAGTCATTTCACTATCCATTGTCTGTTTTTTTTATATTATTAAGTAATGAAATGTTGATATGTAGACAGCGCGCACTGTAACTGGGTATTTCCTCCTTATAACTTGAAATATTACACGGCCATTATTATTATAATCCACAAAAAAACAAAACAATGCAAGTGTAAAAAACACAAGTTTATTTTTACAAAATAAAACCCAGTGCGTTTCTTTCAAATTGGGTCAAAGTACAGACTCGTCATCGCGAGCGCCGCTCAACTGAACGTTCATACCACTGATCTATAAAAAGAAGTGAACGGTCAGTGCGCTTGTAGGGCGACGTCCATTAATTACGTCAACAGTTTTTAAGCAATGTTTACTCCTCCGCCCTCAAAAATTGTCAAACTTTTAGAGACCCACCTAATAAAATTAGGCCTATATCAAACAATGTTTAAATCAGCCCTCCGCCCCCCCCCCATATTAAAAAAAAATTCTTTACACTGACTATAAGGCCTATTATATTTAACATATATTAGAGCCTAGGATCCGAGGATTTAGACTATATATTAGGCAATTAGGCCTATATATTCTTTTTTTTTAAAGAAATATTTGATGAATCTATAACCTATACGTTTCATTATTAATATTTTGATACAATATTAGTTGTTCATATATATGTTGTCGTTTGCATTTTATGTCTCGAGAGACGATCTATTTCCCTTGCATATTAAGGCGAGATGGATTCTCACAACAAAGACATTTGTTCGTAAAGTGAAAAAAGGATTTTCCCGTTTTATGCCCATATTGAATTGAGTTGTTGTATTTCCGGCCCATCAACATCTTATCTTATCTTATACATTACAGACGCTCCTTATATAAAGAAGATTATTGCGTCCTTCGATCATCCATATATATTTGATCATCCTAATTTTAACATTTCACCTAGATTATTAGTAATTAGAAAAAGTAGGCTACATTTAATTTTTGTTTATATATTAAATTGTATATGTCGTGCACACACATAATAGCTTAAATTGCACAATACCCCCCTTCTATTTGCAGTACACTTAGAGTAATTAACTTAGAAAATAATTTTAATCAATTTCATTTAAATATCTTAAAGATGCATTTTTACGTGAAGTCACATTTTTAGACACATATCGTCACAAATGGTTTCCACCTTTCACATATAAATGAATTACGCCATTTAGGGACGACTCTTAATATTGTCTCGGTTCTTTATAGAGTGAGCCTTCAATTAATCAAATCACGTAAAAGATCGTCTAAAAAATTGGTTATCTAGGTCAGAGTTGTCAGTTGTTTGTTTTTTTAACTATTTTTTTTGTAATATACACATTGGTATATAGTTTTATGACAAAATGAACAGAAAAATTAAAGCCTTACGAAATTACATCTGGAAAAGATGAGCTTTTTGCAAACAGGAGAATATGTCCTAAAATAAAGGGCTACTACCTTTCGAAAAAACGTTAAAAGTAAAAAGCATCTTTCTGTAATTCCTGTCCCATTTCTGAAGTGGGCGGTGCCGGTCTACACTATGATTTGCAGTAGTTACTTACTAAGTATACCATGAATTCCCATGCGATTTTACACCATTGAAGCTTTTTGGTTATTTTATTTGGTGTTCGTTATGGTAAGGGTAACTGGTGAACGCTGCTACACTGGCCCTATGACTATATGTCCTGTGCTTTCTATTATTATTATCTAGTTTAAATATCTATAGTATAGTATCTAGCCTATTGCCTATCACTAGTATCAACTATCATCTATCTATGCCCCTATCTATGGCTATGGCATACTATTGACTATGGGCTGGGCTATGGACCAATAATTTGGTCTGACTTTCCCTTTTTTACGCGTTTTTTAAAGAAAGTATCACACCGGACCAAATTGATCCATAGGGCTGTTGAAGCAGTGTTCACCAGTTTCTGTGGCCACAGCATACTAGGATATTATGTGGCCAGCACAATGCAATGCCCAGCCACATTTACTTTACCACAACTAAAGTCAGGTACCCATCAGAGCTGGGTAGATTCAGGGACACTATCCAGACCCGGAAACAAATCCTAGGCTTCACCAGGATTCAAACCCAGGACCTTCAGTATGCCAGCTGAATGTGCTGCTGCTCAACTACCGTAAAAGGCACTATGAAAAAATAATGAACTATCTCCAATCTTTAAAAAAATTTTCAGGCTTCTAAACCAGGGCAAAGTGTTAAGTCAAAGATTGGAAATTAGCTACCGTAATGTAATTTCAAAAAAGGAAATAAATCTGACCCTGGAAATTACAGACTTCTTTCCCTACCAAGCAATACTTGATCATATAATATATAGTAGTATAGTAAATCATCTAGACCAGGGGTCTCCAAACTACGGCCCGCAGGCCAGATGCGGCCCCCAAAGCCTTCTCATGCGGCCCGCGGAGACCTTTTCAGATACGAAAAAAATTACGGAAATTTATCTATATCCTACCAAGATCAGCCGCCGCCTACGTTGACGTTATGTTTTTACCGAACTCAAATAGAGGCGGGCAGTAGTGCGTTATGTTTTCCAATCGATCACTACATTGTAAAAACCTTATTCGCTGCTTACTTTTTCAACTTACGTCTACATTCAATAAGATTATATAATGCCATCTAGTGGCGGAGTATGGCACTGTTACTGGACATGATGTATTCAAAGACATTTGCAGATTATAACTTGGACTGGACTAACCTCAGCTGCCTCAGTTGCCTGACTGTTGATGTAGGAAAGAACGTGAGTGGCATATAGACAGGCTTGGTCGGACAAGTGAAGCAGATGTGTAAAGAGGAAAAAACATTCCACAGCCAATGTTTCTACACTATATTATTCACCAGCAAGCTTTGTGTGCTAAATATTTGGACATTAGAAGTGTAATGAATACTTTGATGAAGATGGTGATCTTAATAAGGTCACATGGGCTCAACCATAGACAGTTCAGAGACATGTTGAAAGATACAGACACAGAATCGCGAAATTTACCATATTACACAGCACTTAGATGGCTAAGTTCCGAGCAGAGTATTTAAGTTAAGAAAGGAAACATGTGACTTCCTGGAAAATAAAGGCAAGCCACGGCCATTATTGTCTGATGAAGAATGGGTATGGAAATTAGTCTCTACTAGTAACTTACATTTTCTGAGCCTAATACTACAATGAGAGAAAAATCTAGCTTTTGATCTATACATCCACCTAAGGGCCTTTAGATCCCAACTTGTATTGTTTTCGGAACAAGTACAGGCGAACAACTTGATGCACTTTCAGCAGTGCAAGGTATTCATGGCTGAAACAACAGATGAGTTCCCCACGTCATTTTTGCATGCGAGATCAGGAGCGGTTTTCTGAATAGGATTCAAAGGCAGAAGAAGTGAGGCTGTTTCAAAACCCATTTGCAACAGGTGTGGCCAGTTGCCTAGATAAACTGCAGTTATAGGTCATTGAGTTTCAAGCAAATAACCTCCTCAGGGACAAGTTCAAAGAAGGATTGGTGGTTTTTTACCAGTTTTTGCCCAAGCAAGACTTTTCTAATGTCAAAACATTTGCATTAATGTATCTTTTAATTTTTGGAACAATATACCTACGTCAGGAACAATTTGAGAGCAAACTTGTCCGATGATAATCTCAGGTCAAAGTTGATGTTAGGGGCATCAAATCTAAAGCCAGAACTGTCTGCTTTTTTGGCATCCAGGAAACAATTAATCTACATTTCCACTTATACAGGTGTTCATGTGTAGTGTAACAGTTTGTTGTTAAATATTAACTGTATAAAATAATATTAAATAAATAATTAAAAACAACATCCTTGTTTTGATAATTTTTTATTCGGACCTTGAGTAACTTGTGTAGTCGGCCCCCCAACTGCTGTTTAATAGTTAATGCGGCCCTCAGGCTGAAAAGTTTGGAGACCCCTGGTCTTGACAAACATAATAATGCACTATGCCCACACCAACATGGCTTCAGGAAAAACAGATTATGTGAATCTCAATATTTATAGGCTTGGCTTAATAGTAGACTTTTTTAATTGATTAGATAATATAATAACAAGTAAATTGATGCTATATTACTAGATTTTTCCAAAGCATTCTATAAAATTCACTATAATAGTTTACAAAAAAAAATAATTTTTTTTGGCATTTCTGGTCTCTTACATCAGTGGATTCAATACTTTCTGATAGGTAGAGAACCAACTGTAATAATTATTGGCTCTAAATCATCACCAACAGCTGTAAACTCAAGAGTACAACAAGGAACTGTTCTAGAGCCCCTACTATTTCTAATTTATATTAATGACTTACCCAATAGCATCAACACGGGAACAAAAGTAAGGTTATTTGCCGATGATTTTATAATTTATAGAACTATAAAGACAGAGAAAGATAAAAAACTCTTGCAAAAAGACCTAGATGAATTACAAAAATAGGAATCTAACTGGAGTATGCTAGACTCTATATTTGTTAAGCTATTAGTATTAAATTTCTTTTTTCAAAATTTCAGGGGAGCTTAGTTTTTCTCAGCATTTTTGTGGCTTAGCCCCTGTCTGTCTGAAACATCAACTTCAACTTTCAGCCCTTATCATTTAATTTAGGAAAATGTGTAGTTTGTTAAAAAATAATCTTAGATTGTTTATGACAAGATAACAAACCTATTTACCACTTTACTGCAACTAAGCCAGCAAACACTGCTGTGCAACAGTAAATCTCCATATTCACTCTCGATTTCTTTTAAAAGAGATTTAAATTGCCTGCATATAAATGTCGAGTGGGAAGCTATATATTTAACTAACTTAACAACAGTTTGTGTATTTTCAGTGGCCACAGCATATGAGGGGATGTGTGGCCAGCACAATGCTTTACTTTTACCCCAACTAGTGTCAGGTACCCATCACAGCTGGGTAGACTCAGGGGCACCCTCAAGTCCTGGGAAAAAATACTAGCCTGCATTAAGATTCGAACCCAGAAGCTTCGAATTGTCAATCGAATGCGCTGTTGCTCAGCCACCGTGCCTTATATTATAAATTATTATAATGTAGTGAACTAGTAATTATATTCATTTATATTATTATCCAGATATTTTTTTTTAAATTGTTTTTTTTTAGTTGAGTATCTCTTTTTAAAGTTATAATTCTTATCCTCAGTCATTGAATTCTTGAAGATGAAAAACTATTTCATTATAGGCCTCAGTGGGTAAGTTGATTTAATGTAGCTAGAGTTTTAAAAATGTTTTTTTTTAAAGAAATAATAGAATTTCCTTACACGATTGTTGATAGCTTTTTAACAATCCATGATTAATGATATTGTGTTCCCAGTAAAATAAAACACAATCTTTTACCAGTACATTAATTATTTAGATCTTTATCTTTCTGTCCCTTAATTTGTATGAAAATTTATTTCAAATGCAAATGTCTTCATCTTCAGTAATGTTTGTAATATTTAAAGTAGCCTCCGTTTACTTGTATTTCAATGTGAAAAGAAAGTATATTATTTTAAATGTTACAACTACAACTCATAATATTGAACAAGGTGAAATTGAGAAGAATAAATTCTATGTTTTTTTTATCTGAAGCTTTACCAACAGTGGGAAAACAACAATAGCTGAAATGCTTTCAAAGACTTTTCCTAATCTAGAAGTAATGAATCAAGACCATTATTTCTTAGTAAGTACTTTAGCTATTCATGAGAAGATGCGAGTAAAAAGCCAACATAAATAATTGATTCTCCCAACTTTGAATGAGTTACATCTGTAAAGCTACAATTCTTTTTTTTTTCTTTCAAAGAATGACTTACTGAAATGTAGTCACAGCAATTAAATTTGTAAAAACAAAGGTTCACACTAAGATACCGATTAATTGCAAACATATTCTTTCACATGCAACCCTTTGAAAAGTATAGGCCTATCATCTAGAAGTCTAGAACTCCAAAAGTGTAATTCAGACACTGAGAACATTTCATCTTTGCCAAATAATTTTTTCTTTCATTATAGAAGCTAAAGAACCAACAAAATATTGATGCTTTTGTTTTAAAATTTTGTAGTTAATTGTGCGTAGTTTTTTAGCCTCAAGAATATATGCATAATGAATGCTTTTAGTGCAAGTAAATTATTGGGTTAACATCATGTTGAAAAAGGGATCTGTTCTGTATTACACACACATCAAATTGAATGACTCTATAGACTGAACAAGTAGCATTTACACAGAAAGAGATTTGTAGACACTTAATGTACTAATTGTAGAACTATGGCCCCCAAGTGGTCACTAGATGTGATAGTAAGAGAATAGAAGAATCAATTACAACATTCAGGCATGATTGGCCATTGTTTTTACTTCGACTATTCACCCAACCCCATCCAATTTCTAAGACTTACTAAAAGAAAACTTAACCTTTCTTAAATCTAATTACAAGGCTGAAATAAAATGTAGGCTATTATTTAAGTACATGAGATTAAAACAACATGATGCCCTGCCCTGCTATTGTTGTCTTTGCTTAAGTTATTTCCCTTGTCTGTTTCAGGATCCAGATGATCCTTCCATTGAAAGAGATTCTGAGGGAATTAGAAATTTCGACAGTAAAATATGTTTTATATTCATTCTGTTTATTAAGTAATGTTGCTCTTTTTAAAAAAATAGGTTTGGGAGGGTTTGTTTATTACTGGGCTTTTTATTATTTGTAAAACTTTTTTTCCACTTTTTTATTTATTTTTTATTTTGTAAATTATTGACTATATTTGGTTTTACTTTTAGATCTATTAATAAGCTCAATTAAAGCAAGATTTAGTTGACTCTAGTGATATTGTCTGTTTGTTTTATCCCTTAATTCTTTTATGAATTAAAGTAAAAATCAAATTCTTTAAAAACCTCTTTATTGAAAGTAGAAATAAAAGTATTAAGTTTAATATAAAGATACAGATAATGATCAACTTTTTGTCATCTGAATTCATCATGTCCTGGATAAAAACCAAGCATTGTGCCCCATTTTATACCTACATAAACTTCTCTCCTGCATAGTCTAAAACAAAAATTAATTTAATCTCCCCAGGTTCAGTCATTTTAAATTTTGAATGTTTTTCTTTCTTATTTTGCTGGGCAATATCATGTTTATTTTCTTTTTAAGAGCTAAGTGCTTTGGACATGAAAAGAATGGTTAAAGATGTAAAAAATTGGATTGAAAGTAAAGCTTCACTATCAGATTTGACACATCTGCTTTTGATTGAAGGATTTCTTATCTTTAACCATAAGTAATTAAATAAAAGTGTAATCATTGTTTTTAATTTTGATTAGGGTATATAGTTATAACTTTTAATTAAGTATTTAAGCTTAGTTGTTTTTTAGAAGTCTTACTTTTTTTTCTTTATTGATTTTTTTAAATATAATTTTCAAATGTGTAAATTAACAGTAATAATATTTTTATCCAACAGGGAACTGAATGCTTTAATTGATATAAAATATTTCATACAAATCAACAAAGAGATTTGTTACAAACGAAGAGTGTAAGTAAATACAAAGATGAAAGTCACATTAAACAAAGAACTAAGGTGCTTTAAATGAAGTAAGATGTAGTATCCACATTTGGCTATTAAAATAAATGACAATATCAATAATGTACACATTTTGAATAAAAAGAAATGAGAAAAAAAATAAAATTGAAAAGTTGTTTACTATAAGTATAATTGAAAAGAAATTATGAAAGTAATGATTGTTGGAAAATCATTTGTGCATAAAAATTTCACATTCTAATTATCATTGTCAAGTAATACATATTATATTCATTATGCATATTTATATTGTATTCATAATTGCAGAATGAGACAATACATTCCTCCTGATCCTACTGGCTATTTTGACAGTATAGTTTGGCCAATGACGTTGGAAAATTTAAATGCAATACAAGAATGTAGTGATATAGGTGATGGCTTATTTTTTTCTTTTGTAAATTATATTTGTTTAAATTGTGAATCAAAGTAATTTAAAAGTGTCATTATTTTAGCACCACACCAACCATTAAAGTTAAAGGCAGACATAAAATTGATTATTCAACCCAATGATGGGTTTAGTATCCAACATATCCTTTCATTCCATATCTTATATATTACAGATACTTCTTCTATAAAGAAGATTATCATAATCTGTTTATATCAGAATTGAATTAATTACTTGGTATCTTTTAATGCTAAGTGATATCTGATATCTATTAAATTTCCTGCTAACAGCAGCGTCTAGGCTACATATGTGATAGAGTTACGTTAGTTGAATAATGCAATAAGCCAATGCCTATGGGTGAGCATATGCCCCCCCCCCTCCCTCAAGTCAGCAGTAATTCATTTTTATTTGCCAGCTTTTCAGGAAAGTCTTGGTTGGAATTTATATTTATTTTAAATTTAAACACATGGGATTCTAAGTTTTCCTTAAGATGTATATTCTGTGAGCATTGTGCATTATATTTACTACATAAATATCCCTATAATACAAAGGTTTGGCTATTTAGTCAAGATAATATGCACAATTAACAAGGCAGCAAAAAATTAGGCAACACCAAGTTAACAATACCTACCGGTAGATGCCAAAGAGAATAAACAACTTAACTACCATAATTCTCTTTTTGAGTCTCATAAAAAAAAAATTCCTTATTGTCATAAAAACTTACATTAATACAGAATTATTTTTTTTCAGAGTTTATTGACGGCATGATGGATTTACAGAGTCTTTATGAATGTATTTTAACTAAAATTAAGAAAAATATTTATGTACATACACAGATTTGACATAAAGAAAAAAAAAATCAAGTTACAAATATAATAAATCCTTTACAAAAAACAAAGTAAATGTGTGTCAGCTTAGATTTCTATACAGAAGATTATTGTGTCCTACACTTATCTGTGTTGTTAAAGATATAGGTCTAGTCAAGCATATAGCTTTAAATTTTTTTGTTTGGTTTTCCTGATTTATTCATGTAACTAATCCCTTGCCCAGATCCTCTGAACAGGCCCCACGAGAGGGGGGTACAGCCGGTACGCCGTACCTGGGCCCGTGAGAGTTTAGGGGGCCCATGAATATTAAAATTTAAAATTAAATTGGCAATTAGGCAAGTATTTTTTAATTTTTGCATTTAAGCTAAGAGGAGATGCCCAAAAACCTCCTACAATCTCACGTGGCGCTGGGGGCCCTTAATTTTGATATTCTTTGAATGTGTACTTGAACATTTTGTTAAATATGCAACGAAGCCTTTAGTTGTAATATAGTACCTAATTATTTTCGATAGCTTTTAGGATTTATTTATTTTTTTTTCTCCAGAGACACTTAAAAATATAGACCTATGAGCCTAACAGGCTTACAGTTCTCCCTGTTAGATTAGTAGCCTAGGCCTACACAATCTATATCGCTGCATACTAGTATGGCAGTCAAAGCTAGTTAGTCGATCCTTTTACACCAATGATCTCCTGTGCGGTAGCCAAGAGGGGAGATGAAGGTATCATAATTTTAGACAAATGTAAATAGACATTATTCAGTTGCAGCCTCAAGAGGTGGAAAATACTGCCAAAGCTTCATGGCATTTCTAGCACCATATGGTCAGATCGAATTGAAAGTGTAAAACCATTTGTAGCACATCTACCAGGGGTTGAGTTGGCTTTGAAAGACCTGTTAAACTGAATCTTACCCCGAAAACCAGAAAGGAAATCCATGCAATCTATATGTTATGTCGATTCTTTCACTTGCATCATAATGTCAGTCGTGTGGCACAGTATACTAGTCCATATTGACTTCTGAAACAAAGTCATTCAAGCTTGTGATGCAACTAGATCTATAAATATGGAAATTGCAAACATAGAAAGCTTATAATATGCACAACTAGGGGCTTTGCGAAACAGTTGGAAAGCAATGTGGAATGAAGCTAAACTTGTCGCAGCCAATTTAACCTGCAGATAGAAGTACAATTGTTTAGGAACAATAATACAACTGCCAGAAAAAGGACAAGATTTCATGATGAGGATACACCTGATGAAAATGTGAATGAGATAAATGAAACAGTAGAATGCCCTGAGAGAGCCCACTTTCAAAAACACATATTTTATGTTGTATTGGATAGTGTTATTGTAGGGCTTACAGTATACAGTTCGGTTCAATTCAGTCAAAGATATTTCTGACACATTCAGCTTTCTTTGAAACTACCAAAGAATGTAAGAAAAAGACTTAAAGCATGAAGCTGCTAAGTTAGCGGAAAAGAATTGTAATGATATAAGTTGTGAAGACATTCTTCAGGAAATTATTCACCTAACGATGGTTCACAATGCAAATTTAGGTAAAGGACAGTTGGGTGCATTGGAACTGTTAAATGCTTTGCCTAATTCCAAATTAGAAAATATTTTTCGTAGCATAAGTGTCAGTTCGAGGATGTCCCATACAGCAGAGAGGAGCTTCAGTAAACTTCAGCTCATCAAAAATTACCTTATTTCTACCATGAGTCAGAATCGCCTGAACAACTTGGTTAGGCTCAGTATTGAGTCTGGCATTGCAAGACAAATAAAATTGACACGGTAATTCGTAGTTTTGCCAAGAAAAGGGCATGCAAGGCAGCCCTGTTTTAATAAAACTAGTCTTTTTCTTCTCTTTTTTTTATCATTCATGTCGGCATATTGATGTATTTTCTCTTGACTATTTCTTTTCACGAAACAGTAAGCATTCAAAAGATGAATGATTTGGGTATATTTGTAAATAATTAAGGATTCGACAGACATGCATAAAATGCGATTAAGATGTATATTTATGTACTTTTTTTGTTATAGTACCGTATTGAAAAGTTGTGAAGTTGTAAATCGTTTATACTTTATATAAATACAAGTTAAAAAGCATTGAACGTGAAGTCGTTTTAATTTACTTGATATAATGTTGCTATTTATTTATTACAGAGTTTCACCTGTCATAGATATGTCCCAAATTATTAAATCAAGTTGCTGTGACAACTACAAGTAGCTTACATTAACATGTGTCTCATATTCTCAATTTACTTTCTCAATTTTCACATTCAAATTCATCCATATTAAAATGAATTTTGACAAGTTAATTGACAATTTAATTGTCCAACTTTAAAACCTCCAATACTTCTCTAGTTCTTTTCAACCAAATTACTCATCAATCATCAGTGAGAGTCACTTTTCCCATTTTATACATCTTTGTAATATTTGCAAGATCAATTCTGATCAATACTGAAACGGAGGAACAATTAGATCTACAACAATTTAAACTAAGAATGTACTTGATTAATGTATTTTTTGTAATAGACCTGTAAGGCTGTGATTAAAATAATTAGACTCTAATGGTAAATGGTAACACTTAATAATTATGACAGTTTCACAAAATGATCCACAATGCTTTTAAAAAGATTCCTATTGTTTCAAATGTATGCAATACAAATAAATCATATGACTTGTGTTAGACAAAAAAGTGGGGGGGGGGGGAGGGGGGCCCAGAAAAGATTTCGTACCGGCACCTTTTTTTTCTCTCGAGGGCCCTGCCTCTGAATGAAGATAATAGGAATTATCTTGCATATGTAACAGACTTGAACTTCACTTCTCAATGAGAGGATGTGAGCCGAGATTACTCTTAAGGCTTGTGCATATGTAACAATAAAGGTGTAATTTCTGTCTTTCTAGTATCTAAGTATATTTATTTGGTGCTATATTTCTATGGTAGAATTTAATGCTTCAATTATTATTACTAAACTTTGCATAGTTTCAATCTTCTTACTTTGAGTGTTGCTAAATTGAGTGATCAACCTAATTCTGTATGAGCTTAAAAGTTGTTTTTTTTTTAATTTGATCTAATGTTTAAATGTTTTCTCTTGTTGATGGGTCCCAGTAATACAGGGCCATGCATGGTGGCCCAGCAGCAGCACACTTGGCTGTTATACCACAGGTCCTTGCATGGTTCCAATCCTGGTGATGGCTAGGATTTGTTTCCAGATCTGGAGGATGTCACAAAGCGTATAGAGCGTTTTCAGTAGGTGGAGCTTAAGTTTTTTTGTGTACATTTAGTGACGTATTTGTGTAAATATAGAACCCACTTGAGGTACAAACATAACGTGGTGAAAGTAAATTACTTCTTTATCATGCAAAATTCACATTTGAATATTGGCTATCCTACTCAAAAATAAGGAGGTAAATAGTAGTACTGTAGATTAATTGATTAATGTAATTAGGCTAGGGCCGGCTAGACCTATTTACACTTTCAATTTCACTTTATAGGCATACACTTTTAATGTTTCGTAGGCTATGCTACGATGTCAAGCGATATTGTTGGTGAACAGGCTATCTAGTCAAGTAACTATTAGGCTCACATCGTCTATGATCTATGTCTATGATAATAATAAAATAGCCTATTTTATTTAACATACATAATACAGCTTAAATCTTAATAAGACTTAAAACACAACACATCATTTAAAAAAAGCTCGAGCCTATATGGAACTTTATTAATACAGCGGCCATATTTAATTGTACACCATTACTCAAAGTAAACACAAATCACGTGCTTTTTGTCACGGGATTGCAAACGCCCTATTACCAAGCTCTGACAGTCTGAAGGGTACTGGCACTTGACAGTATTTGGGGATAAGTAAGACAGCTGGGCATTATGCTGGTCACACAACCCCTAGTATGCTTTGGTCACAGAAACTTGTGAATGCTGCCTCACAAGTTTTAATATGGATCAAATTGGACTAAAAGGGATACTTACAGTAATTTGAGTAATACAATAGTTACTAGATTAATATAATTGAGTCAATGTTGGTTTGTTTTCTTGTCTTTTAAGTTACCGGAATGTCTGGACGTACCATTCTAGAAAAAAGATTACTATGTCATTTGCCTGGCCTAAACCTCCTGCAGGGCGGCAGGGATTGAACCGTGGCAGATGTAGGTTAAAATCTAAGTCGTCATGTTGACAGCCTGGAGTTATCCCCTAATGATATTAGCTCTCTTGATTATAAGTCCTCCCCCCCCCCTCTTTTTAACAACCAATCAATAAGCCTAATGCTTTAATAATTATATAGTTATAGATTTGGCCTTCTATATTTTCTGTCCAAGAAAAGACACAATATAACTATGCCTTAGTATCATAACAAATTGTGATTGATGATATAGAAATGTCATTATCTACTCTCTTTTCTTTTTAATACTGTTATTTTGGCCTAAGTCTAAGTGTTAGGATATTGTTATACTATTAAAATGGGAGCCTAATTTAGGCCTATTAAAAAAAATACAACTGCACGTGAGGATTGATTATATCTGTAAAATATAAGCTTTTAGGACCTAAATAATTTGTTAGTCAAGAGTATAAAATCAAGTAGGCTATACAAAAAAATATTTTCTTTATGTGTACAATTTAGTAGGGGAGGCAAATAAGTCTAAATATAGCACCAAACAAAGCAGTCACAGTACGCAAGGGGGCGAGGCTGAAACTTTTGCCCTGGGGCGCTTAGGGGCCTATACATAGGACATAGGCTTGTGTGGGCTCTGCCAGTAGGCCATATATAGGGCTTATATGTTATAAAAACGTATAGGCTTTCATCTACCATCTTTACTTCTCTTACTTCATTAAGAATTAAGAGCCCATACTTTTGGGCTTGGGTTTCCACTCCAGGAAATTACTTATATTTTAGACCTGGAGATAGAGCACCCATTCGCCGCCCATTAAAACCAAGTAGGCCTACGTGTGGGGCCTACACTGCATGAACCTATGCCTATAATTTACTAATAAATAGCCTATAAATCTATGGGCCCCTAATTTTTTTTAAATCTAAAAAAAGTTTAAATTACGAAGAGTTATCTTTCTTTTCAAACTTCCTGTGATTTTTATCAAAACAAAAAATATGCTAGAACTAAAATTGCACTGTAATTCGTAACTGAAGACTTTATAAATGTAGGTTTTATTCAAACATCTAGACCTATTATTGTTTCGCGGAGTAAAGGCTTATTTGTATTTTGTTTTTTTTCTCTTTTTTTTTTAAATATATAGATTTCCAATAAGTTATAAGCTGTCGCAAAGCTAAGCGACTTAGACTTGTCGCGATGTCGTTACCGTTAGTCTAACACTCTAACACGGTTAGTCGTTAGCCGATGCAAAACTGTTTCAAACACTGAAACTGAAAGAATACAGTAACAGTTAGGTTTGCCTACCAACAGAACAACAAATTCAAATACTTTTACTTTTATAATAATAGTAATAGCCTACATGTCAATAATCAGTGGCAGAGTTAAAGATCCGTCTGCAGAGATAGTAGTGAAGACAACTATTTGTATTAGAAGGCGAATTAGTAGGCCTAGGCCTGTATAATTTAATAAATAGTAATAGTATTAGTGAATTTAGTCATTAGGCCTACTCATTATTATCAGTATTAGTAATTACATTAGGGGCTGGCAAGTCGCAAGAGGCAGTCATTCAGTGATGAATAATTATCTTTTATTCTATGCATGGCATGTGATATAGCCTAAACTAAATAATAGTATAATTATAATCTAGCCTAACACTTGACTTTTGTATTATATTTATTTATAAATTAGGCTAGCCTATGACTATGATAGGCCCATCCATAGGGACATAGCCGTGAAGCGGGCTGGTCCAGCTGTTAGTTCACCGAACTGTCAACCAAAAACCAACTGACCTTGTCCCGGGTTCTATCCCTGCCACCGACCGATCGCTGTCGCCCTGCAGGAGTTTTGGGCCTAGTAAAGTACCCGTCGGACCAAATGATCCACAGGTTCGGTGAAGTAGCGTTCACCAGTTTCTGTGGCCACGGCGTACTAGGTGATTGTGTGGCCAGCACTATGCACAGCCGCCTTTACTTTACCCCCCCCCCTTTAAGGTCAGGTACTCATCAGAGCTGGGTAGACTCAGGGATACCCTCAAGTCCTGGGGAAAAAATCCCGGCTCCACCAGGATTTGAACCCAGGACCTTCGGATCGCCAGTCGAAGGCGCTGCTGCTCGGCTACCGTGCCCCATTTTGGGCCTAGTGGACGTAATTATCTTCTATCTAGAAGGAATGTCTGTAAACTTATAAGATAAGATAGCCACAGTGATAGTAGGAGATGGGTTAAATAAAAATAAGTTTTAGAAGTAATAGTTACTATATAATATATATTTAAATTAAATGACTAAACTATCAGTATAATCTTGACTCCAGACTTACACAGAAGTTCAGTCAGAAGCCTATGACTACACACTCAATAATATAATAGTAATAGTAAGTAAAGTACCAGTCAAACCGAATTGATCCATAGGTCCGATGAAGCAGCGTTCACCAGTATCTGTGGCCATGGCATACAAGGTGATTGTGTGGCCAGAACTATGCACAGCCGCCATTACTTTACCCTAACTAAGGTCAGGTACCCATCAGAGCCGGGAGTAGTAATAGGGAGTAGCTGATATCACAGGATATATATATTATATTTATAATAATATAGGCTATATTTCATTGTATATAATATATCATAATCATATTAAAGGGTTTGGGTTAGAAGAAATCTTCTTTATGTAAACTTATAAGAATAAAAAAAGAATTAAAGGTCCTTTTGCCCTGACTACTGACAGTCCATGTAAAGTACTTGGCAATGGTCTTTGAACAGAGCATACTTAGACTTCTCTTTAGAAACACATGACTGGCATGATTTATGTCTAGGCTTTATTTAACTTTATTATTATTAGGCCCATTATTAATTCCAGTTTAATCATTATTGGATACTTTAAATTAAATAGGTCTACAATATTTTCTGTATTAGAAATTTTATTAAGACTTTGAAAAAGCAATAAATTACCCTTGTTAGCTAACTATGTGTAAAGTTTTTTTCAGATTATTTTTATAGGCTTTTACATAGGCTAATTATTCAGGCAAAAACAGGCTGGTCATGTGTTAACGGTCTTAAAGTAATTGAATCATATTTTAAATATAAAATAGAGAAAAAAGAACAATACAGGTACTACAGGTAACTAAAAATAAACACACTAGCATTTTTTTAAAATATACCTTACACATCTAATTGAACTGGTTCTGGTGCAGCATAGAATGAATAGGAAATGACATTGATTAAAATTGAGATTTCTAATAACACAACTATGAATTCAATGTTTTTTGTTCTTATATATGTCTCAATTTTGTCTTCAAGACAGAATTTTGTCTTCAAAACAGAAAAAAAATCAGTTATGCCTAAAAAGTTTAAAGGAGAAAATTCCAAAGCAGCTGAGGCAAAAGCTCGTAAAGATGCTGCTAAACAAGCAGAAAATGAAAAAGCCCAAAAACAAGAAGAAGATGAATTTTGGAAAGATGATGACAAGCATGTTGCTAGAAAACAACAAAGAAAGGTAAGTGAGATTTTTTGTAAAGGTGAACATTTATATAAGGGGAGATAATGTATACTTTGTGGATGTGTATTAGCAAATAACTGAATGGCAGTAGAGTAATTAAATATTTTCTAATATAGGAGGAACGTGAAAAAAAAAGACAAGAACAAGTTGAACGAAAGAAAACACTGCAGCAGCTTCATGAAGAAGAGATGAACAGTATCAAAGGTGCTAAGTCTCAAGCTGCTAGATTGACCAGAGCTCAGATTATTGAAAACCAAGAAAGAATGGCCGCAGCAGCTGCAGGTAGTTTTAAAAATAACATTTTATTTGGGTTCATTGGACTGTCTAGTTTAAAAAATAACAGCCATTTATTTGGGTTCATGGGACTGTCTAGTTTTAAAAATAATATCTATTTGTGTGATAAAAGAAATATATTTTCAAGCTTTGCAATTACAAAATCTAATTTGTTTAAATTAAATTATAGAGACATTTTGTTGTGAAAGGTCATTTAGTAAGTTTTATAGTGTGTGTTAGTGAAAGGGTTCATGAGTGAGAAGCAAGCATTATCTTATCTTATATGTTACTGATACTCCTGCTATACAGAAGATTATTGCATCCTATTTAAGCATAGGGCAAAATATTTGAAAGAACTGTGTATCATTTTTAATAGATTCTGTTTTTTAGTTTCATGTTTATTCCCATTCACAGCATGACCTATTTTTATATGACAGAAGACTAGTCATGTTTTTTCTTCTATTAAATGATTAACATTTTTTTCACAGCTTTAAAGGCCCAACAGCAGCTCACTCACATTGATGTTCCACTGGAAGAAAATGTTAACATCCAGGAAGTAGATGGGGATGAAGCCAGAACAGTTGATGAAGCTATCTCTGTTTTAAGGTTAAATATATTCAATTATTGTCTCCTATTTGTTCAATCAACAAATAAAGCTTATAATTTATTTCTTCATTTAACATTTAAAGTCTTTGAACTTGAACTATTTGTTTTTGAAGCTCAATAGTTTTCTGTTTCTAACCTTATAATAAATATAATCTGAAACCATAAACTTCTTTAAGAATACACTCTATTCTATTCTACCCCCAAAAAAATGTTTTTAATAAAAATCCTTTCTATAATTATACTCATTTTGATGATGCCTTCTGAAAATTTTGCTCTTTACCACACAAAAAAAATCTAAGTTAATAGATCAATAAATGTTTAAAATTAAGGGGAAATCACTTAGTTATATATGTGTTGATCAGTTAGGGAATTTTCATGTATATCGGTTGTACTTTTTCAAAAAGGATTCTAAAATCCTTTCAATTAGGATTTTGAAAAGTGCCCCTTAACAGTGTGAAAAAAACAACAGTTAAAAAAACTGATTTTTGTGGGTTGTGGTGGGGGAGTATGGTTGAGACTTCAAAAGAATATCTTGTTGTTGGATTCATCTCTAAGTACCAAGTTTCAGCTTGATAGCATGGCGTGAAAGGGGTCAATTAGCCTTCCAAAGATAGATCCATATAAAAAAAAATGGTCATCAGAATGTTTTTCAAAGTTAATTAAAGGATTTTCATTGATTTAGTACATTGTATTTTGTACAAAAGAAAAACAAAATGGATTAGGAATTAAGACTTCCACAAAAATTTAGATTTGAGATTCTCTCTATGTCCAGTATTCTTGATGGTTGTAGTGCACTGAATACATGATACATATTTTAAAAATAGTTCTTAATGTTACTGCGTAGATGATTTATTCAGCTGAATGTTTTCATTCCAGAGTTGATGATGATCAAGTCGACAGACATCCTGAGAAACGAATGAGAGCAGCATATAATGAGTTTGAAGAATCCCGTCTGCCAACTTTGAAAGAAGAAAATCCAAATCTACGCTTATCCCAGCTGAAGCAAATGATAAAAAAAGAATGGATGAAATCCCCACAGAATCCATTAAATCAAAGATTACAAGCCTACAATACCAAAACTTCATAATTTTGATTAGAAAGTTTTTATCATTTAGCACCAAGAATATTTGTTGCTTTGTATTTATACATTTCAAACATGGTTTCAATTTTGTAATTCTTATTAAAATAGTTTGATATTTTGGTGACAAATGTTTTTAGCCACCACCAGCCAAAGTCTGTACTTGTACTGCTGTTTAAGTTTAATACTAAAGTTCTAACTTGATCATCATTGAGCCTGCATTTATTACTTTTTTTCCCCCTCATGTTTTATTTCTGTTATGGTATTCATGTAATGACATATAATAAACCAGTATTAGTGAAGATTAGCTTGCAAAGGTTTATTCGGTCAAAGTTATCAGTTAAGTGTTCTTAATTAAGGAGCTTTATAAATGGGATGAATTAATGTTACTTAGAACATAGTACCATTCTTTTGTAAATGGGCAAAGGTGACTTTTAACAAAAGTATTGTTTACAAAATGTGATTGTGAAGTATTTTGTGTGATTAATCTAAGAAATGTTGAACTAAAGAGTTCAAAGTAATATAATATGAACAACAAAAATGATTGGGATTACTGACTATGATTATAATTCAGAATATTCCTATGAATTATTATATATACAGTGTTGAAAATTGAAGCAACCTTTTTTTTTAGTAGAGGGGCTAATGACAATTAATTAATTATTAACTGGTAACAGATTTATTTTAAAATTATTGTTTATTTAAAAACTTAATCATTTTATTATAATTTTAGCAATTTTTAAACTTCAGTGAGAAACTAAGAATTAAGCCCTTTGGATAGATTATTTCAGGATAGGTGTTTTTCACTTAAATTTTGTTCATAAAATTCATAAATGTTTTTTTGGGAGGTGGAGTGTAAAACTGACTCTTTATGTCTAGTTTTACTATGACAGGTCTGTTTATTTCATCAGGTTTCAAACATCTAAACTCACTTGTATATAATTAAAAAGTTGTTTAAATTTTGTGACTACACTTATTTTGTTTAATAAATGTTTTAAAAAATTGTTTCCTTTGAATAGTTTATTTTATATTTTTTAATTCTGGTGATAGAGCATAAAGCATCTTAGTTTAGTTTTGCTTTAATCAATGCCATCTTGAACACAGGTATTTGAACTTGATCAAATTGCACTACTTTTTACTGCCAACTGCAGACATTATTTGGTTTATACCTAATATATGAATTAAACTTTTAAAAAGAAGACCAGTGGGCAGAAAGTGAATTATTTTGATCTAGGAAAGCTTGTAAAATATATAGGTTAGAACATGTATAATTAAAACATTAATAAAATGAAATTCAGACATATTTAATAATTGGCATGAAGCCATTTTGGGATTTAAATTGTGATTTTTAATTGCCTGATTTAAATTGTGATTTAATTTATTTAAATCATCTCAATCCAGAATGGGAAGTCAGCAATTAGATTATAGTATAGCAGCTTTACCCACTGATTATGCATGCAGAGTTTTAGAAAAGAATTGTTTTAAAGTGGACCTCAATTCATTAGAATTTTTTTAAGTGGGCCTCAATTCATTAGAATTTTTTTAAGTGGACCTCAATTCATCAGAATTTTTTTAAGTGGACCTCAATTCATTAGAATTTTTTTAAGTGGACCTCAATTCATTAGAATTTTTTTTTTAAGGTAAACATTATTGGCATACTTAATTATGGGTGACAACAACACAGAATTAATTATGAGTTGTTTTTTTTTAAAAAGTGCAGTACAGTAGCCAGTACAGATCAAATATGATTTGTGAGGCAATTTAATATTACCGGTATAGAGCGTTCTTAGTGGGCGTGGCTTAGGTTTTTAGTGATGTATTTGTGTAAATAAAGAACCCACTTGAGGTACAAATGTAACGTGGTGAAAGTGAAGTACTTCTTTATCATGCAAAATTCACATCTGAATATTGGCTATCCTACTAAAAAATAAGGAGGTAAATAGTAGTACTGTAGATTAATTGATTAATGTGATTAGGCTAGGGCCGGCTAGACCTATTTACACTTTCAATTTATAGGCCTACACTTTTAATGTTTCGTAGGCTAGGCTACGATGTCAAGTGATAGTGTTGGGTGAATAGGCTATCTAGCCAAGCCACTAATAGGCTCACATCGCCTATGATCTATGTATATGATAATAATAAAATAGCCTATTTTATTTAACATACATAATACAGCTTAAATCTTAATAAGACTTAAAACACAACAAATCATTTAAAAAAAGCTCGAGCCTCTATGAAACTTTATTAATACAGCGGCCATTGTTAATTGTACACCATTACTCAAAGTAAACACAAATCACTTGCTTTTTGTCACGGGATTGCAAACGCCCTATACTTAAGTAAATATGATATAAATATTATAAAACTTCATAGTAAAAAAAAAATCAGCCTTTTTTTTGACAGGGTAAAAAAGTTAACAGATTTCTCAAAATACAGTTAATAGTCTATGGGGACGTCCATTAATTACGTCAACAAAATAGGGGGGAGGGGGGGTCTGAAAAAGTTTGACAATTGTTGACAAGGGGGAGGGGGGGAGGTCAAGAAAAGTTGACGTCAACAATGTTACTTTTTTAAAATAAAAAATGATACTAATTTATTACAAAATTCTAGGCTACATTTGTCATGTGCCACTTACATAGCAGACATAATATATAAACATGGTTTTACGTTAATACAAATATATTAATTAAAATTACGGACGCTACATTTGACATGTCCTTTTTGTGTTCATCTTGATAGTTTGTAGATCTATGTAGATTCTATGAGAGGAAAGTGGAAACTAATGCAATTGTTAGCACGGCAAAGTGACCGACCAATTGTAAAAAAACTTCAACAAAAGAACATAAACACGCCAACAAACATTCTGCAGAGTACGTTCAGAAACAGAAACCCAGTTTTTTCGCCGCTCAGTAGGCCTACATCTACATCCGTTCTGTTATTGAGTCCTGAAAGGACTATGAACACCGTCCAAGAGTCGACTGCTTTAATTCAACGCCCATGGTTGAGTCTTTTCCAAGTTCCAACCCTTGGAACCATGTTTGGATCAGCGTTAGCAGGCCATGCACTCCGACATGGAAAGATATGAGTAGGCAGGCTTTGTCTTACAGGGCGGTCGCTTGTTGGGTCGCCTTGCTCTGTTCGGATTCCCCTTTTACGAACGTACATTTGCTCGAGCCATCCATGGCTTGCCTCGTATTCCTGTAATGTGGGCTGACGGTGTGTTGGCCGAGCGGATTTTGTCTGACACGGCATGTCATCGCCCCAAAGCCACCTTTGAAAGCAGCCGTTTTTACAGGACGTTTTTTTATACCTTTCCGTACGTCACATCAGCCCCCACCCCGGAGACGCCAGAAATCGGACAGTGGGTACCTCACAGGCCCCCTCAAATGGAAGAACAGAACAAGCCGATTAATCTCCAGACTTGCAGCTTGGGATACCACGCCTCTCGGTCACTTACAGAGATGGGAGTGGAAGTATTTCGGCGACCGCTTGTCCCATGCATAAGCTCACTGGTCAGACTCGGGGAACCAAGTTAAAAGGCCTCAAAAAAATAAAACCGGACGAGCCCGTCTTGTGTCCAGGGTGTAACGTTTAGGGTTTAGCTCAGCTCTGTCCGGACCCGCTGCGGGAGCTCTCCCCCATGCGTTCGCCCGCTGGTGTATTCTTAATGGGAACGTATCGGCGGTTTACACACTTCGCCAGCTTTGGGGCTCATAGGTACAGAAGTGAAATTAGGCGCCAGAGACTGGCGTTCGTTATATACCATGTAAGCGATAGCTAGGATTGGCAATATAACTAAAGACAACAATAGGCCCTCTCTGAGACTATGTTTGAATTGCATTGAATGAAGTGTATCGTGTGAATCCAACATGGTTATTTTAAAATATTTCCTTCATAAAAATAATTCGTGGCCCATGAATTGCGAAATACTTAGCCTAGCTTTCCTTTTAACATCCCTAATTCTGATATATAAACTAATATATTTTTGCTGACTACGTTATAATAGGTGAAACATTAAAATTCGGTGATTAGGCTTAATATAGTAATTTTTTAGTTTTAATTTCTAATTGTCTGAAAAAAAATGTATGAAATAAAAATGTATTAGTAGGCCTATAGTGGCGTAGCCAGATTGCAAGGTGTGGGTGGCAAATAGTGCAAGGTAGGAGCGGTAGGGGCAAGGAAGCCAACTACCGTGTTTATAATCATATAATGTGTGTGTGTGTGGGGGGGGGGAGGGGGGCAATAATGCAAGAAGGAATAGTGAGCATAGGGTTAAAATAGAAGGTTAATTTAAAACTGGTGCAAAATTTCCCCCTAAGCTATTTAACAACTAACATTGCACTAGAAGCTCATTAGTGAAACGTACAATCAGAAAGTATTCAATATTTCTATATGAAAAGAACAATAGTAAATAAAAAGGAAAGAAATATTGTTAAAATCCTCGGATTGGAAAAAAAAATTGGGAGGGGTGATGGGGGGTAGTAAGCAAGTTACACCCCTTTCGTGGCTACGCCTATGAGAGTTCTATCTAGTCAATATGAAATCTTTAAAACAAGTTTTAAAATGTATTACAATTAATTATAGTAAAGATCTAGAATCTAGACCTTTCCGTTTCAAATCTATTCTAAACATAAAAACCAGCGTTACATTTTTTTTTACTTGATATAGGGGGGGGTAACGAATTGTTGACATAATTATATAGGGAGGGTCTCTGAAAGTTTGACAGTTGTTGACAAGGGGGAGGGGGGGAGGTAAAAATCGCCAAAAAATTGTTGACGTAATTAATGGACGTCCCCTATGTGTCAATTACAAAGGCAGGAGAAACGAATTACTGTCTGGTTAATTTGTCAGCTCCATACACAAATAAAGACAATAAAAGTGTTGCTACTGTTATCAAATTATTAATTTTTAAACACTGTAGGCTAAAAAAAAAACTGCTGAATTTATCTAGGCTATTGGACAAAGCTATTTTAACTCATATTTAAACATTAATCCGGAATAAATTGATAACACAAATCTGTATTCAATGATTCATTTAATAATAACTCAATATTTAGATAAAAAGGTCATTTACTATTTCATTAAAAAAATTGTTATAATAAAATAATTTTACTTCATCTAGTTCCAGTGTTGAATACAATAATCAAAACAATTAACTATACACATTTCTACACTATTACTATTATAACATTAAAAACATGTCAATCATCAGTAGAGCTATCAAGTGAAATATCCAAAATGTCTGATGCCTTCTGTCTTAGTGCTGACAATTTTTCCTGAATTGATAGTAAAGAGGTTCCGCTGTCAGTTTCAGTTCTCTTAGATAGAATTACATAATCCTCTGTTAAACCCTCATGCTGCTGCTCATTATCTTCAGAATCAAAGTGTAGATAATCAATCAAATGTCTGTCATTAAAAGTAGGTGACAACAGTAACTCATCAGAGTCATTGTGAGCAGCATCAAGTGTGCTGTTGTAAGATTTGTCACAAATAAGTTCAGCCTGCAAACTAGATGCTTCTTTGTTCTCAGAAAACTGAAGTGCTTCATTGGTTGGGAATGAAGAATTAAAAGTTTTTAAAGTCCCTTTGTCATTTAGTGTTTGGGACAGTACAGATTGAATCATTTCTTTAGGAAGAGGGGATGTTTGAAAAGAATCAAATAATGCCTTGTCTTGATAACTTAGTTTGATATTTTGTATATCACTATTGGAACTGTTCAATGAGAAAGTTTTCTTGGTATGCTGACCATAGGATGTAGCTGTATTATCAGGTTTTTCAGCACCTTTACTTGGAGACATTTGTACAAGGTCCTCAGTTTTAAATGGTGTAAGAAAACTTTCCATGTTAGGTGTCATGCCCTGAGAGCTCTGATCTTTTAGTTCTCCAAGCCTGAGTGGTGAAAAACTACTACCTGATAATTAAAAAAAAATATAACTCATTAATAACAGTCATTATAACAAGAACAAAATGACATGTTAATGTAGAAAAGACACATGACCATTCTACCAGAAGAATTTAATAAAATGAAGTTAACCATTGACTTGATGTATTCATCAGAATGCCTATATCATTTTATTAATCATTACCCATTTTACTGTCAAAATAAGATACAACAGTTAGGATCACAATTTTTTGACTTATAATTTCAAACCCGACATAATTAAAATAGTAGTATAGATCTGCTTCCTTTTTATTTTTACAATAATGACATTTCAAATTTGGTGCAATTCAATCTATAAGCTAAAGCTGGGGTTGGCAACCATTTAATAATAGTGATAAGTGATATCTAATTCATTGAGTGAGCCAACTCATCCTGCAGTACCATAATTTTGTTATTATTAAAGACAATTTTTATAGTGTTGTAAACATGACCAAAGGCATTAGGAAGGCACTTCAAAGAGAACTTCTGCAGATAGGTGATTAAGGCAGCTTCATGTCAGAGAAAATCTGTTCACAAATTAAAGTTGAATCAAAAGCTGAAATTTGATCTAAAGCAACTTTCTTCAAGTAGAGAAGGGATGTCTAGCAGTTGAGAATTGCATATATATTTTCTAATCAGCTTCCTTTTAGATTTTTCAGCAGAACTGCAAATTATGTTATCCATAATTCAGCTGTTTTTAATTTGACGATCCAGTCACCCAAAGATCCAGATATAATTAATTGGGTAGTAGATCAAGCGCCTCAGGCTTGATAAGATATGAAAATATGGGTTCACTCATTTAAAAGTCTTGACTTTTAGAAAACTTCATTCTATATAATGTACAGCTGAAGCTTGTTTATCTTTCCTTTATATTGATTGAAATGAGCTTAACATTAGAGAAATACAGGAGTGTTGATTTCACTGCTGTCCAATTTCAACACAAATCAGTCTCAGTAGGCCTACTATTAGATCCTGTCCTTGTAAAGGAAAGTTGAATTTATTTAAATGTGTCATTCTATCTTACAGAAATGTCAGCTTCAACATTCAGTTTTCATCATTCAAATGTGGAAAAAAAAACAATTTCACAATAAAATACTGTAACTGCTACCAGACAAGGAACCAAAACATACATATTCCAATAAGCCAGCAAACACTGCTATATTAAGACTAAGATCTTTTAATAAAGCCTGCCGCTGGCTAGTGAAAGCAGACAGGTGGTAACAAGTAGCTAGTGAATGTGTAACAAGTAGCTAGTAAATGTGTAACAAGTAGCTAGTAAATGTGTAACAAGTAGCTAGTAAATGTGTAACAAGTAGCTAGTGAATGTGTAACAAGTAGCTAGTAAATGTGTAACAAGTAGCTAGTAAATGTGTAACAAGTAGCTAGTGAATGTGTAACAAGTAGCTAGTAAATGTGTAACAAGTAGCTAGTGAATGTGTAACAAGTAGCTAGTGAATGTGGTAACAAGTAGCTAGTGAATGTGGTAACAAGTAGCTAGTGAATGTGTAACGTAACAAGTAGCTAGTGAATGTGTAACAAGTAGCTAGTGAATGTGGTAACAAGTAGCTAGTGAATGTGTAACAAGTAGCTAGTGAATGTGTAACAAGTAGCTAGTGAATGTGGTAACAAGTAGCTAGTGAATGTGGTAACAAGTAGCCAGTGAATGTGGTAACAAGTAGCTAGTGAATGTGGTAACAAGTAGCTAGTGAATGTGTAACAAGTAGCTAGTGAATGTGTAACAAGTAGCTAGTGAATGTGTAACAAGTAGCTAGTGAATGTGGTAACAAGTAGCTAGTGAATGTGTAACAAGTAGCTAGTGAATGTGTAACAAGTAGCTAGTGAATGTGGTAACAAGTTGCTAGTGAATGTGGTAACAAGTAGCCAGTGAATGTGGTAACAAGTAGCTAGTGAATGTGGTAACAAGTAGCTAGTGAATGTGTAACAAGTAGCTAGTGAATGTGTAACAAGTAGCTAGTGAATGTGTAACAAGTAGCTAGTGAATGTGGTAACAAGTAGCTAGTGAATGTGGTAACAAGTAGCCAGTGAATGTGGTAACAAGTAGCTAGTGAATGTGGTAACAAGTAGCCAGTGAATGTGTAACAAGTAGCCAGTGAATGTGTAACAAGTAGCCAGTGAATGTGGTAACAAGTAGCCAGTGAATATGGTAACAAGTAGCCAGTGAATGTGGTAACAAGTAGCCAGTGAATGTGGTAACAAGTAGCTAGTGAATGTGAATAGAACAAACAGCAATGATCCTTCCTTGCACACAGCAGCTGATGTAGGTTTTTATGATTTTTATAAAAACAACAACAATAGTGTGCCATAAAAATGACTCAGCACACCAAGTCTGGCTATGGGTTGCTGACCTCTGGACAAAAGTAGATAACTCTAATTAAGATAACTGTTATTGTGACTGTTGATTTTTTTCCCTGAATATATGATGTCACACAAATTTTATATTGAATACACAGAAATAATTTTTCCCACAATATAAAACTAATTTCAATTTAAGAAGAATGTTTTACTTTTAAAAGAGTCAACATCAACAATTAAGGGTTATTCCCCTTACACCAGGACAATACAGAAAGTTTATCAAATTTAAGAAATAATTAAGATTGATACAAAAATATTTACCAAAGTCTACAGTTTGACTATGACTATCCAATGAGCTATTTGTACTGTTCAAAACAGATTGGACAACCTAGAAAAAATAAGTAAATAAAGAAAATACATTTGATTCCATTCTGAAAAAAAAACTTTGGAAAAGGTTATATAATAAACCATAAAAGTACATAGCTTACTTCATCAATGAGGAAATCATCAAATGCATGTTTTGAATGATTGGCACTATCTTTAGATTGAAAATGCTTCTGCGGACGACGCTAAAAATATAAATTGATAATTAAAATTGCTAAAATCAATTGAATTTAACACAATGTAAAATATTTCAACCAAATAAATTAATGAATGACTCTGTCCACAGCATCTGGCAACACACCAGGTTTTAATTATGAAAAAACAAGCTAAATTGCCCAGCATTGCCTGGGTGAAAATAAAACAAGCCTATATAAGCTGCAGATAAAAAAAATTATAAACTACAATAAACAGAAAGCCATAGATCTAATGATTAAAAAAATTATTTTTTTTTACTGAAGACTTTTAGGAAAGTAATTTTAAATAAATATAGGCAAGTCTTTTTATTTCAAAAAATCTAAATTGCCCAGTGAGGCTTGTAGATTTACAATCCTTTTTTTTTTTCAAAGTAATATTAATTGAAAACATTCAAAGGTAGAAAAAAAAAGAGACTAACTGGTGAATCGAACCCAGGTCGCCGGTAGGGCAGAACCCAGGTCGCCGGTAGGGCAGAACCCAGGTCGCTGGTATGGCAGAACCCAGGTCGCCGGTAGGGCAGAACCCAGGTCGCTGGTATGGCAGAACCCAGGTCGCCGGTAGGGCAGAACCCAGGTCGCCGGTAGGGCAGAACCCAGGTCGCTGGTATGGCAGAACCCAGGTCGCCGGTAGGGCAGAACCCAGGTCGCCGGTAGGGCAGAACCCAGGTCGCCGGTAGGGCAGAACCCAGGTCGCTGGTATGGCAATCCGATACATAAGTCACTAAGCTAGCAAGACACATGTTCGAAGTGAAATTATAGGAAATATTCAGGAATAAGGATTAAGTGTTTTTGATCCATTGTAAAGTATAATATGAGACAATAAAGTCAATAAAGTGTCTTTAAACTAACTAATATGATCGGTTGAACACACACAGTCTACTTTATATATATAGACTAGCCGGTATGTGCCCGGTCCTCCAAACCGGCTAAACGTTATGTTTACATACACTCTAACTACTCAGGCAGTTATAATGAGATTGCCCGCATGACCTACGACACGAATTTAAACGTGAGGTAATTTTTTATTTGCCCGCTACAACATGAATTACCCGTTAAAATCATTACTCATCACCCATTATAACAATTACAAAATTGCCCGCTATAAATTACGACGCAAATTAAAACATGAATATATTTTGTTCTATTCATTGATAAAGAACATTCGACAGTACTTTTATTTTTTTTTAATGATTGTTTGATATATTTTTTTACGACAAACATTAAGTCGCAGACCTATGTTGTGTTGTTTTTGTTTATTTGCTGTTTATTTATTTATTGTTGCTTTGGAAGCAAACTTAGAATTAAATTTTCTATTCAACATGTAAAACAATAACAAATGAAACCCATATGAAATAATGTTTATAAAACGTATACGACACGAATTAAAACTTTAAAAAGTTAGTTCCGGCCATTTGAACATTGGCCGGCAAATTAAACATTGCCCGGTAATATAAACATTGCCCGGTAATTTAAACATTGCCCGGTAATTTAAACATTGCCCGGTATTATAAACATTACCCGGTAATTTAAACAATGGTTGTTACCAAGGCGATAAGCCTAAAGGTGCCCAGTTCTCGGAACTGGATAAAATAACCCATGGAGTTATAAACAATAGTCTTAAGCGGGGATAAAGTATTTTCCGGTAACTTAAACCATTTAAATATTGCATTCTACAAATTACGACGCAAATTAAAACAAAATTTTGTTCCCTTCTTAAACGCATAAATACGCAAAATTTGATGACGCCATATAATTATAAGCTTAAATATAGAGTGTAACCAGGACCACTGCGTTTAAATAAGCTTAGTAATGCGTCGGTATTACTTCCCGAAAGAGAAAAAAAATGCTAAATCTATTTGCTTTGTCCTATGTTTGTAAAGTTTTAAATTATTAATTAGCTTTAAGTCATGTATTCACAATGTAAAGTATTTGAGTAGTGATAGATTAAGAAAATCAACTACAATATTGGTAGTGTAAAGAATTTATGTTGTTTACAGCACGTAGGCAATTTAAACATGAAGAAAATCCATGCACATAGTTTGATGACGTCAATTTAAACATGAATGAAAAATGTCCCTTCATTGCTATAAAATCCATGCGCAAAGATTGATGACGTCATAAAAATAATCTCAGCGCATCCTTTTTTTTCTAACTTTGTGACGAAAAACTATAAAAAGTTGTACTGGCAATAACAATGTGAATCAAAAGTTGTGTTTTTTTCGCGTTTTTTGACCAAACTGACCACTGCGGTCATTTTAACTTTTTTAAAACCTTGACAGTGTTCACCGCCGTAACGCAAAGAATATTTGTAGCAAATTTCACGTTTTTATGTCCAGTATTTAAAAAGATTATGCGGTATGTACATACCCAGCCAGCCACATACATACATACATATTCCTTTTGAGATTTATATATATATGATATATTTATATAAAAAGAAGTTCATTACATTTCAACTTACAACTTCTTTGACTGGCCCTGAAATGATTTTTTCAATGACTTTCTGCTTTGCAGGAACTGGTTGTTTTTTTTCCTTTCCTTTTAACTTAATCCCAGTAGTTGGCACTTTTGATTCCTTCATTGCTCTGGAAAATAAAAAGACATTTATTCAAGCTCTTAGAACAATGGTATTTAACATCTGCATAGTTTATTTAATAACCTTAAGTTTTGTGAAATTATACACACCGTGCAGTAGAAAGTTTTGGTAGGCTGAGAACTTGCAGTGGGTTTAAATGGTTAATACCCATGAGAGGTGATGTGCTGAAAACTGAAATAAATGAAGCTAGTAATGAAATTTAAAAAAAACAATTATTATTTTTAATTAAAGAAAAAAAGATTATTATTTCACATATTATAGGTAAATAGCACTGGAAATATTTCAATAAACATTTTTTTACCTTTGTTCTTTGACGGAGTTGTGGGTCTTTGTAATGAAGTGGCAATTGTACTTTCTGATGAAGAGACTATTGTTGAACTGTTGACGTATTTGGACTTAACTGTTGGTGTTGTTAAACCAAGGCCCAAATTCTGAACATAAAATGATACGCGATTTTTCTTAACATAATTAATGGGAATAAATGTTTCATAAAGGTTATTGAAAGTAGTTTGGGAACTGTCAGTTAATTCTACACAAACTCTGATCATTAACTACAGATTAGACCAAATCTTTTATAAAATAAAGACTAAGATTAACAATAAATCTAAATTACTCTAATGAAACAAGCTTGTAATGCAGATAAATTTGTCTCAATAACTATCAAAAACTTACAGGCACACTTTGACCAGCAGTGGAAGTTTCAAGGCAAGAGTCTTTCTTGAAATCATCAATGCTATGTTTAAGGTCTGGCAATGTTTTCTTAGTCACATCATCTCTAAAAGAAACAAAAGAGGTTTGTTACAATTATGTAGGTCTTACTTGGCCTCATGTTGATGTTGGTCTCATAAAACCATTCTCTGACCATTTCTACAGAACAAGTATCCTCATCCCTTATCCAGGTCTTTAAATTCCCCGTTCCCCAGGCCTATGATGTTACTATGGCATCAACTTCTTTTACTTGTATTAATAATTAGAAATATAACAATCAGTTTATCACTAGTATTCCTTCTTAGTATTCTAGTCCTCCTAATATGTAGATCCTTAGTTCAGGCACAAGTAATGTTGACAATACTATCACTTGATGAACAGGTCTAGAATTGTTCATTTCCAAAGCATGTTTCATCAATTAAATTAATTTTACTTTGCTAGCTTGCACAATAATCCTCATCTAAATCCAATTTATAATCTTCTTATTCACCTAGAACATAGTTTAAAGCAAACTTTGCTGTAGATCATTTGCAAAGGCTTTTATTAAACGTTTAATGCTTCTTTCAATGCAATATATATACATCAAATACTAAACAAAACACTCAATTTATGTGTGCAGCCATTACTGTTATATTCCACAAGTATCTTTGTTTTGACATCAGCATTTATTGTACATTAATCTATTAAGCTGCTGCTGGGATTTTCAAACTTAGAATGAAAAAGTGGAATCTGTGGTTTGAAGTGTTCAAGGAAATCAGGCAATAAAAAAGAGCTGGCACAATGTATGAGGTATTACTTTCCACTTTATTACATATCAAATCTTTATCTTATCCATTAAGTTATTTGAAATTAAAACTGACCTACCTTAATTCTTTAGTAGCTTTTAAATGACAATGGTGTTTATGTACTTGTTTTGTCAACAATGGGAGGACAGTAGTCAAGTTAGGTAATGTTTCTGCTCAAAGATAAATGGATGCAAATTGTAAAAAAACAGAAAAGGGTACACAGTAAACATTTTATAACAATTATATTCAAAAGGATAATTTATTGAGACCTATTGTTTATATTTAAAAATGTTTGCAACAAAAGTTTTTTTCTAATGGCAGGGTAAAGAGAAGTATTAATGTATCTTTTTCAGACCAATTTGATCTATAGAGCAAGTGAAGCAGCGTTCACAAGTTGCAGTGGTTTACCAAAGGTAATAGGTTTAAATCCTGATGACAACTAAGATTTGTTCCCTGTTCTGATGGGTATTTGGCAGTAGCTGGGAATAAGTAAGGTGGCTGGACTTTGTGCTGTACATCCCCTTATATGACGTTTTCATAGAAATGACAGGGATATGATTTAATAATTTATAAATGTTGATATCAGTAACTGAAAAGGTCTTTAACATTAGAACCATTTCCTTGTGATTTAGTCTATAAGCAAAATACAAAAAATTATCTCAGGTTTAAGAACATCTTTTTTCAACAAATATTAATTTAAGAGAGTATTGCAGACCTGCCAAGTTGAAAACTTCAAAATTAGTAGTGAGCCACCTCAAAATTTGTATTTTGACCCCCAAATTCGTATTCCTTAGACCCCCAAATTAGTAGTCAATTAGTAGGAATATTTGTAAGCATTTTTACACGACGTTTTACACGGTGTATTTATTTCACTCATGAGTCATACTCATATATCCATTTCAAAGAAGCCTAAGAAGCTTCATAAAGTTTACACTATTTAATATAACATGGAATAGGCTCATAGGGGCCTACTATTTTAATTCAATTGTAAATTAAATGAGTTACTAGAACTTTGGAATCAGACTCAATTTCAATAAATTTTTATTAATTAGAGACGAATGCTAGCCAAGAATTTGAAAGAAGCCCATAATCCTTAGCCGGGCCTGGGCGCTTGGCTTATCCGCCTAGCCTTAGTTAAAGTATAGACTAGTCATTAGCATGATTAGCGCATTAGGCTTCATTAGCCCTACTCTCTTGCCTGGCCCTTGGAGCAAAAGATGATGCTATCAAATTTATTCATTTGTTGATAGAAACGATACAGTATCCCAGAATAATCCCAGTTTTAACGCATGTGAACTTTTTTTTATATAGATCAGTGAGGGACACAAATAGTTATCAAATGCAACTTCCGGCCAGAAATCGTAATTTTAACTCTGAGAGCGTCGGCATGTATCCCATTCGCATTTTTATATATACAGAATTTGTATTTTTCTTAGAAAATCAGAAAAAAATCGTAGTTTTTTTCTTTTTAGCGAAAATCTGAGAAAATTTGTAGTTTTTTTTTCCCATTTCGTAATTTCGTAGTCGGACCTTGTTTTTCGTATAAACTATGAAAAATTCGTAGTACTTGGCAGGTCTGGTATTGCTGTCATTTAATCTGACAGAACAATTTGTCATTATTTTATTCCTACATTTATATCTACAGTGTAAAATTTTTTTACCTCTTTGAAATTGTTCCTTAATCATTTTAAGACAAACATTCCATAGTAAAAGTGTAGAAACTAAATTAAGACTTCCTCCATTGTAGACATTATCCACTTCTAGCTGTAAACACAAATATTTGGTGTTAGTTTATATCAATCTTTTAAATATTTTAAATACAATTTTATTTACATTAAACATATTTAAAGTACAGAAAGATGGCATTTGAGAAAAGAACAGTGAAAGTATAATATAAACACTGATTGAATTAAAGTTAGAATAAGCATGAATTTTAAGAGTTTTAAATAAGGAAAGTTCTGCAGTTTGGAGACTCTTAAGAAACCTAATTCAGCTTATGGATTTTAATCCACACTACAAAAAGAAGACTATAATATCTAGCCTTAATGAAAATCAGTGTTGTTAAAAATAACTAGATAAAAAATCAGTTAGGCCTACACATAAAATCTGAGCTAAGAATGGATAAAATATGCTCAGGTTGTCTAATGATATCACTTGACCTCCTATTCAGTTCAATATTCATAGTTAATTGTTGCATGCTATTATTTTACATTTGTTTTTATTGCTAAATAAAAGGATGTTTTTAAGGACATTTAAAACTTGTTTGTAATGGATATAGCTGAAACATTTCAAAATAGAAAAAAGAAGTAACACCTCCATTGAGCAGTTTTATTTTTCATTATGCAATTTAAAAAAAACAAATGTTGAGTTTACTAAACAAACGGATAATAAATGCTGATGGGACGTGAATGTCATGATTATATAGAATGATTCTGTCAAATGTGCTATTTCATGAGTGCATTCAATATTACAGAGTTTAACACTATCAAAAGATTTCAGACAAAAATTTAAAATAGAACAAAATTTATTTGACAGTTAAAAATTGATCTCTTTAACATGAACTTTCACTAACAAAGCTAATATACCAAGAAGTCCAATACCTTCAGAAACATATTGCTTGATTCCCGAAGTAGAATATTTGGAACTCTAATACCAAGTGCTGCAGCATCTAGACCGTACTTAGAGAATCTGTTCTCAATAACAGACTGAACAATGTCTCGTTTCTCCTGCAAGTTGTCATTCAAAGCAGAAATACATTGCCAACTGTGCGAGGCCTGAAATAACATTGAAAGGATAAAGTTGAATACTTGCTTTAGATTTACACTATATTTTATTATTTTCTTAGAAATGAACTAAAATATAAATATACAAAGAGAGCTGTAAACTCCACAAGGAAAAAAGGAAAATTGACCAAAATAATGTGATGTAAAAAAAACAACAACTTTGCTAACGATTTTTAGCTTAAACTAAACAAAAAAAAATTCTATATAAAATGCCATGAATGATTAATTTTGAACAAAAAGCTATTACTTCAGAGCTGCCTACAGTAAATCAGCAGCCTATAGTAACTAATTATTAATACTTTTGAACCCTATCAGTGAACAATATGTGAAACATTTATTTAGGAGCTGGACATGGGAAATAAATAACAAAATGCTGCAAATAAACAGATTGGTTTTGTCAATTTTAATTAGTACTTGGTTTAAATATACCCTTGGCATTAACCCTTTCTGTCCGTAGTTTTTTTCAGGTTCTGCCGGAGTTTTTTTAGAGAAAATGCATACGTCTTAAAAAAATATTTTAATATCGTTTTCTTTATTAAATGTACCAAGTGTTATATATCAAAATAAAGGTGAATAAATACTGAATCTAAATAAATATGTTTTGTTCTGAAATTCTTTGCGTAAATAATAAAAAAAAGAAAAAATATTAGTAAAAATTATAAAAAAAATGCAATTTTTCTAGTAAAAAAATAATGAAACAAAAATTGTTAAGTACAAACTATAAGAAGTATTGAAATAAATCTTCGTTTATATCAATTATATACTATTAGGCTATCAATATAATTACAAAAATTGACAGGTAATCCTTTTAATTAATGTCTGTTACCGTTTGAAAAAACATAGATAAATATGATATTTTCACATTTCTTATTAGTACTAGGGCTAGGAGTGGTTATGTTTACAGAAAATAAATATTTTGTTTTTAAAATTAGGTACATGTTATATATCAAATAAAAGAGAGTAAATATACATTTTAAATATAAAAGAATAAACAGTGTACATAATAAATTTATGATGAAAAAATCGGAAAGATTAGGTCCTAGTTTGACCTTGTTGATGACGCTTTTTTTTCACCGGTTGATGCTCCCGACTCGATGTAGTCTTAGACCGATATAATTATTTTTTTTATTCTAAATTGTATTAAATGTGAGTCTATAATAAAATCCGATAAGTGTGTATCATTTCTATTAAATAATGTCTTCAAAAAAGCCTATAGACAATAGTTTAGTTGATCTTTACTTGCCCCCCCCCCCCCCCCATTTGTGTACTGGTGACCGTCGTAACAAATCAATAATCACTACTATAAACAATGGAAAAAAAAGCATAAAAGTTCGTCAAATCTGCTTTAAACTTATGCTAAAAAGAGTTCTGATATCTATAAATAGTCAGAGGAAGTTAAAATTAATTTTAGAAAGCTGGTTTGGATTTAATAGCGAAACAAACAATGTTACCCAAATCAACGCCAATGGTGTTCTTACGGCAGAATAGCACTGCCGATCAACGCCAGTGGCGTTCTTACGGACAGAAAGTGTTAAGGCCTTCTCTAAATTTGGCCCAAAATACTGTAATTTGCTCCCCATTCAGGTCAGATAGACAAGTTGCATCATTACTTGTAAAAAGAACTTTAAAAATTGTTTTAATATTTTTCTTTCTTAAGCATTTTTAGACCATACTGTTTTACTTTTATATTATGTTGGTAAATAGTATATTATTTTGTTATATCTTATGTTTTTTGTAAAGTTTAGTGATTTTAAATTAAAGCTATATCGTTTTATGCAATAAAATAAATTTGTATCTAGCCTAGAAAATTGTAGCTTTGTTCTTGCATAAGAAGTAGCTCTATGTTTGATTTATTGCCCTGGGTTAAATGTGATCTTTCATTTTATTTGTTGGCAGCGAAATATATATCAACTTATATTATTATTACTACTCAACAAATCAGCACATTTTAGCATTCACAATTTTAAAAAAGTAAAAGTAAGAAAATGTAAATTTTGTATTAGACTTGAAAGTAAAAGCTTTAGGGAGCATTTTTTTAAATAAAGTGTCAAATGTTCTCTCTAACAGAACTTGAACTCTAGCAAGAAAAACATGTCACATAGACTTAATAATAAATGTACAATAGCGATACCTTTGAGAGAAATTAAAGCGTTGCAGAACTTTAGTTTTGGTAATCTACAGTTTTAATGTAAAGATTTTATACCATATAATGGCAATTTTATTTTAATGACAAATGTTTGTGAATTTGAAAAACTGAAGTAGCATGGCAGAGATTAACTGACAACAATAATTATAGGAAATATTCAGGAATAAGGTTTAAGTGTTTTTGATCCATTGTAAAGATTTTATCTGAGATTTTTGTCAACAAGTCAGAATAAAAATATTAAACCAGTAAATCTTGATTTAACACAACCACTAACAAAGAAAATTAAGTATAAAACTTGTCATTTGGAAAATGGAAACTGTAAAAGTAGGCAGTCCTATTGACTCCTATTAGCTCTTCTTACCATAGTTATCCTTTGTTTGAGATCCTTGCTGTATTGTTCAGTGACAGAAGTAGACTTGACAAGTGTTTTTTTCTTAGTTGATGATTCACTATTGAAGACACAAACAAAATATACTTTTTTTATCCCTACGGCAAAAAATAAAATAAAAAGAAATATAGAAATATTTTCATTTCTATTCCAATACTTTTATAATGTTTACATAATTTCAAAAAATATTCTTTTTTTTCAAATCAATACAAAAATGTCTCTAGTTTCTATATAATTGTTTTCATGAATTTTGTTTTTACCAATAATATCAATAATACTTTAAAAAAGTAAATTCAAGTTTTTGATCACATACTGTTTTGATGCAACATCCTGCAGTTGTCTTTCTAGAAGTTTCTGTTCACATTCATTTTCTTTCAATAATTTCTTTATTTTTCTTGATTCTTTGACTAAATCACTAAGGAATGTGAAATGAGGTGAAGTGACAATGCACAGTTTAAATAGGCAATTTAGTAAAAACAAAAGTAGTAAAATATTCCTGTCAGATCAATATGATCCACAAGTTTCTGTGGCATACTAGGAGATTGTGTGGTCAGCACAATGCCCAGCCGCCTTTACTTTTACCTAACTAATGACAGGTACCCAACAGAAGTGGGTAGTCTCACGGTCACCCTCCAGACCCAAGAACGATTCCTAGCCCCCACCAGGCTTCAAACCAACAACCGCCAGTATGCCAGCCTCTTGACCAGTGTCCCAGAAAGGCAGTTTAATTTTTATTAGAATTGTATTACATACATAAGGAGATTAACATGATATTTTTTCTTAGATTAAAACAAAAGAAAGAAAAATAAGTTACTAACGTAGCATAGTGTTTCCAGTTTCTATTTGCTGCTACTAACAAATGTAAATTACTAAAGAACTCTTCATTTTCTCTGTAGCTATAATCATTAACAGCAGCAATGGAAATTTTCAGCAGTGTATTTGAATTTGTATTTGGATAAATTACTTCATTTCTCCAGCCTTCAAAATAAACAATAGTCAAATTCATTATTTTATCTTTCCAAATAGAAAATAAAACAATATCTGAACATTCCACAATTACACTTAAAAGTAATAAAAGTCAAATTTCTTTAAATACATTACATGTTTTGATGCTTTTTTATCAGGTAATTATGCTGGATTGAATACCTACATTAGTAAAATACCTAAACCTTTCATTTCATTGAAAGTACAGTGGTACCTTTGGATACGATTGCCTCAGGACACAAACAATTCTGGTTACAAACAACAACTTTGACAAATTTTGTCTCAAATAACAAACAGTGCCTTGGGTTATGAATGAAGGCAAGATAGTGAGCAAGGTTTTAAGATGGAGACAGATGATGACCTACACAGAACTGACATCACCTAGCGCTAGCCCAGTAGCCTAGTTTTGCAGGCGTTCGCAGCCTCGCTTTTATTGGCCTTTCTTAGCAGTGGCTCTGTGTTTAGTTTATTTCTTGCATTATTCTACTTTACCCAATCAATTAAGAGTTTGAACAACGGTATTGATATTGGTGCAGCTAGGAAGCAGAAACGTAAATAAAGAAAATAAATAATTATGAAACATGAACATGGCGTTCGTGTGTGTGATATCGCTAATGAGTATGTCATGGCAAAATCAACAATCTCCACCATCATAAATAACAAAGAGTTACTCAAATCAGTAAATGTGGCTAAAGGTGTAATTAAGCTGCAGAAGCAAAGACCTCAAATTTTAGAGACAATTAAAAATCTTCTCTTGATCTGGATCAATGAAAAGTGACTTGCAGTGAGGGAAAAATAAATGAAAAGGCAAAGATGTTACACATTTAACTGTTTTTATTTTACATTTAATTTTTTGGGTTGTTTAAGTACATGAAATATTTGTATTCTTTCCATTTAGTCAGGTAAACTACCAGATGTTAAAAAAAATTCTTTCATCTTGATTTCAATGTTTCAATGTTTTGGGTTACGAATGTTTCAGACTACAAATTGTGTTTTGGAACCCATTAAGTCCAGGGTACCACTATACTTTTAAACATCTTAAATTGAAGTTCAACAAAGGAAATCTGTGAAAAATTGAAAAGTGATAGATCTATAAGATATTTATACCTTTAAACTTTTAAGACTATAGTCAAAAAATATAACACCAGAATTCTATCACTCATCACAAAAAGGAGATTTTTTAACATTGTGAAACCCATTATCATGTATGGATTTGAAACCTGTAGCCGCCAATGTCAGAAAAATACCTGCATATATTAACACTGCCTCAGAAAGATCATTCAGTTTATCTAATAGATTCAAAAAACTCTGGCAATGTATAAAACAGATGAACAAAAGAGATAGATTGGCCACGCCTTCAAAAAATGACCAAAAAGTATTACTAGGCAAGCGCTCATTGGAATTCCCAGGTGAAAAGTAAGAAGAGGTTGGCATAGAAACTTCTGGAGACAAGTTATGGAAGTTAGGGTGTAAGTGGGATCAATTAAGATTGAGATACCTGGAGCACTCTTGTTAGTGGCCTAAGTTCCAAGTTGGGCGACAGGCTTAAAAGTAAAGTAAGTAAATGTGAACTAAAGATATGCAATGGACCACTTTTATTGATGATGACTAAGTAGGTAACAATATTAATACACAAATACATATTAGATATTTCCGGTAATGGCGAAGAGAGGATGTGTTCTTTTTTCTTTGTGTCAAACTTGACGTTTAAGATGTTTGCTACGAAATGTTAATTGAAATACATTGATATGTATGTACACAGTGTTTTTACAAAATATTTCAGTTAATATCACTGAAAGTAAGTGTATCTAATTCATAAATTTGACAAAATCGCATAAACTTGGATGAAACAATGGCCACCATCTTGTTTTTGATGGCATTCATATTGTTAATTTCGTACATAACATTATAGTACCATCAACAGGAGGATAAGCACACGACATGTTTCATTGGGAAAATAACTATGATATCCTTCTCTCCAAACCATCAGAAATAATACCGAGTTGTTATCACGAGTCGCTAACAGGCAGCAGTGAAATCTCTCACAGATTTGCTTATTTATGGAGAATTTTTTACGGATGCATAAAGGGCATTGCTCCTTCTTATCTTCGAGAGCTTATCTCAAGGCATGAACCATCTAGGGAACTGCGATCTTCAACACAGTCACTCCTCAAAACTCCTAGTTTGGATGGACACAGAAAGAAGTACCTGGGAGTGCGCTCATTTGAGTCAGTGGCGCCTTCTTTATGGAACAGTCTATCTCAGACACTGAGAAAATCTGGGACAAGAGAAACTTTTAAAAAGAACTTTCTCTTTGGCTAATACATCTGCCACTGCAAATCACACCAAGTCGCACTGAGCATGCTAATTTAATAGCATGGATAGAAGCGCTATAGAAATGCCCATTCTTATCTTCTTCTTATCTTATCATAGATTTTTACCCATTTTAAAATATAAATGTATTTCATCTATTTATACCAATAAATATGGCCTTACCACAAGCATTACAAATCCAATCATTTAATAATGAATATGAATGTTTCAAGGTATAAAAATGCACTAACCATTCTCAGTTTTCATAACTTGATTTAAAACGTATGTAGAAAAACTGTACAGAAAGTGAACAAATTTACGACCTCCAGGGGTCAGGAAAAGTGATGCATTAATTCTTGGCATACGAACATCAGGCTCTTCCTAGTGGATACAAAAAATCCAGAATTGGAACACTATAAACCTCATAGTGACAACCATAAAGGCACAATTTGTGTGTTTAATAATTTTCCAGTACTGTTTTAATTACAACCTTTAGGCCTATCGTTTAAGCTTTCTTTAGAATGTGATCTTTTAAACATTATACTTTGACCTATAACACAATTAATTAATTATATATTATTATACTTTACTAAATATTAAAAATAAAAAGATTTCATGACTTTATTCTCTATACTATAAGATGGTATACATTTGCACTGCATTACTAAAACAAGATCAAGAAACTTGAAGCATACTTTTGAGTTAAAATAGGACAATGGCATATCTGGGTATCTGTAATTTTTCACAGGGGTATTCTTAGTTATTTTATGACTCTTAACCAGATCTGACATGACTTGTATATTTGAACCAGAGTTTGTGAAGAAATAAAAAGAAATTATTTATCTGCACATAAGGTATGTCCCCGTGACCGAACGATATGTCCTGGAGATGCCCCGTTTCTCTCTGACGACCACTGACCTGAGAGCATTCTCAAAATCCGGTCGGAAAGTATGCAATCTACTTCCCATCCGACTCAGGTGAACAAGTTCTATCCTCACTTTTAAAAAGAGCTTAAAAACACATTATTTTAATATTTACCTTGACTTAGACATGCTTTAGACTACAACTGTTTTACTTTTTATATTAAGTCGGCTAATGCTACATTTATTTGCTTTGTCCTTCCTTTGTTTGTAAAGTTTTAAATTATTAATTTAGCTTTATATCCTTTTTAGCTTAGAGAATTATATGTGTTCTTGCTTGTTTGTTGCACAATGTTAAATGGGCTCTAAGATTACATTATGTTTGTTGGCAGTGCTAGACAAATAGAATTATATTATTATTATCTGACCATATAGACATAATCATCTTCAAAATTTACTTTATTTTTAGCAATTTTTTTAAAAGAAAATATTGGGCCATCAAGTATAAAGCACGACAGATTTTAACCACACTGTAACAATGTTATCTGGGTGCACACTGTAACAATGTTATCTGGGTGCACACTGTAACAATGTTATCTGGGTGCACACTGTAACAATGTTATCTGGGTGCACACTGTAACAATGTTATCTGGGTGCACACTGTAACAATGTTATCTGGGTGCACACTGTAACAATGTTATCTGGGTGCACACTGTAACAATGTTATCTGGGTATCTAAATAGTAATGGCCAAAATCTTGGAAGTGATACAAATCTAATTGAATTGTTTTGAAATCTTTTCCTAAAATACTTGTCGCTGCCCAAACAAAATAATTTAGCTAACACTGTACAGAGGGTCTTAGAAGCCTATGAAAATAAGGGGAAATACACACAAATACCCAGGTATGAAATTGAATCTTTTTTATGATGAATGAGTTAGTTTTTAAGCTAACCTGAATCTGTGTCAGCCAATTGTTGCAAACTTTTCTAAACTGAAGCTCAGCAGTTTTGTCTACTATAGGCCAACAATCTCTAGAGAATAAAAGAAATATTGTTTTACTTTATATATGCTAACAGCAAACTATACAATAGTAAATTTAAAAGAGACAAATTGAGACAAAATCTATTTCCCAAAGCATAAATATTAGATTATATTCTATATTTAAGGAATGAGAGGGAAAATAATTTTCTTTTTAAATTCAAATTATCCTAGTTATATTTTTAAAAGTTAAAGTAAAAAAAAAAGGAAAGTATCTCGTCAGACCAAATTGATCCAAAGGGATGTTGAAGCAGCAGTCACCAGTTTCTGTTGCCACTGCCTACTAGGCGATTGTGTGGCCAGCACAATGCCCAGCCATCTTTACCCCAACTAAAGTCAAATACCCACCAGAACTGGATAGACTCAGAAAAACTCAAAATCTTGGCACAAATCCTAGCCTTCACCAGGATTTGAACCCAGGACTTTTAGTACCCACCTTGAAAAACATAACAAATACAGAAAATGTGGATACATAAATACTCATTATCTTTAAGAAAAAACAAATCATAAAAAAAAAAAATTTTACTAGCAACAAAAAATATAATTACCGTATATACTCGCGTATAAGTCGTACCAGTGGATAAGTCGCACCCCTAGTTGAAGATTATTTTTCTTAAACGTTGTCATTGACCCGCGTATAAGTGGCTCCCTGACTTTCAGGGGTTACACTGCCTTTTAACTTCTCAAAAATGCATACCTTTTAAACATAAAAGTTACTAAATAGTCACCCTTATTTGGAAGCTTTCCTTAAAAATGGTTTCAATAATCAAATAAAGGCAGCATTTCATTTATTTTAAACAGCCTTCATTTATTTTAAACAACCGATCAATACAGCCATTAGTCATATGAGAAAGTAAGGTAGCATATCTGTTTCTCCACCTAAGTCCCTGTCCTTACTTAAAAAAATTTTTTTGCTGCTTTCTAGACTGGTTTCTAGACCAACCGGCGCCAGTATTGAAGAACATGTTGCCTTAATTACCATCAACATTTTGTTTGTAATGATTTCAAACGCGACTGTGTGGCAGACAATAAGCTGTGTTTTTTTTTTCCAATCTTACATGCAACTAATGAAAAATGAAATTCACTATTGTCAATCTACGCATTATTTCTATAAAGATTTGAACAAAAAAAATTCCTGTGTCAATTGGACGATCGTTGTTTTGGAAGCATTGCTTAGACATGGCGCCGTTTTCTCCTGGGAATGCTAAGCACTGCCTTATTAGTAGGCTATATAACCAATAGACATAGGTCTTAGGTTATACATAAAACGCATCTTAAGCTACTAGTCTACAAGCTTACATTATAGGCCTAGACGGGTTTTCACACATTTACGATTCTTCCCATACTGTAATTTGCGTTCAATAGGCCGAAAAATGCCGCCTTAAGCTTACGCTATTAAGACTTGCTCTATGTTTTGGCAATACAAAAGTTCAAATGAAAAAGGATGGGGGGGGGAGTGTCTGAAAAACCTACAATATTTGTCAATTTAAGTTCAGCTATTTAAAGATAGTATATTTACACCTACGAAAGTTTTCTTAATGTAAAATGTAGGCCTACGCATATCCTAGTAATTCTACTATTCTACATCACTACTGTCAAATATACGGGTTATGTAGGAAACTTTATGACAGAGTAGTGATGTTTTTCAAACTTTTCAAAAACAGTGTCGGGTGTATAAGTCGCACCCCTACTTTTGTCCAAATTTGGGGTACAAAAAAGTGTGATTTATATGCGAGTATATACGGTATATAAAAACAAACAAACTTACCTAAATTGTTCTTTAGATAATGCTGGGTTAAGTTTAGTGAAGAGGAAATGAAGAATGGCTTCGGAACCTGCTTTATTGGGTAGAGTAAACATGTCTCTGAAAGAACAAAGGATATAGATCTTTAGTTCAGTTTTTTACTAGTGCTGAAAGAGAAATATGATATATCATAAAAATATTTAATTATCTAGTGGAGAGCACCTGATCTTGAATGTACTAAAATTATCTAAACATAACTTTAAAAAAAAACTATTAGTCTATATAATTAAGGTTATCTATCACCAGCATTAAAAAGGAAACTATAAATTGCAGACATTGCCCTACACCTTCTGAAATACTATAGCCTGCTGGAGTACCCCAAGCTAATCAATATCAGATTATTGCCCCTTCAAGCTGAGGCTAGAAAAAAGATTTGTTTGACTGGCATTGACTGCAAGTTTGTAAGAGAGCCAAAGCTCAATGGCCTGGTTAGAACAACAAGAAGAAGAAACGTATAATCAAAGGATCCATATAAAAAAAATAAAACTGACGTGACAAACAGGAATTGGTAAAAACGTATTTAAAGACAATGCTATACAGGAAACAATTTTATGAACACTAAACGAGAAAGGAAACGGGAAATAATTGGAAAAATGTAGAAACACTTTATTGTGTGCTTGGGCATATATATATATATGCAATTTACAAATTCTTGTCCTTCAGTTTCATTGGCTAGCTTGAGGAATTAATAGGTCCGATTTTTGTAATAAACTGTGATATTATTTTTAAGTGTTCCGGTTCTCTATATAGTGAGCCAACTGATTTACAGTCATGGAAGATGAGGTGGACTATCTGGTGGTAACAATTCTCTAACAAAGTGCCTCATAAATCTAAGGAAATGGCTAGAACAAGTCTAGAGTGCTCTAATTCTGGACATGACAGATGAGGCGTGTTTGCAATTAATAGAAACAATCTAGGAAAAAACTCTTTAAAATCCATTGCTATCTTGTATTTGACCTTAGGCTGACCAAAGGCTGTGAAAGATCATCCAAAATGGAAGCAAGCTGAATTGAAGATTTTATTACCAATTTTTACAGAACAAATTAGCATGCATAGCTTGAATTTACCACAATGAGAAAAGTAATAAGAGACAAAATTAAAATCATTGTATACAAGTCTACCGGTATGTGTTCAAACAATTTAGACCAATAATCTGAACAGTAAAAACAAACATAACTTGCATGTTACTTTATAAATTTTAAATGAACAGTCAATGATTTTTTATTACTCTTGTGTATATTAAATGTAATTTACATATTTTGTATCTTTTAAACACACACTGGTTTGTTCTAAAGAACCCCAGATAAAGCCACTCTAAGAATCAATTACCCTTTTAACACATCAATGATTTCAACTGGATGAATACTACAAAGTGGGAGAAAAAAATACCTACTTTCTGAATGGAATTTTGTAGAGCCCCTCCATATCCAATACATCTAATCCAAGTAAATGCACATTTATAAAAAAAAGACTGTTCATTGTATTTATTTCCATTTTTCTATCTGAAAAATTAAATGTAAATATTATAGTAAAAAGGCAAAGCATTCAAAGACTATTGAATTCTTCATGTGTACATCACTTATATGTACAGTTTGAATGTTTGTGCATCTGATATTTCAATGGTACATGCTTTGACAACTAGGCCAATGCATAGTTCACTAAAATGTTATTCTAAATGAGCTGTGAATAGACATCTGTGTAGATATTTGTCTTTTTTTATATTTGGTTTCACCAGCAGCTTGAGTCTGTATCAGGTGGTAACTATTTCACATAATATTTGTAGCCAATAGATCTATATAATTGACAACAGCCTTCTGGAACCAGATCTATGTTGTTTTTGTTTTTATCTAATGTCTAATGAATTGGGCGTTCCTGTGTGTGTCCTACCTAGCTGAGTGGTTAGCGTCTCCCACTGTCATGCATGCGACCTGGTTTCAATTCTCCACTGATAACCTTTTTTTCTGCATTAATATTACTTTTTTTAAAGATTGTAAAGAATTTCAGGACTTGAAAGTTTTCCTAAAATGTTTTCAGTAAGTAAAATCTAAGAATTATATTTTGGACACATGTGGGAGGAGTCCAAACTTTTTGTTAAAAAAAAAGTAAATGTGCTTTTTTAACCCGGTTACAATATTCATTTTAAAATTCAGATCCTAAATTTTTTCAGTAAATAATCAATATATTTTTTTTATTGATATATTTTTGTGTTCATTGTAGTTTATTAAATATATATCTATTGGTTATATAGGCCTAAGTAATTTATTCTCCAGGCAATGCCGGTGAATTTAGCTTGTATTTTATAAAAAGTGATAAGAAATATATAGATAATTTGACTCTTATTTAATACTTAAATTCTTTCATGTTTTAAATCTGAAATATTTATTTTTAAAACATATAAGTATTTTTAAAGTTTTTTTTCTACAAATGTTTTGAAATATTAAAATGCATTAATAGTAATCATAAAAAATGTTATTAATCTGTTTATACGCAATTTCAGAAAAGAATTGTATCTATATAAAGTGCGAATAGGTCACACTTTTTTACTTAAGATTTTGAAAAAGATTTGGGGTGCGACCTTCACACTCATCATAGTTTTGAAAAAGTTTGAAAAATATCAGACTCGTATCGAATGTCTGGATTTTCCAAAGTATCAGGAATCGTATCGGAGCTGAATAATTCAGACACGATTCCGATACCAAAACGATTCTTAAATGTACAGGGCGTAAAATAAATAGCTGTAACATAGGATTGCACTGTGCGGGGGTTTGTATTATAATGTTCCTAACTCCCTAATATTTCTTCACTCTTTCCTGACCATTTCCAATCCATTCAATTCAAGCTAATTCCAACTCTATGCAGTAACAGTATAGATTATCTTCCAAATGAATCTACCCTAACTTTTGGATAGTGGTAGCAACTGTGAAAAAACATTTTAGAAGTCAGAAGAACGATCATTTGCAGTTTTAAAATTTAGAATTAAACTGATTGCTACGATTACTGCCGTATTCCACACACAAGTGTTAAGAACCAACTTAGATCTAATAGCACCCGAAATCAACTGTCAATAACCAGCAAAAGCATGCTTTTTTGTTTACGGAAATGCCTAAAATAATTAAACATTTAAAAATAGAACCGGAAGTTCACGATCACCCCAGTTCAAATGGTCATGCCTAATTAAGACTTGTCGATACTGTAGGCCTATACTTTTATAATACTATGTCTAAGTTTAAGTTTTAACTTTCCTGCTTTGGCTTAGATAATAGATATACTATTACTATTACTAACTATTAGTCTTATCTTAGTAGGCCTATAAGTAGGCCCTATACTAGTGTAAGTAAGGCTGCATAATATTGGCCTAGTCAATAGGCTATAATGAATATATAATTGGGTACTTTGATAAAAATTTCAAATTGTTCATACATATATTATTATAAATGTAATTAATATAGTTAGATAGAGCTTGGTGAAAGAATTGCAATGACACAAACTTTATGTTTCTTGGTCAATTAGAAGCAAAGTTATACATTTTTTTGTGTCGGAAAATGACATACACAAAATGGCAGAAAATTTGTCACCGAAAATGTGAATTAGCGTCTTTGAAAATCCATATCTTTAAAACCGTACAAGATAGAAAGTAAAGATTTGGTACAGAAATGCATCATTGAATGTATAACAATACTAGAAGTAAATAATAGTTTGAAAGCTTATTTTACACAATAAAATTGTAAAATATTGAGGTAGTGGTGTTGTTTTTTCATAGTGTTGTTTTGTTTTAAATTACGGACGTTACACAACGTTTGAGCCATTTGAGACAAAAGCTTCACATTTTTAACATTTATACTTTATTGTAAACATATATTACAGTTGTATTTTAAACATTCATGTTAAATGAATGTTGCAAATAAATGTTTTTTTCAGAAAAAAAAGTGTGTCAGCTTGACACAAATCGATGACATTTGACGCAACGCACACTATAAAATTGAGAAAAATACAGATAAAAGCACAACTTGATAATCCATTTTGGCAAAATCCAGTCTATCTAGTGTCCTATATTCACATTTCTCTATAAAGTTTTTATAAATCCATATATTCCTGAACAAGCCAACAACCTTTAACTTTAATCTTCGCAGATAAATGTTATGGTTCCGGTTAGAGTTGCGATGATATGTAAATATTCTTGAAGATTTTACACTCAAGATTTGGTTAATCTACTAAGCTTGATAGATTTGGTAATATTTAGCCTTTCTATCTTATCTATGCAACAGCTTGTGTTTCTTTTTGCACACCCATGCTTCAACATTACTGCGCTTTGGCTTTTCACAGCTCACACATTCTTTTAATTCTGTTTTTAACGAAGAAACAGGAGATGGCATCTTGGGCAGTATAACATTGTGCGACTTGTTTAGAAAATTTAAATTCTTGCTCAAGAAATGCAACTATCATGTTACATCTCTTATCTAAATACGTGCGTGTTAATTGTTGAGACGGCAAATGATTGTTGTCAGTGACGCAACTTTGCAATCAGATTTTGTTTGTCTTTGTGAAAAGTTGGAAGCTGTCTTGCTTAAATTTAAATACAAGGCATTGTCATAGGCATTGAAGTATTTGTGTCTTCTAATGAGCCAAGAAGCAATTCAAGATCTGTAGAACTTTTCACTAACTCCTCCATGTTCATCTTTCAAGTGTACACGCGCAGGGTCGCAGAGCAAAGTGTCTGTGGGAAGAAAAAAAGATATATATATATATATAATAACCAATTTTAAAAAACCTAATGCCCCTACGACATACACCAAGCTAAACAACACAAAAGTTAAAATAATTTAAAACAAATTAGATTTTAATTTGAATACATTTATATTGAATTGAGATATTCTCAGATATAGGCCTAGCCTAGCATAACTGATATAAATAACAATTCAATGTGTTATTCAAATATAATGAAACACTACACAATAGCTATTTTCTTTAAAAACTCTGTAATACTTGTTTAAAAAATATTACATAATATTAATATCTAAGTCCTAAGTAATATCAAATGTATTAAGAGCTTAAATTTTATTATAAAACTATTCTTGCTTATAAGCCTAGCCCAGGCTAAGCCTAGCTTAGGCGCCTTTAGGGCCTCTGGCTAATGTTAGAATTAAAGCATTGTTTTAATTTCATCTTATTATAATCAAATTATAATAAAGTAGATATAATAAACTTTTAAAAAACATTAATACTTTTTAAAAAATACTACAATAGGTACACAGATTGTATCTGATTGTTATGGTACTTGAATTCAATATGCCTATATAAGCGCTAGGACCAATGTCGGCCGTTATATATAATAGGTTATGAAAATCGATGTATCGGTTAGGTGCTGGTTGATATGATTATTTAAAAAGAAGGGTGATATTTTGCATAAAATGATAAATGATATAAAATAATCATTTTTATACACTAAATCAGCTGTAACAGCAATAAAAACTTAGTTAGCAGGTCTAAATAAACTAAATATTAATTTAATAACAAATTCCAACTTACCTTAGATTGCACTGTAAAGCCTTGAAAATCTATGCAATGGCGTGTTGACAATTTAGTATCAAATAAAAGCTGAAGTAATGTTCTTTAAAATTAACGCAATTTTAGATGAATTTGATAAATTATAATAAGCAGTGATCTAAACAAGAACACCATGCTTTCAGGGGACTAAAATTCGTGTTTACATAGCATACGGCAAAACCTAACCCTGTTTGCGGGTCAAGTCTTGACCGATGTCGAAGTACCTAATATAATATATATATATATATACAAGCTACATTGTGCGGCGTTGTCCGGGTGAAAAAAAAACAGGACTGTATAAGGTGCAGATAAAAATTGTATAAAGTACAATTAAAAGAAAGCTATAGATCTAAATGTAATATTGAAATTACTATTTTTTACTGAAGACTTTTAGGAAAGTAATTTAAAATAAATATTGTAATCGGGTAAAAAAATAGGCAAGTATTTTACTTTAAAAAAAATCTAAATTGCCCGTACATTTACAATGTCTTTTGTTTTAAAACTTTGAAAAAAAAAATTGTAGAAAAAAAGGTATAGTCTAAGTGGAGAATCAACCCGGGTCGCCCACATAGCAGTCCGCTACGTTAACCACTGAGCTAACGAAGACACATGTCCAATGTAAAAAAAATTAATTATTAGATACCATATAGGCCTAGGCCTAAATAGGTCAGTGACACAAACTCACGTGATTTCAAATTGACCAATGGGGATCCGTATGGGGACAAACAGTCTCATTATATATATATATATATATATATATATAGGCCTATTAATAGATATATTTACTTACTTTTACTTATATTTATATATATACAAAAGCCGGTATGTGCCCGGTCCTCCGAACCGGCTAAAAGTTATGTTTACATACACTCTAACTGCTCAAGCAGTTATAATAAGATTGCCCACATGACCTACGACATGAATTTAAACGTGAGGTAATTTTTTATTTGCTCGCTACAACATAAATTACCCGTTAAAATCATTACCCATTACCCATTATAACAATTTAAAAAATTGCCCGCTATAAATTACGACGCAAATTAAAACGTGAATATATTTTGTTCTATTCATTGATAAAGAACATTCGACAGTACTTTTATTTTTAAAAAAAAGATTGTTTGATATATATTTTTACGACAAACATTAAGTCGCAGACCTATGTTGTGTTGTTTTTGTTTTTTGCTATTTATTTTTTTATTGTTGCTTTGGAAGCAAACTTAGAATTAATTTTTCTATTCAACATGTAAAACAACAACAAATGAAACCAATAAGAAACAAAGAAGAAACATTTTTTTTTTAAATTGTGTTCTATGTAATCGCATAATGATATTTTACATACACTTTATCTACCCATGGAGTTATAATGAGATTGCCCGCTACACAGTTAATATATAAGGCAATTAATAAAACCTTGCCTGTTAAAAAGTTTATTGATGTATACGTCACAAATTTAAATGTGAATGACATTTTGTGCGCCCGCTACAAACGAATTGAACTGAAACGTGAAATATTGCCCTCTAGAAAGCTTTTAATGCGTATACGCCCGATACAAACGAATTGAAAAAGCTAAAAGTTATGTTTACATACATTCTAACTACTCAAGCAGTTATAATGAGATTGCACGCAACAACTACAAAGTTTATATTTCGTATACGACACGAATTAAAACGTGAATATATTTTGTTCTATTCATTCATAAAATACATTAGCAAACATTGAAGCAAAGTTAATTTTAAATAAATACGCAAAATTTGATGATGTCATAACGAAAAGCTGGCTAGCTATCTCTGCGCAAACTTTGATGACGTCATCCTGAAAAAAATCTCAACGCCATCCTTTTTTAAATTTTTTTAGCGCGATTGATCGAAAAACTATAAAAAGTTGGAACGGCAATTTTAGCATGAAACCAAAATGTGTCGTTTTATTCGCGTTTTTTGACCAAACTGACCACTGCGGTCGTTTTAATTTTTTTTAAACCTTGACAGTGTTCACCGCCGTAACGCAAAGAATATTTGTAGCAAATTTCACGTTTTTATGGCCAGTATTTAAAAAGATTATGCGGTATGTACATACATACATACCCACATACATACATCTTTTGAGATTTATATATATATATGATATATATACTAATATATATAGTATAGTAATATAATATTACAATAATTAATAATAGTTAGTTAACTTAATATTAAATATTATTATATAATATAGTGTATTACTTTTATTAGGGCATTTGGCATTAGGGCTTAGACGGCTTAGTAAAGAGTAGCTCAGTAGTGAGTCAGTAGGCTTAGACTTTTACTTATTAACAGACTTAAAATTAAAAGTAGGGACTCCAGTAGGGAGGGTCTATTATAAATCTACACTATCACTAAACTAGTCTACATGTAACATATACTACTAATAGAGTCTAGTAATACTATAGGCCTACTATGACTATAGGCATAGGCCTAGCCTATAATTCTATAATACTACAATTACAGTACATCTAGTAGATGATCTACACTCATACTCATACACTCTACTCCTCTACACCACCAGCCAGTCTTACCTAAATAATTGTGAATAAATATAAAATAAATGTTTAGCAAACACCTCTGCCAAAATTATTTTAAAGAATCAAAAGATAAAGATACCAACACCAATCTGACAATGGCTATATTTAAACTAATGCATGTAACTATATACATATATATATCCAATAAAACTTGAATGAAATTCACAGTTTTACGAAAGCTATTCCATTTTAAAAGTGAAAGCGACGGCCATTTGCGGATATGCCAGGCTATTGGATTTATCAGCTTGCCAGCTTGTCGTGTAAAAAAAAAAATGATATTGAAATAAAAGCAAACAAGTTGTTTATATCTTTATTTCAAATTTCTCAGAAAAATAAAAATAAAAAAATAAAATAATAAAAAAAACAAGCGCTTCATGTTGTCGTGGAAGGAGTGGATAAGGTTCAGAAGTTTGAGAGGGCAACCAATCTTTGACAGAATGGAGAATCCATCTCTCTAGTCAGGTCTATGCGATTGCTATGAGGAGAGGTTTCTGTTGTTCTCTGCACTTTTCCTACACCTGTCTGACCAATAATATCATGTTGATTCTAATTCTAGGCATAGGCCTATATTCAACAAGCTTCTGTAGCCTGGTCAGGATCACGCGTGCAAAGATCTTGCTGACGCTGACACTAGGCTACTGACAATGCTAGGCCTATGTAGTAGGCCTATAAGTACTAAGGAGTGATATATATAGGGTAGACTGGGGCAGCTGCAGCCCCCTCTAAGGCAGATTTGTAATTTTTTTTAAATTTTAATGGTGTGATATATTATATTTTTTTTCACCTAATATGCTTGACTTCTATACGTGCTAACACTTATACTACCACAGGAGACATTGTTTTTACCCTTTGGTGAAATATTTCAAATACAAATTTTTTTTTTAAAGGGGCGTCTTACCCCGTGCATGGGGCCTCTTACCCCATAGGTATTTTTGAAGATATTCTTAGATGTAGTTGTATAGACAAATGTAAACTTGAAATTAAACAACAATAAGTATATATATATATATATATATATAAAATAAATATAAACTAAGGTAATAAATTGCAATTAAAATATACTTCTAAACAATTGTTTTTCCAATAAACGCAATATCTAATTAATGTAAAACAAACAAACATTTGGTTTCATATAGGCCTACACTCTACACATTTTACAAAAGGAAAAATGGCGGCGGAGACAGGGGCGTCTTGCCCCAAGCCAATGGGAGCGTTTTACCTCCAACATGGGCGTTCTGCTTTTATGTTTATTACGTAACACTGAGGGATAACTAAATGCTTCTAGATATTAGTTATGAATGAAAAGTGACTAACCTTTATAGATATGTAATTTCAAACAGCACACGTTATTTCTAGAATTTTTAACTTGATTAACACAATATGGAGAAAACTATAAGATTGAATACAATTTACGATTTTCTTGAATAACTCGAAAAATGTTCACGTTAAAGGCGCCAATTTGCACACGGTGAAGTTTAATAGGTCATTTAACATATACAAGACGATTCCACTTTTAAAAATACATTAGGGGGCTCAGGATAGTGAGGGGGCGTTTTACCTCCAAGGGGCGTTCTGCCCCAGTCTACCCTACCCACTGAGCTATATATACTCAGTGTATATACCCATGTAATTATTGCGTCGCTTCTGTCCCCTTTGTTTTTGTAAAAGATTATGATATTAGCATCTCTCAAACCCTAAGGTGGTGCAGTAACCTTCCTGGATGGGCCCAGCGCTTTCATGATGCTATCATACAAGCCCTTGATGTTACCTGTGTTGGCGGAAATGTGTATGCTCTGTCATAGTTGAAGCCAGTCATTAGCACTATATTATGCCTTGTCAGTCTTTGCACTTTTCTTTTGGCATGTCTATATGCTTCTAGAATTGAACTAATACAATTAATTTGGTGGATGTGGGCCTATTTGTATTTTAAGTGGACACGCATAGGGCCTACATGTACATTTCTATTGTTAGAGTTCTTCAATGTTTGCTTCAAACTACTCATTAAATTGTTCTTGGTCCACTTCTGTTCAAACACGTTCAATGCTGTGCTGTGTGTGGTCTCCATGAGTCTCCTTGATGTTATCACCATCTCCCTATAGCACACAATTTAAAGCTTGCTGGTGAATAATACAGTGTAGAAACATTGGCTGTGGAATGTTTTTTCCCCTTTACACATCTGCTTCACTTGTCCAACCAAGCCTGTATATGTGCCACTCACGTTCTTTCCTACATCAACAGTCAGGCAACTGAGGCAATTGAGGTTAGTCCAGTCCAAGTTAAAATCTGCCAATGTCTTTGAATACATCATGTCCAGTAACAGTGCCATACTCCGCCACTAGATGGCGTTATATCATCTCATTGAATGTAGACGTAAGTTGAAAAAGTAAGCAGCGAATAAGGTTTTTACAATGTAGGCCTAGTGATCGATTGGAAAACATAACACACTATCTGCCCGCCTCTATTTGAGTTCGGTAAAAACATAACGTCCACGTAGGCGGCGGCTGATCTTGGTAGGATATAGATACATTTCCGTAATTTTTTTCGTATCTGAAAAGGTATCCGCGGGCCGCATGAGAAGGCTTCGGGGGCCGCATGCGGCCCGCGGGCCGCAGTTTGGAGACGTCTGGTCTAGAGCACAGATTCTGATCAGTGGCATATTGTTTTTTTTTTTTAAATATTTATGCATGTCAGTGCCGTCGGTGAAAAGGAAATAGCCTATTTGCATAGGTCAGGCCTAACCTAGTCTTGTCATTGTCTCAGAATCAGAATGTAATTTCTCTGACTCTACACTCTACATATTATGATATTTATTTTAGATATTTAGCTCAATTATTATTTGTTTTTGTGCGCGAAAACAATTGTAAAAAAGTCCAACTTGCTATAATTGTTCAATCTAACTAGAAATTATTAAGTTAAGTCTTAAGTCTATACTAAAACTAAAACTAATACCCAAACGGGGGCTAACGCAGGTAAACAATTACCCAAACTAAGTTAAAAGTAACTGAGACTTCTAAATCGACTAAGACTAAGACTTCTATTAGTATTAGCTATTTTAGCGACTTTAGCCGATTTGGGTAGTCAAGTCAATGATAGAGTCAGCTGAACGAGGACTAATGCATTGTTGTGTAAGTATGAACTAGTTTATTTTACGTTGTGTCGTTGTAGAATTTAGTCCGCAGGTTAGTAAAATCTAAATGAACAAAGTAAAATTTAATTTTACAAATTTTAAATTAGTACTAAACTGCACTCTGCAGTAGGGAGTAGGCTAGGCCTAAATTAGGACTAGCGAAGTGGCTATTCGGACCCGATAGACTCAACTCAGTCACTCAGTGATAAATAGTTAGTAGGCCTATCGGTTAGTTTATATAGGTTGGGGATGGCTTTGTAGTATGTAAGTATGGCAGCCGCTATTCGGACTATATTTTGTGTTTGTTTACCTCTTTTTTGATGTTTTTTTATGAGTTTTAAGGATTTCTGACTGAAGTTGGGTCCGAATAGCCATTTCATGCTAAAGGGACCCGGGTCCAAATAGCGGCAGCCTTTAAATTTAGTAAAGGAAAAAAAAGAAAGGACGAAATCGGCCCAAGTTAAGTAGGCCTACGCAGCCTACTGTAGTCAGTAGTCGAAGTGGTAATTAGTGTCTGACTTATTTCGGAAATGGTTAGGCCCTAATATTTTGTTGTCCAATGCTCGATCTTTCTTGATCTTAGGCTTTCGTTTGATAATGGTACAGAGGAATCAGCCCATTCCACTATATTTTAATTTTAATCTTTAATTTAGTTTAATATGGAGAAAAAAAATCTAATTTTTACCTGAATCAGAGTGGCTATACAGAAACTGCTATGTATAATGCTCAGCATTATTATTATGCAGAGATATTTTGTGACATCTATCTACCAGTTGATTGGTTGGCGTTTACTGGCACGCATAAAAAAAAGGCTATTGGGAAAGGATCTTGATTTTTTACGTTCGAAGATTTATGTTGCCCTTGACTTGAAAAGCACAGATGAGTGTGGCATGCTGTTTGTTCTATTTTTATTAATTATCTATGTATAGTATAATATATCTATACATAAAGTACAATGTTTGTACCTGATTCGACTCCCATCTCGCTTTCTACATGTGTCCTCCCTAGCTGAGGGGTTAGCGTTCCTGACTGCCATGCAGGTGAGCATGGTTCTATTCCACACTGAAAACCTTTTTTTTTGTAATAATACCAATAGTTAGGCTACTTTTTTACATTTCCCTTAGAGGCTGACTGAAACCATACCGAAAGTAAATCATTTACTTTTGACTGAAACCGATGCCGAAACCGAACGGTTATATACACCTTTGCCCAAAACCGAAAGGGAAACCGAAATTGCCAAACAAAAGTCTGCATATTTTTTTGTAATATTAACTGTTCGGTGGACTAGAGCAACTGACAGCCACGGCGCAGTTCATTACAACTATCGGACTTGTTGTCTGAATCCTCCCAATCATAACATTTGAGAACGAAGAAGAAGAAGAAAAGAACTAGTTTATTGGTGCTCTATTTAAATAAATACAGTTATATATCTACATGTACTATATATCATTTTATTCAGAAGTGAATACTCTTTTAGATTTTATAACCTAAAAGACAATATAAACTTTATATAAGATTTTTGTATCTAAATTAGGGATGCTAAACAAAAACCGGAAATTAGTTTTTGAACTTAAAACCGAATTTCTGTTTTCTTGAAAGTTGGGAGGAAATCATTCAAATACATTGTCCTACGATTTATTATTTTAATTTTTTTTTGTTTTCGAAGAAATATTTTAAAATTATGTTTGATTCGCACATAATAATTTCTTAACATTCAAATTAAATGACTTGCAAACATTAAAATCAGTCAAAGGCGACTCATTGGCCTATTTTTTTTTCAAATCCTAAATATTGCTTGCAATACAAGCACCAACAACAACAAAGGCCTCGCGTCATGAGAAGCATACAATTAAAAAATAAATTGGTATTTCATTACTGATTCTGAACACTCCGCTCCCAACAGACAAACAGACCGATAGACTTAGGGTAGCCAGATACTAGGACTTCAAATAAGAGACAACAAAGATGACACGCATATAGTGTTTCCTTTGATTCTTCCTCGTTAAACCCACAATCAGTTCCATTTTATTACAATAGCTGCCAACAACAGTGGTAAAAATGACCTAAAAAAGAGTATTGTTCAAACTTTAACAGGCTTTAATTTATATAAACTCTATTTGGGCAACTTAAAAAAAAAATAACTTTACAGCACATGTAGATTATGACTTTTTCAAAAAACTGTTCAAAACAACACAAAATAGATATTCGGCTGATGACCGCAAGTGAATATCAGTTTCGGCCCGAAAACAAAATCAAACCGAAAGGTAACCTTTTGGCTTCGGCCGAAACCGAAACTACTCCGAAAGAGTCAATTTGCCTAAAGCTTTCCTAAAATGATTTCAGTAAGTTAAAATCTAATAATCAATATTTTAGACCTGAGGCCTAACTTTTTTTTTAAATTTAAAAACTTACTGTGTATTCGCTAAATTAGGGGTAATGGCTGGGCTAAGAGTATTTATAAGACTAAGAAAGCCACTAAAACTAGGCCACTAGATAAAGTTTCATTTTTATCTGAATTATATGAAGTGGGAATAAATCTGCGTATAACGCAAAGCGTTATAGGAAGTAGGTATAAACCTGTGCATAATTCTAAGCGTTATGCGGAGGAGTTTGCGCATAATGCCTCCTTATTTTTATTACATTTAATCATTTTATATTTCCCAACGGTCCAACAGTTTATTTTTACATTTGATTTGAATTACGTAGATTAATGCAATTGCATTGAGACTGGGAATTGAGAGTGTTTGGGAATATGTGACAGTTTTTAGTGATTTTTCTTCTGTGTCTACAGATTCTAGTGTGAGCATTTTGTTGAACAGAATAGATAGGTGAATAGTTGCTTTTGAGAACACCATTAGCTTGTAGAGAGTGCACTGGGTGTTCAGGACATCTTCAAGATCTTGGATCTTAGTGACTTCTATCAACATCCAGTATAGGCCACAGATGTATACATTATCTCCAACTTTCGCTGGTGGGAGTTTTGCTTCTGAATTCTTAAGCATCTTCACACTTGAGCGAAGTTAGGCTGCTGACCTCTTCATCCTGATCTCATATTTTTTACGACGTATCTGGAGAGTTGTTTTGCCTAAGTCCATTAGTTTGCTATATTACTTATTCCGCAAATCGACTTTTGCCATTTTTGTCTTGCTTTTCTCACTTTTCTCTGCAGGTCGTTTCACTAAAAAACTTTTTACGGAGATTTTATTCGTCCTCCCTTTCAGAATATTTTGGAAATGAGTTAGGCATGTGTCCTTAAACACGTCACTAAATTATAAAGTGTATAATTCGTATATAATGTTTTTACCGGTACTAATTTTTTTTACAGCATCTTTGATTCTATGGTTTGACAGTAATGGTGCGGATGAGGTCAAATTCCAAAGAATGCTTACGAAGATTTGTGAAACTGTTTATCCTGATTGTTATACTTGTGGTCATGATCGTCCCTGTTCGAAATGTCATCTTTCAGTTTGTTTTGCCAGGAATGTGGCTAGAGCATAGTTCCTGGTTTATACTCAAGGTAATGTACAACAGTATGTTTTGTAACTAAATAGTTATTTTAGCACTTTGACATTTGCAACATCACTCAAGATTATGTTGTTGTAGCACCAAAACTTCTTTTGTGATGAAATTTTCTTTAGATGATGTCCTGTTTAACAGTCTATTTTTATTTCTGTCCCATTCTTGGGACATTCTTTTAGTTCATATAGCTAATTAAACTATTACTTATATAAAATATGCTCCTGTTAAAGCATTATTGTTTCAATAAATAGTACAAAAAGCTTTTCATTTATATCAAAACTGCTGTCTTATAGATTTTTTTTCTAATGTAAAGTTTCTACTTAATTTTATTCTGATAAAATTAATGTTGTCTTAATCTCTACCAGATAAATTGAATTCCATGATAATTATCAACGGCTTCTCCAAACTAAATTTTGAAGAGAGTTTATGCATTCTCTATTTATTGCTTCTCCACAGTTTTTCTTATGCTTTCTTCAATTACATAGTTGTTTTTCTCCCCACTACTAAAGTACTAGTGCAGGTTAATTGAATTGTATGCTTTAAAAATAAATTAATTTGGCCGGTCATTGGCTAAGAAGTAATTAAATGGCAGAAATAGAAAAAAAAGTAGAATTTGAGAATGATTGTATTTAGTATTTACATCTTATTACAAATGTGGTGTAAGTCGGTGGAGAACAGGAGTTGTTACTGTAGTTATAAAAAAAGAGATAAAAAGAAAGAAATCATGTGGATATGTTTTTAAAAAAATATAACAATAACATAAATACATGCTTTGTCTACTCAGTGCAAAGTTATTTTGTTATGGCTGTAAGTAGTGAAGGAATAAATTCCTGTGATTATTTTTGTCCCACTGTTGTGGTCTACCTTCATTTTCTCTACTTCAACTGGTGCTGTCCTGTTCTTAGGCATGTTTCATGTAAATAAACTGATGGATATTTAGCACAGTAATTATGTACATGGTTCAGTGTCTGTATCCATGTTTTTATGTTTGAGCCACTGAATATATTCAGTTTTACAGTATTGTTTATACATGCTTATTATCCTAGTTGCTTCATAAAATTGTACTTTTTGAAATATTTAAAAACTTTTTTTTTCTTCTAAATATTTAAATAGTATGCAGATAAAATATACTTTTCTACAATTATCTATAAATGTAAATGTTAATATTGAATTCTTAACTCAAATATTATTTTATTTAAATCAGGTCATGCTGGACAACCAACAATTTCCTGTATCAGATATACCACTTGGTAAAAGTCCTGTGAAACTGAAGATAAACTTTGGAGATATTCAAAGTAAGTTTACAACTAAAGGCCAAACTTATGCTGCTTTTAATGAGTACACTTTATCACTTCAGGAAATATCCAAAACTGATGAATATGCACAAACCAGATTAATGGAATTGCTCAGATTCCAACCAATGATGTCTGAATATGAGAGAGCTGTAGCTTTGTTTACTGTAGATATATTTATTAAGGCTTGTGAAGCTGCTAATCTGACATATATTTTAGTATCAGGATCTTTGTTAGGGGCTTTACGACATCATGGTATGATACCATGGGATGATGATGTTGACATAATCATGAATTCTTCTGAATGGATAAAAGTAAGAAACGTACTGGGAAATATTGAAGGGTTTGAGCTTTTTGCTCCTAGTAAAGTTCAATGGAAATTCTTCCTGAGCTCTCTGCCTCAAGGAAATAGACCATTTAAATGGCCAAACATAGACATTTTTTTCTTCAATGAAGATGAAACTCACATATGGTCTCAAACATGGGGCGCTAAGACCTCATTGTTTAGCAAAAAATCAGATGTCTTCCCATTAACAAAAAGAAAGTTTGAAATATGGAACATGCCCGTGCCAAAACAGTCTAAATTATTGGTTGAAGCAGAATTTGGAGAGTTTCGTTCAGGTTGTAAAACAGCCAACTATGTACACAAAACCAATATTGCTTACTCGTCTTCTAGCTCATTTGGTCTGCATTGTCAGCAGCTACATCAAGTGTTTCCTTTTGTCTTTGAAGAAAAAGGACCTAAGGGATCTGTATTGGAGTTTCTTAAAATAGCTGGGAAAACGGTAGAAAATTTGACTTTTGTAGATAATGTTCAAATATTGTGATTGAAAAACCACATACAGGATCAGTTTTTTGTTTATGCAAATTTGTTCTATACTGCTTAAAGCTCTTTGACTGCTTTAAATATTTATTTCAATATTTATTTACTTCAATAGTTTAATGCTACTTAATAGTCGCACTGCACCGATGGATCATTGTTAACTGCATAAATGATATTATGAACAAAGTCTTTTCAGATTTTTATCACTTAAAAAGTTTTCAAATTGTTTTCAACTGTTCTTCACTAACTCAACTAACTGCTTTTTTTACATTGTGTTTTACAAATTTTGTCTTCATATATAAAAGAAGATTGTTCATTTTGTGATTTTTAATAATCTAGTGATTTTTTCCTTTTTGTGTGTGTGTTCTGCCCCCCCCCCCCCCCCCCCCTCCATTTCTCTTATAACATTCCTCTTCAGATTTTTAACTTGTATATTTCTAATGATGAAAAGTGACATATATATTGTGACAGATAATTGTGTTTTTAAAACGAGACATCTTGATACATATTATGACTTATGACAACCATCCCTTATTTCAAGCATTCTGAAGATTTACTTAATGTTAATAGTTAAAACAGAGGTACTTGTTGTTTTGATGAATTTTGATACCAAGGTAGTTGATGTTTGGATGAATGTTAATACCAATGTAGTTAATGTTTGTATGAATGTTTATATCAATACTGAGGTAGTTGAGGTTTTGATGAATGTTAATACCAATGTACCGTAATTGATGTTCGTATGAATGTTGATAGTGAGGTGGTGATGTTTTGATTTATGTTGATACTAAGGTAGTTGATGTTTGGATGAATGTTTATATCTATGTAGTTCATGTTTGTATGAATGTTGATACTGCGATAGTTGATGATTTGATGAATGTTGATACTGAGATAGTTGATGTTTTGATGAATGTTAATACTAAGGTAGTGGATGTTTGGATGAATGTTGATACCAAGGTTGATGTTTTCATGAAAGTTGATACCAATGCAGACCTGCCTACCCGTACGCTTTGGGCGTATTTTCGTACGCTTTAGGATACAAAATACGTCTGTTACACCGAGCGTCTTAAAAATACGACTTCTTGAAAAAAAAAATATGATTTCGCAATTTTTCATTTTATTTCTTTTCTTTTCGGTAATTAGACGATCACTAAATCGCAGTTACATAAAAACGATGTTTTGACTGGTTGAAAATGGATAGATCTATCGTCTGTTTCAATACCTAACTTGTTACACAGCGCGGCGACCTTGACCTGATATCCTGTTTTTCCTCTCGCAAATATCCAAATTCGGCTGACAGCAAACCTTCACCGCGTGCACGAAATCATGAAACATAGCAGATGACGAAGAAGCTTCCGAGTCTGCTCCGAGTAAAAAAGCGAAGGTGTAGGCTATTCTGCTTGGGTGCAAGAGCTTAGAGCGCTTCTATGGCCGGCATGCCGGCCAATTTAAGTTTTGGGAAACTATAAATGATCAACTTTTTTCTTTCATGAAAACTTAAAAGGTGAAATAAAATGCATGTGTGATTCTATATTTATTTTTAGGTCAGGGTTTCCCTAGTTTTTGCTTTCGTGGCTCGGGGTAATTGTTATAGGCCTACTCGTGCCTCCTGAGTTTTAAAAACTTTTTTAGCGCAATCCCGTAATGTAACTTTTTTGGACTCGGTAGTTTCATAGTCTATAGTCTAGATCTATATAAATCTCCAAGAAGTCTACGTTTTTATGGTCTGACACGGCAATCGGTAAATAGCCTAAGCCTACTTCACGCGAATTTGTTTTTAGGTCAATCTGTAGGCTACGTCACGCACGCTTTACTCGCGGCTTTCTTTTAAATTCTTGACGTTTTATTCTACTAACGGAGAGATTAAAACTCGTTGTTTTCATTACAATAAAACTTTTGTTTATCAGCCTACTAAAACGAATGCTTAATAGACTTGATCTCGGCTCAACGTCGGGGTTTCAATTATTGCTATCAATGATTCAATGATGTAAAATCGTCACTATAAACTTTATGCAGAACACGGAGCTCGCTGTAGGCCCTACATTGTTAGTAATACCTAACTTTTTACACGGCGCGGCGACCTTGACCTTATATCCTTTTTTCCTCTCTCGCAAATGTCCAAATTCGGCGATCAAAAGTATGGCTGACAGCAAACTTACACAGGGTGCACGAAATCATGAAGCAGATGACGAAGAAGCTTCCGAGTCTGCTCCGAGTAAAAAAGCGAAGGCGTATTCTGCTCGGAAGCAAAAGTGTATAAATAAATATTCTATGAAATATAAGTACTTGCATGTGTCATCCAACAGTGACACATCGGCACACTGCACTATTTGTCATATCGACTTCTCGGTGGGACACGGAGGGCTCTATGACTGTAAGAGACATGACGAATACGAGTCGCACCAGAAACTGGCTGTTGAGAAAGAAAAGTCTATGCCTATACAAAATATTAGGTCTTTTCTTGTGAAGCCTGAGCCCGTCGCTGGGGATGAGCAATTTCAGCGTGATGTGACTCGTGCAGAAGCAATGATTTGCAACATCATTGTGGATAATAACTTGTCGCTGTCGTGCTCTGATGTGCTGACAAAGACTGGCGTCGATGTTGACTTGTTGATGCATGCAGAAGTGGCAGATGACAAATTGCAGTAGTCTTGCAGGTTCAGCAATCTGGAATTCATCATCAACAGATTTCCTGTCCTGGTCGCCAACACCTCACTAGACAAAGTTGCTGAGCAGTTCTGCCTATATCAATCTACTAATGTGTCAGGGTGCATCAAGGACAGAATTGATCGCACGTGGTTTTCTATTGCTGAAATGAAGCATGAAGATACTGACAGCTTGATGTTTGAAGACTTGGCGAATGTGATGCTGGGGCTTCTCACCATAGCACACAGCAGTGCCCACTGTGAACGTGTTTTCAGCTGTGTCAGGAAGAACCGGACACCACAGATTTCCTTAATGTCTGACCAGGCCATGGAGAGCCATCTGGTGCTCAAGTCCCGGCCATGGGCATTTTGGAGTCTGTAAAGGCTCTTAATGATAAATACTTAAAACTGCTGAAAGGGGCATACTACCAGAGTCTAAAGAAGAATGACCAAACAACTAGCTGAGGTAACCAAATGGAGGAGGACAGAAAAATTATTGAACACACACCAGCTGTCTATTTCGTTAACATTTGAAACATATATTTATTAAAGTAGGCTGAAAATACAAAACAGATTTTCTTTGCTTGTTTTAAACATTAAATGAAACAACTGTTTTAATTTTAATGACTATTATTTTGAATAATTGGTGCGATAGATGACAATTATTATTGCATAGTACACTTGACCTCGGAAAAGTACACTTTAGCCTTCTCAAGAATACTCCAAGCGTTTTTCCGGGGTAGACAGATCTGCCAATGTACCATAGTGTATGTTTGTATGAATGTTGATAGTGAGGTGTTGTTTTGATGTATGTTGATACTGAGGTAGTTGTGTTTGATGACTGTTGGTACCAAGTAGCTGATGTTTGTATGAATGTTGATACTGTGGTACAGTAGTTGATATTATGTTGATTGTTAATGCAGAGGTAGTTGATGATTTAATGAATGTTAATTTCAAGGTAGTTGATGTTTTGATGAATGTTTATACTTGAATTAGATGTTTTGATGAATATATGCACTAAAAATAATTGGTAAATAGTTTTTGCTTTGCATTTTAAAGCATAATGAACAAAATGTATATTTTTAAGTCACTGTTACATTGGGCATGGAAATTCCTCAAATAAAAATCTGCATACCTTCTCTATCTGTTCTAACTCGAATAATATCAGCAATTAACCATCTTGTTGCATTGTTGACCAAAGTTGAAATGTACAGACAAAAAATACTTGTTAAATATAGACATATATATATTAAAAAAAAGAATGTATTGTTCTTTCAGTTGCAGAATTTTCATACTGTGTGTTTTGCTGATGAAACAAAATTGTTTTGCTATTTTTCTTAGCCAAAAAAAAATAGTTTTTATATTTATATTTGTAGTGTTAGTTCTATTTTAACATCATAAATTGATAAATAAAAAATATTTTTGTTAGAAATTCTGTTTGTTCTGATTATTATGTGCTTTGGTCATTTACCAAATCTTTTTTTATTAGTAACTTTAGTTTTTAGCTACTACAGATAATGCTATTTTTTAGCTTAGAATTTCTGACCATTTAATTAGACAGCTAGAGTTCTTTGGTGACCTCTAGGTATTAACTGCAGATCTGTTGGTTAGAAGAATTATTTGGTGACCTTTAGGTATTAACTGCAGATCTGTTGGTTAGAAGAATTATTTGGTGACCTCTAGGTATTAACTGCAGATCTGTTGGTTAGAAGAATTATTTGGTGACCTCTAGGTATTAACTGCAGATCTGTTGGTTAGAAGAATTATTTGGTGACCTCTAGGTATTAACTGCAGATCTGTTGGTTAGAAGAATTATTTGGTGACCTCTAGGTATTAACTGCAGATCTGTTGGTTAGAAGAATTATTTGGTGACCTCTAGGTATTAACGGCAGATCTGTTGGTTAGAAGAATTATTTGGTGACCTCTAGGTATTAACGGCAGATCTGTTGGTTAGAAGAATTATTTGGTGACCTCTAGGTATTAACTGCAGATCTGTTGGTTAATTTGTCTGTGCATACAAAGTGGACTGTATGGCCAAGCCATCAATACTTTATTTTTTTCTTCTTCCATTAGAAGTGTTTGAAAATGATATTGTCTCACTCTTTGCCTATTCTTTTTTTTTTCAAACACAACACAGTTTTTACTTTTTAAAATTTGTAATAATAATATCAATTAAATTAAGTTTACTTTTTTTTTTTTTTACTATTTCTCTTTGACCATGAGTGAATGAGCATAAAATAAATTTGGCCATACTGGTCCAGATTGAACATTTGCACAAAGCCTGAAACTAACTTTTAATGTAATAAGTTTTTTACCTTTACTTTCTATCTGCTAGTTTGAATATCTTCTAACAATTTCCTGTTCATTTATCTCATTAAAATTAAAGCAAATATTGAAAGAACTTTTTTTGTCTTTTTCAGTTATTGTCATTGCATTTGCACATTTTTGGTAATTTATGTTATTTAACTAAGGTATCTTTTTTTTTCTATATTCAGTCAATCTTACCCAGCAAACTTTTTAGTATCATTATCATTGAATTTCACCAATAAGGTGTATTATTACTGAACGGTGTGTCGAAGATCACATTCTTCGACTGCACAAATAGGTAATAAATGTTTCAACCAAAGCAGCTATTCCTTTATTGACCATAGCCACAGCATAATGGACCATGGCTTCACCACCATTGACCAAGGCCACACCAAATGGCTACACCATTATTGAACCATGGCTACACCATTATTGGACAGTGGCTACACCAGAATTCACCATGGCTGCACCATTATTCACCATGGCCACACCAGCATTGACCATGCTACACCATTATTGACCAAGGCTACACTATTATTCACCATGGCTACACCATTATTGAACCATGGCTACACCATTATTCAACATGGCTACACCATTATTGACCATGGCTTCTGTTAAGGGCTGTGGCTCTAACATTAAATGACAAAGTTATTGTGGCTAGTGAATTAATGACCATGGCTAATTCTGCTGTTTACATCAAAGATAGCTAGCTGTAATGTTAATGACTGTCTACGCTACGCTACGCCAACACTGGCTGTAACTACCCTACTCATGACTCAAAGAACAAAAAATCAAGCTCTATTTAAATAATTTTCATTTTATTTGCTAGCTGTTTTAGTATAAATATTAGCAAAAATGTAGGAAGCTAATAATTGTATTTAAAACTAGTTATATGTGATGATAACTGAATTGAGACAAATATACATTGTTCGAGTATTTTTGGTTAACTTCTTTTGTAAAGTAGTAGGCCTACTGTTGTCCAACATCCCACTGCATATCTTTAGCTGTTTTATTTTACCGGCCACCTGGATTGTTTGTAATTATCTGTAAGCAATTTAATTGATCTGATTCATTTTCAAGTCCCATTAACAGAATTATCGGCTCATTTTTCAAGTTTAACCCCTTCGAGTTACAGAAATCAAGGGCTTGTTGGATAAGTTCATTGACATCGTTGGTCCAGTTACCGTCCCTGATTGGGGCATAAATGGGGATGATTGCCCTGGAAAACAGAGAGAAATGAAGAAAACACAATAAATAACTACCAAAGCTTTACATTATATCATTAGGCAATTTTATAGAGAATGATTTTTCAGTTCAATTTAAGTCATATTTTGAAGAGTTGTAAACTTTTCTAATAATGCACTTACTTCAGCTTGACTAAAATAAAATTAAAAAACAAAGGGAAAGAACTCTAAAAATTAGCGATTTAGTAAACCACGTATCAGCCAGCTTCCACCACCAACTAGTCTAGCATGTTTGTTGGAATTTTTTTTTACATAATTCACAAATGTGTACCCATTGTTAAACCAATATTATAAAGCAATAAGAGTTATTAGTGGCACTGACACACTGAAGAAAACCTTAGCAATAACAGCCAATAAGAAAGCTATAGACTAGTCCTATTTGGGGATGGTGAGGGAGATGGTGGGGGAGATGGAGATAAAGAATGCAAAGTAGAGTTAGATAGGGATGCAAGGGGTTGGGGAGGGTAAAAAAAAAGTATAAAGTAAGAGTTAAACATCACGTTGTAAAAAAAGATTCAGTGGGGGCGAATAGCACGCTCAAACAGCAGGCTAATTATGAACTGGTGCACAACTTCATCTTAAGCTCTAGAAAAACGAATACTGAAACGCAAAGATTAGATTGATGAAATATTTCAAAGTTTTATCTTCTCATTTACCGAACTGTAGGTAGTCCAAACGTTTTGACTCGCTTGTATTAATGCCTCATAAATAAAAGTTATATGTAATAAAAGTTTAAGCCTTTATCTAACAGAATATGTAACGCTTACACTAATTATTATCTGTGCATTAGAAAAAACTGTTTTGTGTGTTTGAATAGTGGGGGGAAGATGGGGCGGGGGGGGGGTATGTCTATTCGGCAGCGGCTTTAAAAACGGGTTTTTAGAAAGTCAAAATGTAGCCTATCACAATTTAAAACTTCCATTAAAATAGCGTAAATACAAAAAAAAAGGTTTGTAGAATATTTTAAAGCTATTAGATCTATCTCTATAAAGTAGGTCCATTGCTAACAAAATGTACAAATAATATTATGCTATGTTATAACTGTTATAACTGTTTTTAGAATGATAGGCATAGTCTACTTTTCAACAAACTTAATGGAAATAATTATTTAAAAAAAAACACATGTTCTGTCAAAAAGACGGGAAGGGGAGAAGATTTTATTAGGCATGAATGGAATCACCTGTAAAGTAGAGACTGCTTGGCCACAGATACATTATGAGTCACCATAATGATCGGACACCTAGGTTTATATTGAGACACCAGATGAGCCGTGCGACCATTCTCAGTTATTACGATGATGGAGGAAGCCATGCACGTGTAGGAGGCGGTAACTGCCGAAATGGCCAGACTGTGACTAGCACCGACAGATTGAGGAGTTATCGTCCTTAGTTCTCCAAATATATGTTGACTGAAATAGAACGTTTAAAAGGGCTTATAGTCGGAAAACGAAAATTGTATGGAATATTTAATAATTGCATTAAAGAGTTTCATTCATTTTAAATCCAGACAGTTGTGTATATTTTTTTAATTCTTTATTAGGCCTACACCGTCTACTAAGAAGCCGGCTGGTCCAGCGGTTAGTTCACCGGACTGTCAACCAAAAACCAACGGACAGGTCGCGGGTTCTATCTCTGCCAACGACGGACCCCTGTCGCCCTGCAGGAGTTTTGGGCCTAGTGGACGTAATAATCTTCTATCTAGAAGGAACGTCTGTAAACTTATAAGATACTACAATCAATCTTTAAAGCAATTAGGCCTACACCCTAACTCAGGGGTCGGGAACCCATGGCTCGCGAGCCAGATGTGACTCTTTTGATGGCTGCATCTGGCTCGCAGACAATTAATGTTAGATTATTAAAAAATGTTTTCTTAGACTTTTTGATCTACATATTAATTGCATATCAATATTTCATTATACAAATAAGCTAAGGTTTACTGCAGCTCAGCATCAGAAGTGGTAAAGGAGATAACAGAATTATTGTACTGTTAGTGTTGAAATTACACAAAATGCACACATTTACTTGAATTTTTAGTTTTAATTTTAAACATAATGTATGGCTCTCACAGAATTACTTTTCAAAATATGTGGTATCCATGGCTCTCTAAGACAAAAAGGTTCCTGACCCCTGCCCTAACTTGTAACTTGGTGATTTAGAAATCCTTGCCCGCGGGATTGTAAGCATATACTTTGATTTCCCCTTTGCATTAAATTGTGCAGAGATAGATCTCCGAGAAACTGCACCATGGTTAGGCCTACTTTAATATTAGAGCCTTAGTCTCGGCTGACAACATTTTCAGAAAATAGGCCAACTACCTATATGTTTAAACCGTTGTACCCGTACGATAGTTATCTTATATTTGGCCGTCTGCTAAAATGCCCCCGGAACCTGGCAACCCCAGTGCTACTCGCCCGATTTCAGGAATATATTTAGCTATTAGGATTTTGATAGACCTATCATATTCTTTCATTTCTTTAACTACCTGGGCAGACCTGGTTTTGATTTAATATATTCCAGGTTCCTATTCTATTTGTTATTTATTACACCATATTCCCTTTCTTTAATTTATATATGTAAGCTTATAGCAAAGCACAACAATTATGTTGTTTTTAAACCTCAACAGGATGCACATTATTTCTTTCTTTCTGTACATGACATACACATAGGCCCTATACACATGGTTTACATATATAACAAGGATTGCTTACGAGTGAAAGACAGATTCAGCTTCCAAGCAGACTGAGCTCATGTGCAATACTGCTTCAATCGGGTACAATCCTGTTAGAGAAACATTACATGCGATAATTTACACACAAACATCAAACATATAATATATCTACTTTCGTAGACAGGCTATAGATTTAGGCCTATTGTTAAAAACACATATTCCAATTAAGTGTTAAAATATGTAAAGTAGGTAACTCGCATAAAAATATAAGCTTAGATCTAATAAAAAATATAATTAAAGTTTATAAGACAGAGAAAATACCAAATTATTGTTTCAAAATTGTAGGCCAGGATTGGGCACAGTTAAGGCCAACGCGAGCCAGACATTACTCAACGAAAAGTGGCATGTGGTTCTCAGAGCCACGTTTGCCAACCCCTAAAAAAGGCTTATTAACAAAATCATTATTTTGCCGATATTAGATAGCGCGCATTGTAAGGTAGGCTATCCATTACATTTATAATGTCCGTTACGTTTAAAGACATAAGGCCTACTATTTATATGTTTATAAGATATAATTTCTAACAATAGCCCATAGATCTAACGAAACAGTCTCTGTGGCCAAGACAATAGGATTGTTTGGCCAGCACAATGCGCAGCATCATCTTTCTTTCATGTCAGACAACAATGTAGGGGGGATTCAATTTTTTTTGGTGAAAAAAAAAGACAACATAATAATATATAGGCGAGGCCTAAGATTTAAGAAATTTGACATAGTAAAGAAAATGTGTCTTTCCTTTGGCTGATTCTCCCGAAAGCATAACGCAGTCAGCGCCATCTAGAACAGCGTTTGCTACATCGTTAGATTCTGCTCGTGTTGCCCTTGGCTTGTAGGTCATACTTTCTAGCATCTGAGTTGCACAAATGACTGGTTTGCCAAACATGTTACAGGCAGATATTAAATGTTTTTGGGCTATAAATACCTAGGAGTGAAACATTGCAAAACAAAGACTCAATAATATTGAAAAAATTTCACTGACTTAAAGTGACCTTCAACAAATGAAGTCACGCGGTTTAGGCCAACCCTCTCCCCTTCTTCACATGTCGTCTAAAAAATTCAGAACCCACCCCCTCACCCTTTTCAATATGATGCAACAAAGTTATGCATCCTACCCTCTCCCCAATATGATGCAACAAACTTATGCATCCTTTCTCTCCCCAATATGATGCAACAAAATTATGCAGCCTTTCTCTCCGCAATATGATGCAACAAAATTATGCATCCTTTCTCTCCCCAATATGATGCAACAAAATTATGCATCCTTTCGCTCCCCAATATGATGCAACAAAATTATGCATCCTTTCTCTCTCCAATATGATGCAACAAAATTATGCATCCTTTCTCTCCCCAATATGATGTAACAAAGTTATGCATCCTTTCTCTCCCCAATATGATGCACAAAAATTATGCATCCTACCCTCTCCCCAATATGATGCAACAAAGTTATGCATCCTACCCTCTCCCCAATATGATGCAACAAAGTTATGCATCCTTTCTCTCACCAATATGATGCAACAAAATTATGCAGCCTTTCTCTCCCCAATATGATGCAAAAAAATTATGCATCCTTTCTCTCCCCAATATGATGCAACAAAATTATGCATCCATTCTCTCCCCAATATGATGCAAGAAAGTTATGCATCCTTCCCTCTCCCCAATATGATGCAACAAAATTATGCATCCTACCCTCTCCCCAATATGATGCAACAAAGTTATGCATCCTTCCAGCTCCCCAATATGATGCAACAAAGTTATGCATCCTTCCAGCTCCCCAATAAGATGCAACAAGTTATGCATCCTTCCAGCTCCCCAATATGACGCAACAAAATTATGCATCCTACCCTCTCCCCAATATAATGCAACAAATTTATGCATCCTTCCAGCTCCCCAATATGATGCAACAAAGTTATGCATCCTTCCAGCTCCCCAATATGATGCAACAAAATTATGCATCCTACTCTCTCCCCAATATGATGCAACAAAGTTATGCATCCTTCCAGCTCCCCAATATGATGCAACAAAGTTATGCATCCTTCCAGCTCCCCAATATGATGCAACAAAATTATGCATCCTACCCTCTCCCCAATATGATGCAACAAAGTTATGCATCCTACCCTCTCCCCAATATGATGCAACAAAGTTATGCATCCTTCCAGCTCCCCAATATGATGCAACAAAGTTATGCATCCTTCCAGCTCCCCAATATGATACAACAAAAGTTATGCATCCTTCCAGCTCCCCAATATGATACAACAAAAGTTCTGCATTCTTCGCCTCATTCCCCAAATCAAAGAAAAGACAAAACAACTAAACAAACCTCACCATTAGCCTAGATCTAATAATATTATGTCCAATTTCAAAGTAAGCGTGTGTTAATTCACTTCTTTTTTCACCGTCGTAAAAGTAATAAAATAATTACAGTAATTACTGTAGTTAATTAAGTGAAACCTGTTAAAATTTCATTTATTTAAAGATGTAATTTTATGTGACGTCCCATTGCCTCCCCTATTCACATATCGCCACACAAATTTGACCCCACTTACCTCCCCTAGAGCGTGACGTCATTAATGCCAGACATTACTGGTATGTGGAGATATTAGGGTTATGGTGTGGGTTAGCGGGGGCAATTGTAGCGTTTCTTATATTAAAGAACATATTTTAAAAATACATGTAGTTTTATATTTAAAAAAGATTATTCTGCTTGGGTATTTATTTTCAGAGGTTCTTTCAGAGCAGCGTTCCCCAAAATGCATAACAAAACTAAAACAAAAAGTTTAGTCTAGAGGGGAAGGGGTAATGGTTGAACCTTATTTTAGCCATAGACTAGATGATGGTTGAACCTTATTTTAGCCATAGACTAGATGATGGTTCAACCTTATTTTAGCCATAGACTAGATGATGGTTGAACCTTATTTTAGCCATAGACTAGATGATGGTTGAACCTTATTTTAGCCATAGACTAGATGATGGTTGAACCTTATTTTAGCCATAGACTAGATGATGGTTCAACCTTATTTTAGCCATAGACTAGATGATGGTTCAACCTTTTTTTAGCCATAGACTAGATGATGGTTCAACCTTATTTTAGCCATAGACTAGATGATGGTTGAACCTTATTTTAGCCATAGACTAGATGATGGTTGAACCTTATTTTAGCCATAGACTAGATGATGGTTGAACCTTATTTTAGCCATAGACTAGATGATGGTTGAACCTTATTTTAGCCATAGACTAGATGATGGTTCAACCTTATTTTAGCCATAGACTAGATGATGGTTCAACCTTATTTTAGCCATAGACTAGATGATGGTTCAACCTTATTTTAGCCATAGACTAGATCAGGGGTCTCCAAACTACGGCCCGCGGGCCGCATGCGGCCCGCGAGGCCCTCTCAGGCGGCCCGCGGAGTCCTTTTTATCTACGGAAAAAATTATGGAATTTTACTTGTATTCTGCCAAGTTCAACCACCGTTTACGTGGACATTATGTTTTTACCGAATTAAAATTGAGGCGCGCAGTAGTACGTTATGTTTTCCAACCGATCACTTATACAATGCAAAACCTTATTCGCTGCTTAATATTTCTACTTTTCAAATGGAAAGGATTGAGACAAAAATAATGCGAGTTTGGAGGAAAGACAAATAAGCTTAGTGTACATTAGGAAGTTCTGAATGTGGTACGGTAGCCGAGCAGCAGCGTGTTTGACTGAAGATCCGAGGGTCCTGGCTTCGAATCCTAATGCAGGCTAGGATTTTTTCCCACGATTTGAGGGTGTCCTGGAATCTACCTGATCTTAGTTGAGGTAAAGTAAAGGCGGCTGTGCATAGTGCTGGCCACACAATCACCTAGTATGCCGTGGCCATAGAAACTGGTGAACGCTGCTTCACCGGCCCTATGGATCAATTTGGTCCGACGGGATACTTTACTTTTAAATTTTTAGGAAGGGCTGAAGGGAGACAAATTGTAAGCAAATAGAAGGCCTATAAAGGGGGAAAAGGTGTGGGGATGAAAAGTTGTTTCCCCCACTCTCAAATTGGGCACACCTTTTAAACGCGAACAATGTTTCTAGTACAAGGCCACGCATGCACGCCTTTTCTTCCCACCAAGAAGACTTGCATCAAAGCAAACATAAGGAGAAATATACACATAATTTGGAGAGTGAAGTCCGTGCAGAAAAATTAGCTAAATTACAAAATGACAATCACATCTCAGAGGACATTGTTCAGTTAATCCTCAAATGAAAACGAATCTTTAACTAAGGCCAGTTATAAAGTTGCTTACGTTCTGGCTAAAAGTGGCAAACCGTTTACAGATGGTGAAGGAATGTTTGTTGGGAGGTGGATGAGGAACTTTGCCCAGAAAAGTCAAAACAATTTTAAAATGTAGCTTTGGGTGCAAATACCATTGCTCGCCGTGTTGCAGATATGGGTGAAAACATTGTGAATGCAAGCAGGTTTGCAATTTTATGCAATTTAATAAGGTCACATGGGCTCAGTCATAGATAGTTCAGAGACATGTTGAAAGATACAGACACAGAATCGAAAGATTTACCATATTACACAGCAGTAAGATGGCTAAGTTATGAGAAAATTCTGAGCAGAGTATTTAAGTTAAGAAAGGAAATAGGTGAGTCCCTGGAAAGTAAAGGCAAGCCACAGCCATTACTGTCTGATGAAGAGAGGGTATGGAAATTGGCCTTTGCCACAGACGTAACTACAGACTAGTCATTTAAATTTTATGAACCTAAAACTACAAGGAGAGTAAAATCTAGTTTCTGATCTATACACCAACGTAAAGGCCTTCAGATCCAAACTTGTCTTGTTTTTGGAACAAGCACAGGCCAACAACTTGACGCACTTTCAACAGTGCAAGGTATTCATGGCTGAAGCAACAGCTGAGTTCCTCACGTCATTTGCATGCGAGATCATCAAAGAGCTCCAGCTGCAGTTTTATGAGCGGTTTTCTGATTTGGATTCAAAGGCAGAAAAATTGAGACTGTTTCAAAACCCATTTGAAGCAGACGTAGCAAGTTGCCCAGATAAACTGCAGCTGGAGGTCATTGAGTTGCAAGCAAATGACCTTCATATGGATAAGTTCAAAGAAGAACAAACATTTTCAAGAATGAAATACGTAAAGAACAATTTAAGAACAAACTTATCCGATGATAATCTCAGGTCAATGTTGATATTAGGGACATCAAATCTAAAGCCAGAAATTTCTGCTATTTTGCCATCCAGGAAACAATTTCACCATCCCCACTAATACATGTGAACAAGTGTAGTGCACCAGTGTGTTAATAAATAATAACTGAACACAATAATATTAAATAAATAATTATAAACAGCGTCCATGTTTTGATTCTTTTAAATTTGGACCTCGAGTGGCCCCCGAGCTGCTGTTTGATAGTTAATGCGGCCCTCGGGCTGAAAAGTTTGGAGACCCCTGGACTAGATGATGGTTCAACCTTATTTTAGCCATAGACTAGATGATAGATGTTATTAGTCTAGAAAAATGGTGAGGAAAAAGGATGTAGGTGGGTATATCCGTTAGATCTATATGTGAACTGGTGACCAGTTTACGGTGTATTTTTGTGTTTTTTTTACTATACCAGTTTACGGTGTATGATTGTGTTTTTTTGCTATATATTCTTTGTTAATTACTAAATTCTGTACCAAAACTTGTCCGTTTTGGGTAAATAACTTTGTTAACGATTATTGTGAGGGAAGATGGTTATTAGTAATTAGTAGGAAAGGTACTGTAGTTTGTATATATATATATAGTTTGGTTAGTTAGATTGTTAATATATTTAGAGGTCTTCGTTTTACTTATAATATGAAGCACACTTTTAACATTTTTTAAACTAATTATTTTTGAGCGCCTGGTCAAGTTGCTTGAATCTGATTGGCTGTGGTTAAATGATTCGGATTGGTCTGTTATTTAATCCTATTTGAATCGGATTGGTCAGTAATAGTTGTTGATTCGCCCTAGAGGGCTATTTAATCCCCTTCCGGTCAGCAGTAAAGTCCCCTTATTGTGTGTGGTCAAGTATGGCATCTCTTTAAGTCTCGTAAGTTTTGAGTTTATTTTATAGTTCTATTACTTTCGTTGTTGAAATATGTATGATAAACTGTTGATTGTTATCTTAACTTTAACGATTTGACAGGATGGTTAAATATTATGTTTGATAGATAAGATAGTGTATAGATTTTAATGGTGCATCGATAACCTCTGAACATTCAAGGAAGCGACCATTTTTTGAATGGTTTGTTTCCGTTACTTTGTGTGAATTATATTTAGATTATTATTGTTAACCTAATGTTGCTTTTTATTTTGTTTATTCTTATGAATTAGGTCGGATAAAACCGCATATATTGGTCTTAAGTTAGATGTTATAAATTGCTAGATCTGTTGTTATATTTTCTTGGTTAGATATTCTCTCGTTTATATATTATTTTCGTTTGAGATATTCTTTTCTGTGGCTAGATACTAGATCTAGATAGTGTGTTAAGTGATGAGAGGATTTGAGTTATGATTTTTTGGCTGTCTCTAAGTGAATTAATAGTTGGTAGAGATGATGATTTATTTAGTTAGAAATGACGTTGGTAGACGATGGATTTATTTTGTTGTTGTTGATATTGATGGTTAGGGCTTATTATAATATGAATAAACTTGTTTTATGTTGACTCTTCAAAAGATTATTTGTTCACTTGATAGTTGTATACATTGTTGTAGTGTGCGTTGTTTATGTTTGTTTATTTGTGGTTTGCTGTTCTGTGTTTAGCATAGTAATTTAACTTTAGTATAGTTTAATAGTTTAGTTTAGATAGTGCTCTTAAGTGAGGTAGTCTTTAGTATTGGTTCATCCAGGTAGCTAATCCTACCTGCCTACCACAATATAGGTATGCACAACCCCCCCCCCCTTGTAATAGATGTAATATAATATGTAAATATGTAGATAGGTAATGGTGTTTTATAATACAAAAACCCATACCTACTTCGTCTTTCTACAAACCTTATAATAACACTGATACATATATATGTTACTTATAGAAAAGCAAGACCCTATACGGTCACACCTCGGTTTTAGTTGACTTCTGTATTAGCAGGTTTCCTTTTTCATCGTTATTTTTCTGCAAATTTTCCACGGTTTTCGTAGAATTTATAGCTTATCCTATAGCTCAGCGGTCGGGAACCCATGGCTCGCGAGCCAGATGTGGCTCTTTTGATGGCTGCATCTGGCTCGCAGACAAATGTTCGATTATAAAAAATATATTATTTTTTTTTACTTTTTGATCTACATATTAATTGCATATCAATATTTCATTCTACAAATGAGCTAATGTCTACTGCAGCTCAGCATCAGAATAGTTCAGAGACATAATTATTGTACTTTTAGTGTTTCAATTACACACAATGCACACATGTACCTGAATTTTTAGTTTTAAACATAATGTATGTCTCACAGAATTACTTTTCAAAATATGTGGTGTACATGGCTCTCTCAGAAAAAAGGTTCCCGACCCCTGCTATAGCTTATTCTATCCTAGTGCCAAAAGACCAATCAGGGCTTTGACGGATGAAAGTGAAGTTCAGTATGGAGGGGAATTCCCCTTCCAAACATTATATCTGCACATCTCTCGCCGCCTTCTTCCATAGGCCTACGCTAAACCGAGTCTACAGAAAACCAAATGCACTGTTTAATGTTCATGTATCATTGTATATCATTTACGCCAGTTTTTTTTATATCCTTTTCATATTGGTTTCTTATTGTATTTTTAAAAAGTATAAAACACTATATTTATTCTCTATAGGCCCATAACGTGTTTTTTTGGTATGTATTTTGGAGTGACTAGAAGGAATGAATTGGATTTATATTGATTCATATTAAAATAACTGCCTATGTTTTCGTCTGTTTCGTATTTCGCCGAGTGTTCATGGATGGAATATCGAGGATTTGACTGTACACGTCAGTTAGTCACAGTACACAAATTAATATAAAAGTAAGCGAATCTGGAAAAAATATTTTGAAGCTGACGAAACGGGTCTCGCGAGCCGGGGCAAACCATTTTTCGCTGCCACAGATGAGACCTACAGTCTACTTCACAAGCTTGTCTGTTTTAATAGAGGAAGTGTACTAGTATTTACATAAATTTGAGCATCAATAGGCATTTACAAATAGTGCTGTGCTATAAAAATGATTTAATGTAGGACGCAGAAATTCTCTTATGTTGATGGATGCATGGAAGGGCAAAAGACGGATCTAGGTGCAGTCATGCACAAAAGACGGATCTAGGTGCAGTCTTGTATGCTCAAAAGACGGATCTAGGTGCAGTCATGCACAAAAGACGGATCTAGGTGCAGTCTTGCATGCACAAAAGACGGATCTAGGTGCAGTCATGCACAAAAGACGGATCTAGGTGCAGTCATGCACAAAAGACGGATCTAGGTGCAGTCATGCACAAAAGACGGATTTAGGTGCAGTCATGCACAAAAGACGGATCTAGGTGCAGTCATGCACAAAAGACGGATCTAGATGCAGTCTTGTATGCACAAAAGACGGAAGACGGATCTAGGTGCAGTCTTGTATGCACAAAAGACGGATCTAGGTGCAGTCATGCACAAAAGACGGATCTAGGTGCAGTGTTGTATGCACAAAAGACGGATCTAGGTGCAGTCATGCACAAAATACGGATCTAGGTGCAGTCTTGTATGCACAAAAGACGAATCTAGGTGCAGTCTTGTATGCACAAAATACGGATCTAGGTGCAGTCTTGTATGCACAAAAGACGGATCTAGGTGTAGTCTTGTATGCACAAAAGACGGATCTAGGTGCAGTCTTGTATGCACAAAAGACGGATCTAGGTGTAGTCTTGTATGCACAAAAGACGGATCTAGGTGCAGTCTTGTATGCACAAAAGACGGATCTAGGTGCAGTCTTGTATGCACAAAAGACGGATCTAGGTGCAGTCTTGTATGCACAAAAGACGAATCTAGGTGCAGTCTTGTATGCACAAAAGACGAATCTAGGTGCAGTCATGCACAACGCGGTAAGCACGAGCTACAGTGGGATCACATATCCAAACGATCAAGAGTTAAGCCTCCTCTTCACTTCACTTTCAATTTGCCGGAGTCGCGCACGTGCGGGATAGACCCCACAGTTGGAAAACGCAATTGCCCCACTGATAGGATTGCCAACGTTTTTAAGACGGGACTAGCATATTCGGCGTGCGTTGAGGCTTACACTGATGGGAGCACAATCAGTATTAACGAGAAGCGAGCTGGATACATACTTCTTGAGCTGTACCCTGGATGGTAACTACCCGGAAAGTAGAGATGAAGTATGAAGTAGAGATGGAAGCCATTGAAAGTGCCATCAAGGCAATCGGGACACATTTTGAAGATGGGTCTACAGCAGCTCCAGTTGAAGTGTAGTGGGGATTACGTCTCGTCTAGTGGTAGGGTTTAAACCCGCTTTATCACGTTGACATCATGAAAGCTTACCTAACGACCAGCCAGCCAAAAGTTAAGCCCGCCACACCCTCCACCATAAGCCCACTATCAGCTACGGATTAAAGGAGTATGGGGGTCTGACATATTAGCCAACACAGATGCTAAGTAATCTAGGAGACTCTATAATATGCCTATGTACAAGTATATATTAACTCTATAATATGTATATATTAACTCTATAATATGTATATATTAAAATAATTATGAACATTCTTTAGAGTGAACAAACAATAAGTCGTCGAGATAACTCCAATGTACCTTCTCTGGTGGTATTTCTATCCCCATGTCACCTCTGGCTACCATCACACCATCACATTCTCTCAGCACATCGGGGAAATTGCGAATGCCTTCAAAACTTTCGATTTTTGCAATAATCTTAATGTGCTTTCCTTTCTCGCCTAATATTTCACGGATTTCTCTGATTCCTTTACCATCTCTGTAGATTAATTTGTGAATTTGTTTTCAATTAATAGCACATCTGAATGCATCGACATACTCATTATTGGTTAGTTTTGAAAATGAAATTTATTTAGTATAACTAAGAAAAAAATATACAAACAAATTTAACGCATATATTGATTTTCTTCACACTAATAATTCGTAATCCGCTCAGACGAACACAATAGCAGACGGCATATTTAGCAAGGATGTGTGGATGTTTATGGGTGGAGGGAAGGGGGGGGGGGAGATTAACACAGAGCAATGAATAGCGAAACTAGTGGTTTAATTGGGGTATATGGCATTCATCTATAAAATAATGTATTTCTTTTGTTATTATATCAACACAGGGTGTGCATAAAGAGGATTCTGACTAAAAGTGTGCATTGTTATACTTCTGCGAATCTAAGATACAAATGTACTATCTTCAACCAGATGTAAAGTTTTATACAAAAAGGACTAGTTTGATAGCAAATTTCAGTTGAAAATTAATGTTTCCATTATTCAGTGAACTGCATTCTTTATATTAGGCCTAATAAACGCGAGCATCGTTTCCTGTGACTTTAGTTGCAGAGAGAGTGGAGAAAAGTAAAATCATTATTTTTAATGTTAACTAAATAAATAAACCCACTAAACTGGAAATAAAGTAGCACACAATTTCTTGTTTAATTTTTTTTGTAATGAAAGACAATTACGTTTCCTTTTAAATAGAAATGTATGAGTTTATTGTCAGAATAAAACAAACTCAATTTATAAACAAATAAGATAAATGAAAAGACTTGTCGATGGCGAGCAAAACATAGCATTATATGGTGTAACTGACTTTTGCTTTTTTCCAGAATGATAGGCCTATAATTAAAAATTAATTTCTTTTAATAATTAATGTTTTTCAATGTCATGATAAGAGAGAAAAAAAAAAGGTTCGGTCATTAATATCTAGCTTCGTTGGGCAGGGCACGTTCTCCGAATGCCAGACCGCCGTATCCCAAAGAAGCTCTTCTATGGCGAGATACATATACGGTCAGTGAGCTCGCGGAGGTCCGAAAAAGCACTACAAAGACACCCTCAAATCATCACTTAAAGCGTTATGTAATAAAGACGAGTCCTGGGAGTTAGCAGCCAAAGACCGTGCCTCATGGCGCCCAGCAGTCCGTAACGGAGCAGCACTAAGCGAAGAGAACAAACAGATAGCAGCTGAGTTCAGGAGGCAAGCCAGGAAAGACCGTATCCTATAGCTCAATGTTGACGTTCCGACCTTCCCCTGTACGGTTTGCCAACGTACGGTACGTACCTACCGGGCAAAGATAGGCCTCATTAGCCACATGAAAACCCATCGAACAGCAACTCCCCAAACTTCCTAGGATGAAAAAAATGGTCATCGTCGATGACGACGGACGAATACAACAGCTTTGCATCAGTTATGTACTTACTGTATAAATGAAGCAAAAACCATATCCACATTTTGATCAAGTCCAAATAGCAAATCTTGTTTATCTTTTCCAGATACGGCTGGTAAATCTATTGGTGTATTCGGCAAATTGCAACCCTGAAATATGTCGTCTTTAAATTGAATTTAACCTACGTATTACTATGACACACAATTATCAGCCTACTTTTCATTAGAACACACAATTATTAGCCTACGTTTCATTAGAACACACAAATAGCGGCCTATTAGTTTACGTTTCATTAGAACACATAATTATTAACCTACGTTTCATTAAAACACACAATTATAAGCCTACGTTTCATTAGAACACACAATAATTATTAGCTTACGTTTCATTAGAACACATAATTATTAGACTACGTTTCATTAAAACACACAATTATAAGCCTACGTTTCATTAGAACACACAATAATTATTAGCTTACGTTTCATTAGAACACATAATTATTAGACTACGTTTCATTAGAACACACAATTATAAGCCTATTTTCTCATCACAACTTCTCAATAGTATTACTTATATTATTACTCACTGTCGTAACCGGTAGATCTATGTGTATAGACTACAAAATTAAAGTAATTTGTACAATGCAGATATATTCTTTTGATTCATTGATTTTATTTTATTCTGTCATCGATTTTATTTTTTCGAGAAATAGCTAATAATGTCAGTCTTGAACTGCACCCCACAGAGGATGTGCCTCCTGGTTTCTTTCTTGTTATAGATTTGATAAATAGGTAGAAAGATAAGAAAGAGAGAGACAGTGTGCGTGTGTGCGAGAGAGAGGGAGTGTGTGTGTGTGTGTGTGAGAGAGAGAGAGAGAGAGAGAGAGAGAGAGAGAGAGAGAAGATGTATATAGATAGATGGATGGATGTGTAAAAGGATGTGGGTGCTGAACATAGGTTTGAGTTTCTTCTTATACTACAGACGCCCCAATTTTCTACATAAGATTTTTGGAAAGATAGATGAAGTAAATATGACCATTAACACACGGACTTTATTTTAAAAAAAGTCATTTCTTAACAAACATCACTAGATCTACTTTAAATAAACTCATTTTAAAGACTAATAAGTGATTAATTGCCAACAGCTGAGAAGATTCACGCTATGTTAACTGCCAACTGTACCTTTTTACTCCCCAACTTCCCACCATTTACAACAATACATTTCAGGTAGTCCGATCCTTTCTCTGTCACTTTCAGAGAAATGAGGCCGTCGTCAACAAAAATGAAATTCCCTACGTTCAGAACGTTGACAATTTTCTTGTAGTCCACCCACACTGTTTGTGCAGAGCATTTCTCCATGTAGGCATCATTCACTGTAATGGTTAGTGACGAACCTGGCTCGAAGAGAAATAACTTGTTACAGAAAGTGACTAATTTACAGGGAGATGCTTTAAAGGGGAAAATATAAGAGAACATCGCTTCCTGTGGCTTAAGTCGCAGATAAAGTGGGGAAAATAGAAGTAAACATCGCTTCCTGTGGCTTAAGTCGCAGAGAAAGTGGGGAAAATAGAAGTGAACATCACTTCCTGTGGCTTAAGTCACAGAGAAAGTGGGGGAAATAGAAGTGAACATCGCTTCCTGTGGCTTAAGTCGCAGTGAAAGTGGGGAAAATAGAAGTGAACATCGCTTCCTGTGGCTTAAGTCGCAGAGAAAGTGGGGAAAATAGAAGTAAACATCGCTTCCTGTGGCTTAAGTCGCAGAGAAAGTGGGGAAAATAGAAGTGAACATCGCTTCCTGTGGCTTAAGTCGCAGAGAAAGTGGGGAAAATGGAAGTGAACATCGCTTCCTGTGGCTTAAATCGCAGAGATAATGGAGAAGATAAAAGTGAACATTGCTTCCTATGACTCTAGATCTAGTCGCAGAGAAAATGCAGCAGATATTGCCGAATCAAAGTGTGTTTAATTCATCTCATTAGGTTATTGTGCTGAACAAGCAATAGCTTTGCGACCTCTGAACTCTGAATAGGATCAGTTCCATTAATCGATTTTATCCAATTTAACATGATTTTTTTAAAAAGTAAGTCTTATGTGGACATGTTTTGCTAGAGCATGTTCTCAATACTAATTTAAAATGTGACCAGACTGAGTAGAATAGATCTAATAACTGACACCTGATAATGGATGTATGATTCTGTAGGCATATGTTTCAGATTAAATATGGACATACTTGCAGGAACAAAAATAGCAATAATATTCCGGACGTAGATAGTTACCTGGAGAAATTTAGTGACAGTGGGGGAAAGAGAGAGAGAGAGATACAGACAGAAGGAGAAACAGAGAAAGTGGAAGAAAACGAGAGAGACCCTGAGAGGCAGTGAGAGCAAGCGCAAGTGAGATAAAATATATATAGAGAGAATAGAGCGTTCTTAGTGGGCGTGGCTTAGGTTTTTAGTGACGTATTTGTGTAAATAAAGAACCCACTTGAGGTACAAACGTAACGTGGTGAAAGTGAAGTACTTCTTTATCATGCAAAATTCACATCTGAATATTGGCTATCCTACTAAAAAATAAGGAGGTAAATAGTAGTACTGTAGATTAATTGATTAATGTGATTAGGCTAGGGCCGGCTAGACCTTTTTACACTTTCAATTTCACTTTATAGGCCTACACTTTTAATGTTTCGTAGGCTAGACTACGATGTCAAGTGATATTGTTGGTGAATAGGCTATCTAGTCAAGTCACTATTAGGCTCACATCGTCTATGATCTATGTCTATGATAATAATAAAATAGCCTATTTTATTTAACATACATGGAAGAAGATGAACAACGGTAGGAGGAAGAGTGAGAGACAAATAAAGACAAATAGAACAAACTACAAAAGTTAAAGTGAGTGGGTATGGGAGAGAGTCAGTGAGAAGGGGTGAGAGAGAGTCAGTGAGAAGGGGTGGGAGAGAGTCAGTGAGAAGGGGTGGGAGAGAGTCAGTGAGAAGGGGAGGGAGAGAGTCAGTGAGAAGGGGTTAAAGAGAGAGTGACGGACAAAGAGAGGGAGATATGGAATAAGACAGGGAGGTAAGAAATTGAAAGAGAGGGTACTACTCGTCTAGTATCACCTCTCTCCTTTATATTCCCCCTTTCCCTCCCACGTCAACTCGCCTACTAGCATACCTGTCTCAACATTGACTTCGGCAGAGGCGCCTCCTTCCAAGAGCCCGGTTCTTATTTCAGGCCCTTTTGTATCAAGTGCTATTGCCACAACTGAGCCTTTGGGGAGCCTGGCCTCTGCTGCTCTGATATTCTGAACTGTGCCTGCGTGGTATTCGTAGGAGCCGTGGGAAAAGTTCAGACGGCAAATGTTCATTCCGGCTTCCATCAGTTTTATCAGCATATCAACCTGTTGTGTAAATAAAATAAACGAGTAGATCTATATTTCATAAGTCTTTCTAAAAACAATCATGTTTTTTTTTAGAACATAAGTCATTCAAATATAACACTTTGAGCATCGTATTACTTCAAATTCCATACTGTTATCGTTCTTTATTCCTTTGCTTTTTCTGTTTCTCCTAAACTTGTCTTCTTCTATATTATTATGGCCCTCTATATGATGATGACTCTTATTACGACTCGTTAAATCGGATTCAATGAATATAGTTGTATCTTTATTAGAAGTCTCTAGATTCTGCTAATCTGTAGCCCAAGCTAGGGGTTCCTTGACTGACAGGTCTATGCAGCAATGTAGTTATATTCGTGATAATTATCTTCAACACCTTTCTCAACAATGATAGATCAAACAACTCCAGTTGTTGAATAAACAATTTTATTTAAATTGTAGACTCAATATAAACGATCAATAAACTTCATCAACTGATGGCAACATAAGTTTCAATACAATGGCATTATATGTACAAGTATGAATATAGCGACTTCACTCGACAAACTTCTGAACTGAACTAACTTTAAGGAGGTCGGGACTTTACAAAGAAAACTATCATCGAAGATTCTACAGGGTCTTAATACGCATTTTAACCTCTTTCTCTATAATTACTACGATCCAGAATTATCCTCCAATTTCCACGGGATTTGAACGAATTATTTTATTTAAACTGCCCTCAGGGCATAAAGGTCAAACCTTGGTCGCCTTGGACTCTGATACGCACTTGTTAAGAGGTCAATGCCTTACTACGTCATTCATTTATGACCGATATTCGTAACATCCCCCCCCTTCTAAAGTTTTATAATTATTTCTTTTACATTTGAAAAAATGTTAATTTTAAGGAATAATTATAAAAGAAAATATTCCGGGGAAAACAATACAGTTCAATTGGCGATCCCAATAATTCAATCGAACTGATAACAATAACATAATAATATATGCAATATAAATTCATCTTATCAAATGGCTTAACTATAGTCATTCAATCATTCAATTTTTAATTCAAAACAATGGACAATTAAATTGTTTATCTAAATCTTGTATACAAGAAAAATACATAATCATTCTTAATAGATATAATATAATACAAGTTAATAACTTCTATTACATGAACATTCCACGTTAATAAAAACCTCTCTCGTCCATTTAATTATAAACTAATATCTTTTACATTTGTAATCAAACAACAAAAGAAAAATCACTTAATGTCTATTCAGACACGACTTATTTTTTTCATAAGCAGAAAAAAACAAACGCTCTTGATGAAAAAAAATACTACTAGGCTTGACCTAATTACACAACAACACGATCATTTTCTCGACAGTATTTTTTTTTTCATGTTTGTAGGCTGGACAACATTAGACAACTGTCTGTGACGCGACACAGAAATTGAGGTCAATTCCGCCTTTCTCTCTCTCTCTCTCTCTCTCTCTCTCTCATTCTCAATTGATTTTAACAATGTTGACATCGCTATGCAAATTTACCTCATCACAGCCTAGGTCAAAAAAATATTGCTACGCGATTAAATAGTTATCGTAACTAAATGAGCATTATTTAACAACCATTATCTTCTCAAAGTCAAATTCATTTATGTTATTTTAAGAACATTAAACATAGTCTGTTCACGAATTAAAATAGTTTATAGACAATTTCATTAAAAATATTTCAATCTTTCATTTTACCATGACCTTTCGACGTCATTATTTTCTTTTTAAAAGAGTTCACATCGTAGCAGTTTTGAATTGAAACATTCTATCTTTCATGCAGACATGGATTTACTTAAAACAAATTGGTTAATTTACTTAATTAACTATCAATTAAAGCAGATTATATTATCTTCATACAATCTTAGTACTACACAGTAAGTACTTATTTTCTTTAGATTACATCAAAGACATTTCAAATACAATATTATTGAAGTAGAAAAGAGTTAAGCATAGGCTACTATTAATTTTTTTTTTCAGAGAGAAATCAATGTAACAATTTATGTACAAAACAACTGCTAGTTTTGACTGTTGTGGTAAAACATTCCATTTCCAATCTTTTCAGTGGTGTACATTGCTCTTTTCCATTTTCCACAAAAGGTTTTATTCATAGGTTCTAGGTTCCTGTTACTTTCACAGTGTTCAGGTCTACCCAGTCTTTTGCTTGTCAATACAATTCATTCAATCTATTTTAACTAATACAGAAAAAATATAGATTAGTTTTACAATCTTGACATGAAATCCTTAATTAATCATACATTAGTTGAACATTGGTGTGTCAACATTATAAATTCTCAACCATGACATTCTCAACCATTCTGGTTTACAGTGTCAAGTCAGTGGCACATATCCTAAATTTATACAAAACAAGGATAAGTTTTATTTTACATTAGTTTCACTTCTGGTCTGCTTTTCATGTAACAGTATCCTAAAAGTGAAAAATCAAATATAATACAATTCTTGGAATTCTTTTTAGTCATAGTTCTGTCTTGCTGCAACTATTTTTACCCTACATTATCATACATTCAATGATAATAGAACAAATGAATAAATTCACATAGAAGAAATTTGCATACTGACTCAGTGCAATATTTCAACAACAGTACATGATAAAATAAATTTCCATAGTACAATCATAAAACATTTCTCAATACTTTAGTGATAGACAAATTCTCTTTTCTTAAAACCATTTACATCTTTTTCAATCAAATTATCCTCTCTGCCAAATGTTTCAATTATCATTTCCAGAGATTCTCAAACATATCTTATAATCAGTCCACATTTATAATGTCCTCTGATTTAGAAACCAATTCTGCGGATAAAACTGATCTTTTTCTCTTATAGCAATTATTTTAAATGCTCAACCTAACAAGTTTGTTTAGAAATATCACAATATAATGATATCTACTCTAACAATACTTTTACTCAGTCCTTTTTCATCACAAGTAAGGGATTAAGTTTTAAAATAGTAAGTTTGGTAACTAACTATCAGTGAATTTGTCATTCAATTCATCCTGTACTCCAGGCATAAATTTTACAATTAAGAGTAACAATGTTAACAACATCAAGCTTATTCCAATTGTTTTCAGAAGGTAAGGCTTCATCATTTTCAAATGATATAATATTTTTGCCTTTCTTTCATCACACAACAATGGCATCTGCATGTGAGCAGTGTACAATTTTTTTCTCACAAAAACAGTTATGTCAGACAAAAAATTTATGTACTTATCTAGGTACTTGCTCAGCCCAAGGAGATCCAATTCGGTCTGCCATTCCTCTTGAAGTAGTTTGAGTGGTCCTTGGACAGTGGGTCCAAAGATTGGTCCATAGGCTCCTCGACTTTCCGGATGGGATTCAGTTGACATCTCCTGCTCCAGGCATAAGTTCTTTAGTACTGGATTGAAGAGTTCCGAGGCGAAGTTGGTCCTTCGATCTGTCGGTATGGATTGTGGTAACCCATAGCTTTTGGTAGTTTCGGTCCAGTTCTCAGCACTCGTTTCTTCAGTGATGCTCCTTAAATCTTCATCTGTACCGGCAACTGCAGGTTTGCATTGTTGTTTGTTTATGCTGTGGTCTATCTGTTCATAGACATCAGTAGTAGGAGTTTCTTTCTCGTCGACAGCTTTCTCATGCAACTGTAGCAACTCTGGGTCTACTTTCTGTTCAGCAGTCAATTCATTTTGTGATGACTTCTTTGATTGTTCATTTCCTTTCGGACAATCTTCAATCATGGAGAAAATAGTAGTATCTAGTTCCACTTCTTCTTCCTCTTTCTTCTCTCGTGGGAGAATTTCTTCTTTCTTTTTCTTTTCTTGTGAGAGAATTTCTTCTTTCTTTTTCTGTGGTGTCATACCATTTATGACATCACCTACAGGACAAAGTTCTTTTTCTTTTCCTGTCTCCACAATAGGACTAGGGTCTGGATTTTCCTTTACAATCAGTTCAGGTCTCACCCTCCCTTTCGCCAAATCATTTGCTAGGATAACAGATATGCCCTCAACAGGAAGTTTTGATATTACTCCAACTGTCACATATCCTGTCACCAAGCCAGATGCGAGGTATATCCTATGTAGAGGTATTTCTTCTTTCCATTCAAAACCTCTCAATAGGACAGTCTGTCCTGTCAATGTATTATCATTCAATGGTAATACATCTTTAAGCAGCAGTGTTAATGATGCTCCTGTGTCTCGTAATATGTTTACGGACTTCAGTGGTCCTTCCTTTTGTAAGGCCACACAACCTTCGCTAATGAACGGTTGAAAACTGCACAGGGTCTCTGTGTCAATTTTATTCTTCCCTTGACCATGACTTACGGGTGTTGTTTCATCTTTCGATGATTTCAGACTCTTGTTCGAGTCAAAAATACTTTGGTCTACTTTTTCGTCTCTGTGGACTTGGACAATTAATCCAATAGTAGCCATTCTGTATTTATAATCAGGATATTTATCCTCATTATCTTCAGTTGTAGATTTCTCTACCTTCTGACTTTTGCTCTCAGGCAAATCCACCCTCAGTGTTTCTGGTTTAGAAGAATCTTTCTTCGAATTCAGTTCGTTTGTATCTTCGCTTTCTTGTACATTTTGTATTGGTTTATGGCTTGCACACATGACCACTTTGTTAGGTCTTTTGTCGCTTCGTATACTCCAACAGTCTTCAATGCTATGTCCTGTTCTTTTACAAAAAGTACATTGGACGTTTTTGTAGACAGGTTTTTTATTAACATCATTTTGTTTCACAAAATGCTCTTTTTCACGATGTTGTTGTTGTGTTTTTTCTGCTTGCCGTTGTGCCCTATTAACATTCTTTCCATCAGCTGTCCTATGACACAATGTGTACTGTTCAGCTAAATCAGCAGCCTTATGTGGGTCAGTGATATCACGCTCGGATAAATACATTCTTATATCCGGCCTCACTTTGTTAATAAAATCTTCTAAGAGAATGATATCTTTCATTTCTTTTAAGGTGGAGATATTTCTGGATTTTATCCACTGATCCATTAACTTTTCTTCTGCTCTAAGGAAGTCTAAGTGTGTTTGGTAAGGGGACATTGTGTACTGACGGAACCTTTTCCGATAACTTTCCGGTATTTGGTTATAGGCTTTAAGTACAGTATCTTTAATGATTTCATAATCATTTAAATTCTCCTCTTTTAACAATAGAACACAATCTCTTGCCCTTCCCTGAGTAAAAGCTGTTCTGACTAATATTCCCCATTTATCTTCTGGGAACTTAAAATCTCTGCAAGAAATTTCAAAGGTCTGGAAGAAATTAGCTATTTCACTTTCTTTATCAATGTAGGTAGGGACTAGCTTTTTCCATCTGGCCATCTCTACATCATTATGAGATTCTTTTTTAGTAGCTCCTATCTTTGCTAGTTCTATTCTTTCCTGACTTTCTCTTTGACTTTTCTTATCTCTTTCCTGACTTTCTATTTCTAGACGTCTTTGTTCCATCTCAAGCCGTTTTTCTTCCATTTCAAGCCGTTTCATTTCTAGTTGAAATCGGAACTGTTCAGACATCTGACCTTCAACTTGATATCCCTCCGCGCTTGATTCTACTTTCAACTTTCCACTCGCAATCAACACATCTTTTATCTGCTGTGTCAACACAGTTCTGGATGGTGTAGTTTCAGTAACTTCTATCTTCAAGATCTCAGCGATCTCTTTTAACTTTTTTATTGATAAAGTTTTCAAAACTTCTTCTTCTGGATTTTCAATAAATTCCATTCTTTAGTTAAGAGATTTATAAAGTGGTAAATTTCCAACTTACGTTTTTCCAATCGGAAGAATAATTTCAGCGTTCTTAGGCTTGCTCAGTAGGTCACTGCTCCAACACACAACACAACACAACTTGAATATATGCTTCACTATACAACTATCCCGGACGAGCCCCCCAAACTATTATGGCCCTCTATATGATGATGACTCTTATTACGACTCGTTAAATCGGATTCAATGAATATAGTTGTATCTTTATTAGAAGTCTCTAGATTCTGCTAATCTGTAGCCCAAGCTAGGGGTTCCTTGACTGACAGGTCTATGCAGCAATGTAGTTATATTCGTGATAATTATCTTCAACACCTTTCTCAACAATGATAGATCAAACAACTCCAGTTGTTGAATAAACAATTTTATTTAAATTGTAGACTCAATATAAACGATCAATAAACTTCATCAACTGATGGCAACATAAGTTTCAATACAATGGCATTATATGTACAAGTATGAATATAGCGACTTCACTCGACAAACTTCTGAACTGAACTAACTTTAAGGAGGTCGGGACTTTACAAAGAAAACTATCATCGAAGATTCTACAGGGTCTTAATACGCATTTTAACCTCTTTCTCTATAATTACTACGATCCAGAATTATCCTCCAATTTCCACGGGATTTGAACGAATTATTTTATTTAAACTGCCCTCAGGGCATAAAGGTCAAACCTTGGTCGCCTTGGACTCTGATACGCACTTGTTAAGAGGTCAATGCCTTACTACGTCATTCATTTATGACCGATATTCGTAACAATATCAAATTGTGTTTGATTAAATTTGATATTTTCAGTTAGACGTCAAATCATAGGTATACTTCTTATCAACTTTTGTTCTAATTACTATTTGAATCACAATTTCTTTGACCATTTTAGTCGCAATTCTTATGACAACACCATCTCAAAAATCGTGCCAAATTTTATTTTTTTCTCCTTATCTAAAAATAATAAATTATGGTTACTTATTGCTTATAATTTCTTTTCGCCGTATTGTCCATCCCCTAATGCCCCACCGAAAACTGAATATATCAACAAAGTTTGAATACACCAACAAAGACGGAATACACCAACAAAGACGGAAAACACCGACAAAGACGGAAAACACCGACAAAGACGGAATGAACCAACGAAAACGGAATACACCAACGAAGACGAAATACACCAACAAAGACGGAATAAATCAAGAAAGACGGAATACACAAACAAAGACGGAATACATTAACGAAGACGGAATAGACCAACGAAGACGGAAAACATCAATGAAGACGCAATACACCAACAAAGACGGAATAAATCAAGAAAGACGGAATACACCAACGAAGACGGAATACATCAACAAAGACGGAATACACAAACAAAGACGGAATAGACCAACGAAGACGGAATGCACCAACGAAAACGGAATACATCAACGAAGACGGAATACACAAACAAACACGGAATACGCCAACAAAAACGGAATACATTAACGAAGACGGAATACACCAACGAAAACGGACAACACCAACAGAGACGTAAAACACCAAAAAATACGGATTACCTCAACGAAGACGGAAAACACAACGAAGACGTAAAACACCAATAAAGTCGCAATACACCAACGAAAACGGAATACATCAACGAAGACGGAATACACCAACGAAGACGAAATACACCAACAAAGACGGAATAAACCAATGAAGACGGAATACATCAACGAAGACGAGTACAATCGAAAACAAGAATCTATAACGTGGCAACCGAAATCTTGTCTACCGTCAGTTCTTTTTGTCCGAACTTTTACAGCACTAGAAAGTAAATGTGCAATGAGTCTTAACTTGGCAGAATGCCTACAGTTCGCCTACATCAGGGGTCGGGAACCTTTTTTCTGAGAGAGCCATGTACACCACTTATTTCGAAAAGTAATTCTGTGAGAGCCATACATAATGTTTAAAACTACAAATTCAAGTAGATGTGTGCATTTTGTGTAATTTCAACACTAAAAGTACAATAATTATGTTTCTGAATTCTTCTGATGCTGAGCTGCAGTAGACTTTAGCTCATTTGTAGAATGAAATATTGATATGCAATTAATATGTAGATCAAAAAATCTTTAAAAAAAACATATTTTTAATAATCAAACATTTGTCTGCGAGCCAGATGCAGCCATCAAAAGAGCCACATCTGGCTCGCGAGCCATGGGTTCCCGACCCCTGGCCTACATTGTCATTTGTTGTTGAAATGTGTGTGCTCTATTGAAACGTTTACAGAAATGCTTCCGCTGTTGCTAAGTTTCTTATGGTTTTATTTAATTTGTTAAATAAAACAAATAATTTTTAAAATCATGCAAGAGAATTGTTTATGTTATTATAATAAATGCATAGTAAGATAGTAGCACAGGAAAGCAGAATAAATGATAGTGTTCACCTCTCTAGAAGCAGGCCCGATAGTGCATATGATGTGAGTCAACCGGGTGGTAGCCGGTTCAGAGTCTATACTCAATAAAGCATTCCGCTCCAAGAAGGATGATGTTAGGTATGAAAGGAATTGGCGATCCTTCGGGATGTCCTTATTGCTTACTGATGCCATTTTTTAATCAAATCATTTTACTTCATAGACATCCTTTTAATTAGCATATGTGTAGACTACGCCTTTCCGGTTTAGTGACGTTGTCGTGCCTCATTTACACAAGTTTTGTTTTTTCCTTATAGACTTTCTTCATCTCACTGATTGGTATATAGATCTAGATCTAGGCTAGATAAGTTCGTGATTTTTGAATTGAATCGCAGCGAATCACTGATTTTGCTTCTAGTGTGGCTTAGCCTTTATCAATATTCTAAACAGAAAACCATTTTCTGTTTTTGTGACCAAGTTTAAAATAGTCTAAATTTACACTAGTGTAAATCCACGACAGTGAAACAAATAGATCTATGTAAAAATAAAAAATAAAATCTTTAAAGTCACTTCACTTTGTATCATTAGCAGCAACCAACTCCGAGGTCAGTAATTGCATGAAGGTCTAAGGCCACATTAAAATAGTTCTTACTCAGTTATCTGAATACTTGCTTTGTTAGCCAATTGGCTTTTTACTCCATTCAAAGAAAAAGTTGAGGAGGGCAAACGAGTAAGTTTATTAGTGTCTTATAGGTCCAAGTTTAGCATTGCCGGGGATAAGGGTGGGAAATAAGCACCCACTCCTCTTGCGTCTCAAATAGCTCTGCTAACCAAAGTCCAACTCCTGGCCTTCTCGAATAACTTGAAACCAAGTCGGGCGGATCATGTTTCAACTAACAGAAGGCGGGCCTTTTGCGCCTTAAAACCAGCAGCTTTGGGCAGTAAAAGTACCCGTCGGACCGAATTGATCCATAGGTCCGATGAAGCAGCGTTCACCAGTTTATGTGGCCACGGCATACTATGTGATTGTGTGGCCAGCACTATGCGCAGCCGCCTTTACTTTACCCCAACTAAGGTCAGGTACCCATCAGAGCTGGGTAGACTCAGGGACACCCTCCAGACCCGGTAAAAAATCCTAGCCTGCACCAGGATTCGAACCCAGGACATTCGGCTCGCCAGTCGAACGCGCTGCCGCTCGGCTACCGTGCCCCATAGCTTTGGGCAGTAGGGGCTCGTAAACCTTGATCTGGTAGCTCATTCTTCAATGAAGGACTTGACTAAATACATCAATTGAAACTCTGTCATCTTTTTGTAATTCTTGTTAGTGATGTTTTAAAATTGTATATGTAGTTAAATTGTGGATTCTTTCATCGATCCTAACGGGGTCTCGACAATAATATGAAGAAGAAGAAGACGGATATCAATGTCTGCAAGGGCTAGACGGACAGGAAACTTTTTCTCCAAATTTTAATCATATAGAAACTTATTCTTAAAAAATGTAATCATTTGAACTGCAATGTAAATGACCGATTTTAAAACAGTTTAGTTTAATGAGCCCTTTGTACACATTTATATATACATGGAAACAGGGCCGTATTTAGGATTGTGGGGGCCCTGTTCCCAAATTTATGTGAGGGCCCCTCCCCTGCCTTCCGACATTGCTGTGTTAGCCTATGTACAGTGTTATTGATGCTGTATGGTAACCATTACCGGTAACCCACTCTGTCTGACTCTGACTGCCGATTTGGCGAACAAATTAACCTTTCACTTCATTTAACTTCAGTTGCTTGTTTGAACACGTATACATGAGCCTACAGTGTGTCAGTGTCAGTTTACAATCATGTGCGATTTCTCATTCACATTAGATTTAGATATAAATTTGTTGCAGTATTTTCTAGTTCAGTTCAGTCTCTGACTCGACAGTTACATGCCCGCTACAGTCTTTATGATTCATTCTGATCTGAGCTTTAATTAGTAATGTAAAAAAAACATGTTTTTTTTTATACTTCTGTTATATTTTATGCCCATCAACTAAAGAAAACATCAGTTAGACCTATACTAGAATTTACATCTTCTGTATAGGACTCATCAACTAAAGAATCATTTAAAATACTAGAATAAATTCAGGGTCAGGAAAATACAGGCCTTTGTTAACACTTGCCTCGGAAGAATCCTTAGGATAAGTTGGCCACAAACCATTAGTAATGAAGAACTTTGGCAAAGAACTAAACAGAGGCCTGTGGAAGAGGAAATTTCCCAAAAGAGATGGAAATTATGAATTGGCCAAACTCTCAGTAAACCGGCATACAGTGTCGCTCGGCAAGCGCTCACTTGGAACCTCCAAGGCAAAAGGAAAAGAGGTCGGCTGAGAATCACCTGGAGGCGCGCTATGGAAATTGATGTTAAAAAGCTAGGGCTTAACTGGGGTCAGATAGATAAATTGGCCCAGGATCGGGATACCTGGAGGAAACTTGTTGGCGGCCTATGTCCCGGGTGGGGCGAAAAGCATAAGTAAGTAAGAACAAATTCAGGGAAAAGATTATGCAAGGTTCATTACAAGTGAATATTCACAACTGACAAGTGTATGCATAATACTGATAATTAAATCACTAAATGTAAACATATTAGTGGGAAGAAGAGCAAAGTAGTAATAATAGGCCTATAGAAAGCACAAAATTCTTACAGAAACACAACACAACATTAATCTAATACAATAGGCCTACTCATAGGGATAAAAACACGTTCCTTATTTCATATACAAGATCAAACCCACATTAGTTATCTTACTTCTCTAGTGGCATCAGACATGGAAAGGACTGAAAAAAACTAGAGAACCAACAACAATAATTTAAGAGAGATTATATTTAGTTTTTTTTTTTTACTGTAATCTTTGTACAATTAAACACCGAATACAAATAAAGTAGGCCTACACATTCACTAGTGTCAAATAGTATTTTTAGAACGTATAACAGTTTATATTGTTAACGTCTACAAATATTTTTACAAAAGATAATTAGCTTTTAGACTGTAGATGTCATAAGATTAGTGTATGTAGCATAATTCACCATTTATAGTCCTTTGTAATGGACGATGTCTGTGAGACACCGTTCGGATGTCACTTTGTAATGGACGATGTCTGTGAGACACCGTTCGGATGTCACTTTGTAATGGACGATGTCTGTGAGACACCGTTCGGATGTCACTTTGTAATGGACGATGTCTGTGAGACACCGTTCGGATGTCACTTTGTAATGGACGATGTCTGTGAGACACCGTTCGGATGTCACTTTGTAATGGACGATGTCTGTGAGACACCGTTCGGATGTCACTTTGTAATGGACGATGTCTGTGAGACACCGTTCGGATGTCACTTTGTAATGGACGATGTCTGTGAGACACCGTTCGGATGTCACTTTGTAATGGACGATGTCTGTGAGACACCGTTCGGATGTCATGCTTTTTACACCCCCGACCGAGATTGCTCCCTTTGAACGGGGTTTAAGATAAGCTGTAGCACGCCAGGCATGTTATGAAGCCCAGGGGTAGGCTAAGTAAGTCATCTCCGCAGCATATGAGACGGTTTCATGTTAGGTCAACTTGCTCCATCCGCACAGTACTTTGGATAAACATGACCCTAGAGTCATTGTAGCCTGCCTCGTATTCCTGTAAACTAGTTTGAATTTGGGCCGGCCGAATGCCGCGGAGATGCCTCTTCTAGGGCGAACACATTTTCTCAACGTTGGCCTTTGAGTCATAAACTACTTACAGTATACTTTTCAGACGTCACACCACGCCCCGGCCTCATGTACCACCACGGAACAAGTCATCTTAGCTCCAGGCCCCGCAGTCAACCTACAACTCCGTCACCCACAGGGATGGGTGTGGCTGCCTACGGCGATTGCAGTTCCGTAGGTCTGACTTCGGGAACCGGTGGTTTACACACTTATCACTTAACCAGCTTTGAGGTTCATTAGTACAAAAGTGGCATTATTCACCATCAGTTTCTATATCACGTTATACCAATATGGGACGCGTCGGTCAGCACAATACGCCATTACTTACCCCACATAATATTTGAAACCTACCAGAACTGGGTACCCGACATAAATGTAAGCTCCCAAAAAAAATAAAAAAAATAAATGTAAATTATTATTGTCTTGCAGTAACAGAGATGTAGGTTATGGTGAGTAGAGAATATAATCCATAAAATATTAGATAAAATGCAATAATTACAAGTAAGCATGGGCGCCCGCAGGGGGGGGGGGGCAAGGGGGGGCACTTGCCCCCCCCTGGAAAAGTGCCCCCCCCCCCCCTAAATTGATAGATAAAAAATATTTTTTTGACTAAAATAGCCAAAAATAATAATAATTAAAACATTTATAATTAATTGTAACAACTGTGACTCCTTCCATTGTCATATCGATCTCATTATCGTTAGGGATTAATCAGGTATACCACATTGACAATTTTGATAGTGAAGCCTGGAGTTGGTTTGATTTTTGGAAAACGCGAGGATACAAAACTAGCCAAGATTTCATCGACTTGTTACCTTTTACAAAGTTTTATCCGGCTGTCAGGTATGCCTTACTAGTATTGCTAACATTACCAGCAACAACATGTACGGTGGAGCGATCGTTCAGCACATTCGTCGGCATTTTACGTCTCGAGAGACGATCCCTTTCCCTTGCAGGCCCTCATGTGGCTAAAGAGGCCAATCCTGGACGTACAGGCACGGTCACACTTGCTGCAGTTGAATGTATCGGAGGGGGACCACATTTTTCTCCATCGTCTTTTTCCTGGCGCGCTCCTCTCCCGCAAGCCTGGAACCTTCTTTGATTCCTGCCCTCCTGCGCCATGATCTTCCCACTGTTTGGGACAATCTGGAGGTGTTTCATGTCTCTTTTGCAGACATCCGCAAATCTCAGTTTTGGACGTCCAGCAGGTATCTGTCCCGAAGCTAACGTTCCATATAGAATGTCCCGTGGAAGTCGACCCTGTGGCTTTCGGCGTACATGACCTAGCCAGCTGAGACGACTGTTACTCAGAGTAATACGGATGTCTTGACACTCTGCTCTTCGTAGGACCTCTGCGTTTGAAACCCTGTACTGCCATCTTATATCTAAAATGCGTCTGAGACACCTGAGGTGGAAGGTGTTCAATTTTTTCTCCAGCCAGGAATATGTGCCCCATGTCTCAAAGCCGTACAGCAGGGTACTCAGAACGCATGTTCGATAAACTAGTGACTTAGTGGAGCGTGTAAGTAGCGGGTTCATCCAGACTCGTTTTTTTTAAATCTTGCCATAGTGCCCATGGCTTTAGCTATTCTACTATTTATCTCGCCATCTAGGAGCACACAACTTGAGATTTTGGCTTTGAGCCTGTTTAGATTGAAGAGCTTTCCAGATCTCCTTGTGTGAAGGTAGACGCCCTCCTTGCAGTCTCCATAAGCATAGTGCAGTAGACATGAGAAGAATATTCCAAACAAGGTGGGTGCAAGTAGGCCTACGCAGTCTTGTTTAACACCGCTGCGGACTTCAAAGGGCTCTGATTAAACTACACTGTGCACCTGGTTTTCTATAAAAAAAAACAGGCAATGAAAGAGAGCAGTTTTGGAGGAAATCCTATTTTTGCCAGGAGTTTGAGGAGTCCACTTCTGCTGACCATAAGCAACGTATAATGGCTTATTCATCTCGCGGAACCTCTATTGTAGCAGTCCAAGGGAGGAGATGATGTCTATAGTGGATCTGCCGCTTCCGAAACCGCACTGAGACTTTGGATAGACTCTAGATGCCAGCACCTGCAGCCTTGATAGTGCCTCTTGCAAAGATCTTACCAACTATGCTCAAGATGGAGATTCCTCTGTCTTTTTGCACTCGCTGCGGTCCCCTTTGTTCTTATATAATGTAACGAAATCTGCTAAATGGCTGTGAGACGCGTTTAGTGTGACAGCACTATGCTAGCAGTCACCGCAAGGTGTGCAATTAGTAAGTCTCTCTTCCTAGTATATAGCCTTTCCACAACAAGTCCTATGCAGTACCTCCTCGTGGTGGCGGATATACACTGGAGCTGCGAGGCTCCAGGCTGAACTGCAAGGATCTCTGGGAGGTTTGGCCCCTAGATGTGAGGCACGTCTGGTAGCACATTACGTCGTGTAAAAGCATGGCTTGGATCATAGGTTCTCCACGGGGTTATTCAACTAATAAGGAATAGGAATCGCAATGACTTTTTGATAAAGTAGGGGTCAGTATATGGTAAATATGGTGTGCGGCCGGCTGGTCCTATTGCTGGTTCACCGGACCGTCAACCCTGCTGACCGTTCAGTGTCGCCCTAACACGTTAATATTAATATATATATCAGTCCTATAACCCGTTTGAAGTCTTTAAAATTAATGTTCAAGTTATCATTTAATGGTATAGATACATAGTAATTATACAATCTGAGTAGTTATTGTAATGCTTAAAAATATACATATTAATTATTTAGTCATATAATATTTATATAATTTTCAAATACTTTTTACAGTTTATCATTTTAAAGTTACAAATTTAAACCATAAAATTTTTTTTTTAAGAAAAATATACAGAAATATTAGCTCAAATGAAACGAATTAATTATCTCCCTTTAATTAACAAATATTACCACGTTGATTCAATAGTGATGCCGAACAAGTTCTGTTTTGTGATATAACCAATTTTACTGATTATTATTTTTTCTTTATATGCATTCAATATTGTGGTATTCATAACAAGATTTAATTATTAGAGGATTAAAATAATTTACGTTAAACAGTTGTAGATAAACATTCCTGCATTATTTGTCTTGTCCATTTAAGGAGTTTATATTTAAAACATTAATAATTACAGAAATTACATGATATAGTGCTATTAAATAAATCTCTTATATTTCTAAATTAATAATACAAAAAAATTTCTTTTAGAATTAATTATAGGCCTATATATTATTATGTTTAGTTAAAATTAAATTGGGGGGCGGTGAACGGAAAAATTGTAAAAGGGGGCGGTGAGCCGAAAAAGGTTGAAAGCCTATGGCTCAGATCTACAATGTCAGATGAACATCTGTCAAGGTTGTGCATGTTGTGAGTACACAGAGACAAAGTAATCTTCAACAAAAAAGAGTTTATGGACAAAATTGGAGATTTGTTTGGTAACGGTAACAGACGACTCCAGTTCTCGAATAAAGAATACATTTTATTTTAAATTTACGTTGTAATATTGTTTGTTTAAAGTAAAAAATTTGTGTATGGTTTAAGTCTATTATATAGGCCTACATATATTGTGCTAATAAAAGATTTGTTGCTACAGTATACCCTTCATTACTACAGTGTACTACAATTACTACAGTGTTCTGTCCATTCACCATACAAATACGATCAGTAAATTAAAACTACATTAAAACATTACTAAAAATATTTTGCCCCCCCCCCTAGAAAATTTTCTGCGGGCGCCCATGCAAGTAAGAATTATCTCCCCTGCATTGTTTTTGTAATAATGAAAGACTGCGATGAGGAACAAGTGAGAATTTTTTCCTTTTTTTTTGGTGTCTAAATATAATGTATGGTAATGATTTTGACGTTGTTTTTTTTTTGTTTGTAGGGCCTACATCATGAACATTTTCATGTTCTTGTCATGTTTTGATATCAAACTGAATTTACATGAATATAATATAAAACTGTAATGTTATTGATTGATAATATGAATAAGGAGAAGATAATGAAATGTAATAATCTATATAAGAAATGTATTACCGAGAGAAAATGATACAGTCTATAATTGCTAGTTTTTTTAAAGGTAGGCCCTATGTTGTTTTTTTTCAAAGAAATGGTACGCTGTTGTTTTTTAAAACAATGTATTTTTGGAACGTGCATGTAATGGGTTGTTGACTTGTAATCTTATATTGATAAATAATGTAGGCCTATTAATAAATTGAGAAATAAGAATCCTGAATGAAGATAGAATAATTTGAAAAATGTAAAGACGTGTAGAGTCTACAACATATGGAAGCATTGGAGAGGAATGGTGTTAATATCTATGCCTCCTATCTGTCTCGCAAGACAAGGGATGCGCCTATAGGATTTTAATGAGGGATAGCGCTTGCTGTGGCTGAACAGCCCGATTCTCGAATGACATTCCCTTAAAGCATCCCTCGCATTTGAACATCAAGGGCGGGTGTGTGGAGGATGCTTTTGCCGTCCTTTTCTACCTTCTGTTAATGTGATCCCTGGCCCGTTTTGCCGTCCTTTTCTGCCTTCTGTTAATGTGATCCCTGGCCCGTTTTGCCGTCCTTTTCTGCCTTCTGTTAATGTGATCCCTGGCCCGTTTTGCCGTCCTTTTCTGCCTTCTGTTAATGTGATCCCTGGCCCGTTTTGCCGTCCTTTTCTGCCTTCTGTTAATGTGATCCCTGGCCCGTTTTGCCTCTAGGGAGGTTATCCATTGTAGATGGCCTGTCGCCAGACTCCACGAGATCCTCGCGTGCCAAGTTTGGCACGCGTGCCTTAGGTTGCCGATACTTTTGTCTAGACGGAAGGTATGGGGAACTCAAATCAACGTAAGTTTGCACAAAATGCAAGAAACTCTGATTGGGCAGCCAAATGCGGGGCTGCAACTAAACACCTTGGAGCTAAACCATCGTCAGTTGTAGACGAAATGACCTTATACGTTTACAGACGTTCCTTCTAGATAGAAAATTATTACGTCGACTAGGCCCAAAACTCCTGCAGGGCGACAGGGATCGGTCGGTGGTAGGGATAGAACTCGCGACGTGTCAGTTGGTTCCTTGGATGCTGAAGATTATCTGTAGAAAATGTAAGTCTTAGTGGTAGTTTTCTAAGTTAAAATTTAAGGGACCCGGAAAAAAAACGAGGGGTGGGGTTAATCTGACCAAAAATTTGTTATGTGACAATTTTTTTTCTTTCATGCAAACACCATTTGACTGAACTAAATTTATCACTGCTTATATCACCGACTAAACAATGTAAAGTGAATGGGTGAATGCATAGGCCTATGTAGTCTTAATAACAATTAATTATAGTTGACTAAACATTCGTTGGCAATTATTAACAAAGAGTTAATGTCCTTGTTTTAACGAAAATTGCGAATATCCGGTGAACGATAAAAACGTCCCATTGTCCAGCCCGGAAATGAAATCGAGGCAAATTGTGAAAGGATAAAAAATAATAATAATAATACGGTGTACTTTAAGTGCAATAACACTGTTTATAAATAATATATTTATTTATGAAACTGTTAACTTCACATGTTCCTTAAAGCCATATCTAAGGAATTAAGCTATACATTTTCAAGGAATATTGAAAGGTAATCCTATTTATTTTTTTTTTTTATTGTTAAATACCCCAAACAAAAAGTAACCTACTAAAAAAAGCCAGGGTCTAGTCTAGTATTCTAGATCTAGTCTAGACTAGACTAGTAACTACTAGCCTAAATTTACAAGTACAGTACTCGAGATCTAGATCTAGATGTCTAGTAGAAAGACAACAAACAACACTGAATACCTAATTTATAGTAATTTTTTCAGGACAAAAAATAAGAAATATACATATAAATATAATTATAGAAAACCCGAATGTGAATGTATATTTTAAAGCAATTAATACAATTAGTATTGAATTAGTTAGGCCTAGATCTACTATCTAGTCTATTTCAATTTCCGAATGATAGGCCTAATATTAAAATTAAAAAATAGGTTTAATAAATAGGCGAGGTGCTAGTTATTAGTACTGCTACTAGTGACACTAGTCTAGAACTAGAATGAGTAGTTTAAGCTAAAGTGCTAAAGGCCTAGGCCTAGCCAGGCAGCCTGTTAAAATGAGTGAGTCATTTCAAGCTTTTCACACATATTACATAGCCTAACTAAATATAGGCACTATAATATAGGCCCTAACAGCTAACGGTCTAACCTTTCAAGATATGCAAGCCATTTCTCCAAATTACCTCCTATTACTTTTGTAACCATTCTAATTTTTATTTTTTGAATTTAATAATAAAATGATTTAAATTAAACTTTAAAGTCTTGGTACTTGCTACTAATACTAGTTAGGCTAATAGTCACTATTAGATTAATACCACCTAGGACTATTAGTATTTACCAATATTGTATAATAAATAATAGTAAATCATGTAAATGTTACAGTTACAAGTGGACTATTACTATTAGTTCTTGTACTAATATCATATACTAATAGCATATATTCGCACGGTTGTAGACGTGCGGATAACGCCGATCAATATCCGCACGGTTTTAGTTTTAGACGTGAGAAACAACCAGAAATGTGTGATGTATACTTAAATTCACTAAAATTATGCATATTTTTAATTTAGCCTTTATTTCAGGAATTAAAAACTGACAGGCCTAATTAATAAAGGAGCGTTATCCGCCCGGTTTTGGCCGTGCGGTAGTGAGAATAACGCCGAACGTTATCCTCACGGTTGGCCTATCTATAATTCTATAATGCCGAGCATTATCAACAGACCCAAATTTTTGAAAAAAATTGTTAGAGTTAGGCTTTACTTATGACTTAGGCCCCTATATTAACTTTTAGGCATATAGGTTATTATTTAGGATCATATTCCTAGCCCTAACCGGGCCTAACCAAGACCATCGTAAATACTTACGACCCTAACAATGACTAACAATAGCTACATCAGTAGGCTATCGGCTATAGGCCTAACTCATATAACTCTAAAACTAACATCAATTTCTAATTATCACTAATTATGATTAAGACATAAGACTTATGTGATAAGTCATAAGAGTTAAGAGTCAGGCTATATAACCTTTTTGTTTGAATTAATTATAAGATAAGATTACTTTATTGATCCAAACAAATGGAAATTTGACTTGATTACGGTAGGCCTACATAAAAAAAATTATAAATTTTGTCTTTCAATATAGCCTACTTAAAACAATATAAAGAATCATTTGTACGCAAGCACAATTGACATTCGCGCACAACTCACACAACACTAGGCTAGGCTACATCACTAGGTTTTGTCACTATCATACCATTTATTTATAATAGGCCTACAAGAAAAAGTATTATTTAGGAGTCAGTTATTGTATTTTCTGGCTGACAATGAAAAATTAAAAATGGTTATCTCGTTTTACTAAAATTAAATAAATAATAAAAAAAAAAAGGTGGATGATGCTGGGGTAGAACCTGCGTGACCCTGGTTGCTAGATCGCAGTTCTTACCACTGTACCAGGAAATCTTATTCAAAATTCACAAAAAAATAGTAATTAAAGAAATAGGGAAAGATAAACTATTATGCGCATGCGCTGAGAAACCGTGCGGATATTGCTCGGCGTTATCCGTGCGGATCATTGCGCATGCGCCGAGGAACCGTGTGGATATTTTTCGGCGTTATCCACACGTTAAAACCGTGCGAATAACCACTATGTATCATTTAAATATGTAGGCTACCATTACTTGTAGGGTGACACAGTCAGCGTAGGTCTAATTACAAATACTAGAAGTAGAAAATTTAGTGTTTATTCAAGCAGTCTTTTTGCTATGCCCTTTAAATAGCCCAATTTTAAAATGAGATTTCTTGAAATGAAGTCTTATTCACAGACCTCAATGCTGAATCTTGTTAGTATACCAATTGTATGTGCCCAGCCTTATTAGCAGCAAAAAACACTAAAAGTTTATAGTATTCATAATTTTTTTATTTTGATAATATTTATTCAATATTCTATTTTATCTGAAGGACTGAAGGCATACTGCACAGGCCTACTTTATTAACTATATAAAATCATATGAAAAGGCCTAGAATTATTGCCTGGCTGATGCATATAATAAATTTGAGACATTTTCCAATAAGGGATGAATTCACTTTTAATATTTTTAAATGGAAATTTTTGTTATATAAATAGGCTACATAGAAATTTTTTTTTTCATTAACATTTTCCAACATGTTTGGTATTTGGTCTAATGGGTGTGTCAAATTATTATGGATTGAGTAGGCCTAGTCTACATACCAGTGCTGTGGAGTCGGTAGATAAATGTTCCAACTCGTTATTTTTGTGTACTTCCTACTCTGACTCCTCTGTTTTAATGCGAATGTATTTTGTACATTCCAAAGTCAACATACATGTCATTACCACAGGACTACTGGCTGGGGAGCCAACATACATGTCATTACCACAGGACTACTGGCTGGGGAGCCAACATACATGTCATTACCACAGGACTACTGGCTGGGGAGCCAACAGTCTTCTGTATTGAACAGTTTAAGTCATTAATTATAACTTTTTGTGAATTGGGACATTTAAACTTGCTTTTTATAACATTCCAATCTAAATTTAGTAGGAGTCATGGTCACTGCATTGTTTGCAGACTCCAACTCCAGTACCCAAAATTTCCTCCGACCCCCCCACAGCCCAGTCTTGAAAGATTATTGTATTCATTGGTCTTTACAACAACAACAAAAATAAATCAAAATATTGTGATATAATATGAAGTATAACAATATTGTGATATAATATGAAGCATAACAATATTGTGATATAATATGAAGCATAACAATATTGTTATATAATATGAAGCATAACAATATTGTGATATAATATGAAGCATAACATCTTTAAAATATATGTTTATAGCACACATCAGCATCTCTGGCACAAGCATCATGTGCTGAGGTAGCTTGGTGGAATGGAATCATTCTATTACTTCTAGGGTCCTGTTGTAGTAAAGTATCCCTGTTAGACCAATTTGATGCATACAACCTGTGAAGTAGCGCTCACAAGTTTCTGTGGCCATAGTATACTAGGAGATGCCTAGACAACTCTACTTTTCCCTAATGTCAGGTACCCATCAGAGCTGGGTAGGCTCGGGGACACCATCAAGACCCTTGGATCAAACCCTAGCCTTCACCAGGATTCAAACCCAGGACCTACGCCATACCAGCCAAATGCGCTGTGACTTGGCCACCTTGTCCCATTATTACTTTTAGACCATACATCAATTCTAAATTTTTCTTTAAAATGAAATCAGTTTCACTTTTAGACCATACATCAATTCTACATTTTTCTTTAAAATCAAATCAGTTTCACTTTTAGACCATGTAGTTCTATACAGGCAAGTGTAGCAGAACTAATGAGTGTCTGTGGCCATGGCATACAAGGGGCCTGTGTGGTCAGAACAATGACCAGTAGCCTTTACTTTGCCCCAACTAATGTCAAGCATCCATTATAGCTGGGTAGACTCAGAGACATCCCCGGACCCCTGGAAATCTTTTTCATGAGAGCATACAGAAACAATATATTGAATGTTATTTGATTATACCAAAAATATCAAAAGTCTTAATAAAGTAAAGTAATATCCTGAATCTGAATGTGCAATGTCTTTACCAACACCATGACATACATTATGATACATTATTGATTCAATGAAAATGTTGAGTAGCCTGCTGATTTATGAAATATTTACCTGGGAGGGAGACCAATCCAATGCAAGTTGTTTGTTTTTTTAAATAGTAAACAATGATCAGCAATAATGTAGAATGTCAAAAGTTTAAACATCGTGAAAGTTTTTAAAAACTGATTTTACTTACAGACTTGAATAGTGTGAATATTATAAACTGTATTTTGTCTATTGTTTCTACCAGAAGTTGAAAATGTTATGGTTTGCTCAGCACAACATTTATTCCTCTGGTCTGTTATGCCATGCTGTCAACAATCAGAGGGATTAGATTGTAAGGTTTGTATCTCTGATGTGTGTGGGTTTTTTCTTTTTAAGGAATTATGTTCATTTATGTAATATCTAAGCAAATCTTTTTAAATGAGATGTTTCTGTAATTTGTGCACATTCATTAAAACATATAAACAGTGGTTATCTGATAATGAAAGTTTTGACACCCAGTAGTTTAAAGTCAAAAGTATTACGACACACCTGTCCTTCATAAGAAATCCCCAAGTTGAGTTATCAATTCTTATTACAAAGGTGATATATCAGTGGTCATCTATGCTCTGTCAAATATGCCGCAATAGATAATTTTAGTATTGCACTGGTAAACTGACAAGCCAGCTTTTGTTATCTTTTTGTAGATAATTATTAATTAGTAGATGACTGTAGAATAATGAGTACCAAATTGTAGACTGTATTATTTATTTGGCTAGAGCCCACATTCAGTTGATGAAATATTTATTTATTACATTGTCTTGTAGTTATTATAATTTACTGCTTCAATCAGTAGTATCATTATTATTTCATTTTAATATTAGTTTAGTGTAGTCTAGGTTGGTCCTGTTTCAAAATATCCCCTGGCAATCTTTATATCATTGATTAGAGTTTATTTGATATATTCAGGTGTATATTTATGTTGGCTCAAACACACAGCAAGTATCGTGCTGTTATTGTGCAATTACAATTGTAGTATAAATAAAACACACACAATACTGCAACGTGAAGAACTGATATAAATTGAGTTTTGTAAACAAACGAATTATTGGTTTAATCTCAGAAACATCATTAAATTCCAAATATAAGAATGATATTTACACAAGGTTAAGAATAGCACATATTCCGTAAAATATATTCAATAGGCTATGAAAAGCATTGAAACTACTGGTAAAACAATATTCAATTCTTTGGAGTATAAATCCATAAGAAATTATATTTCAGAGCATAGAAAAATATGTCTTACTTGACGAGAGATGCCAAAAGAACTGATGTAATCTTTTTCTGATTCACATGGGTCTATGATATGGGTCGATATGATACTATAACCGAATACAAGAGAATACATTACATTATGGCTGATGTAAACAGAAAATATATAATAATATACTAGCGTGCGATGGAATATTCGAGTATGACCAACAACGTTTGAAATCGGCCATGTTGTCCGGAGATGTAGCTGGGAAAAACCCTAAGTCTTAGGTTATGAAATACTTCCTATGGTCACCAATTGTTAGGAACAGTTAGTATTCATTTAATTATGGTACAATGTATAAATTTACATTTTGTAACAAAAGAAATAAACAGTCCTTAAAAGAAGACAGATTGATATTTAATTATTATATTTCATTAAATTTTCAGGAAAAGATTTGTCTATCCAGTGATAGAATAGCAGCCATTAAAAATGCCAATTAAAGTAACTGTGTGTTTTGATTCTGTTCGTGTCACTGTGCCTTGTGGTGAAGGAAATTTCCCTGTTAAGGAACTCATTAACAAGGCCATTCATCGCTATAAAAGAGCTGTCAGCAAGGTCAGTTCTGGTAGAAATGTAGCTGTATATTTTTCATACATGTCATAGACATGTAGTATATTAGTTAATGTACACATGCAGTCTCTAATTCCTATTTGTGAGATAACTTAAACATTCTATTGTTGAGCATTCATTATAACTTATTATTAATTACTTTACACTGTTCTTCATGCAAAATTGATTTGTTTTTCATAGTTGTCTGGTTAGGAAGATTGATTTCATTATAAATAACATTTATAAAAAGAAGCATTTTAAAATATTAAAAAACATTTTTTTCTGACAACATTCAATAACTTTTTCTTTTCGGACAATATTCAAAAACATTTTCTCATCTGACAAGATTGAAAAAATACTAATATTTTTTCTTCTAACGACATTTCCTTGAAGTGACCAATGTTCTAGACCTGTCTATTTTAATTATGAATGACTTGAACTGTTGCAGGGCTCCAACCACTGGGTTGAGGTAACAAATCTGAAAACTGTGAGTGGTGGTGGTATTTTAGATCCAGATGATTTGCTTTGTGATGTAGTTGACGATAGAGAGCAGGTAAATAATATTCAGCTGTTTTACAGTTTACTAGTTTTTTAATTTTATTACTAGTCGAATAAATGTCACCATTTTGCATAGTTCTGATTTTGTTACTTATATAAGTCATGGTTAAGAATTTCCTTAAATTTGTTGTTTACAGCTCCCATTTCAAGTATGCAAACAGGGTTTGACATTTTAAAAACATTTTTATGGAAACCTTTCTTTAGCAGAAAAAAACATTTTTTGTAGAAATTTAGCATCTTTTGATAGTTGTTTCATATATTCTACCTACATCCTACATATCCCGTAGTCTGTTAGACCGTTGGGGCGCCACAGATGACATGTAAACCAGCCTCCTCCATTCCTCCCGTCTCTCAGCCGTTCTCATTGCCTCGCACAGCTTTGTACCTGTCCATTTCCTGATATTACCTTCCCAACGTTTCTTTGGTTTTCCTCTCTTTATTTTCTCTTTATTTTATCTCTTTCCCCTCGTATATTCTATCAAATATATTTGAGTAATTAGACTATTTTGAAGATTGAGCTAAAGAAATGTATAAATAAAAACATAATAATCTTGAAGACAATGGGGATAACTCTTATTTTTTTTAAGTGACTTGGTACCTTTTGAAAGTGGACAAATCAAATTATTTAATTGTATATGCACGTAAAGTGGACAAATCAAATTATTTAATTGTATATGCACGTTATGAAAAACTTATCTTGTCATCACAAAATTAGATTTTTAAGTTATCTGCTAGATACAATATCTTACACAGTCCCCCCATAGTGCTATAGATCAGTTTACAGGGTGTAAATTTAACATTATTAAATAACATTATAATAAGTTAAATTTTCTTAGAAATTGACACAGTTAAATCTCTTTTTAATACCAATATATTTTTTCTTTGCCAGCTTGTTGCTGAATTTGAAGAACATGAGGGAATGTCAGCGCAGCACATTGGTGGGGATGGGGCAAGTGCAAGTTCAACAGGCACAGCCAGTCCAGATTTTTTTACATCAGATAACATCAATGACAAATTGTCCAATGGGGCTTCATCCAATTTCACGATAGCCAACCAGAACAAAAGCATCAGTAATAACCCTGCAACTGATATTCTTGTTACGTCCGCCGACTTTCCTTTAGGTAAACATTTAATGTTAACTCAGAAAAACTCTCCATAAGTATTTTAATTCATGAAGTCTAGAAATGCACTCCAGTATTAATTTCTACCTAATTGTTGTAAGTCATAAGGACATTTAATTCATGAAGTCTAGAAATGCACTCCAGTATTAATTTCTACCTAAATGTTGTAAGTCATAAGGACATTTAATTCATGAAGTCTAGAAATGCACTCCAGTATTAATTTGTACCTAATTGTTGTAAGTCATAAGGACATTTAATTCATGAAGTCTAGAAATGCACTCCAGTATTAATTTCTACCTAATTGTTGTAAGTCATAAGGACATTTAATTCATGAAGTCTAGAAATGCACTCCAGTATTAATTTGTACCTAATTGTTGTAAGTCATAAGGACATTTAATTCATGAAGTCTAGAAATGCACTCCAGTATTAATTTCTACCTAATTGTTGTAAGTCATAAGGACATTTAATTCATGAAGTCTAGAAATGCACTCCAGTATTAATTTGTACCTAATTGTTGTAAGTCATAAGGACATTTAATGTGATTCTTTCAAAATGTCATATGTTATGGGTGTATTTAAGATGAAATAAGTTTGTCACCAGTTCTAGTGCTGTTTTTCTTTAGGGAGCAAACTTAAGGTCAGACGAGGAAGTGCACCTGATCTTAACCTTTTATTGGAAAATGAGCTTTTACAAACAACTGCTAATAAAACTTCATTACCTAGAAGGGAAAGTGTTCAGGTATTATTTCAAAGTATCTACACATTTAATTTGCTATCATTGGCTGGTTATTATAAATTATAAACAGTGCTAGATATAAAATTTGGAAAAAGGAAATGCTTAAGAATTGTTGTGTTTCTTTTCATGTGTAGGAAAGTGATGAACCATGCTCCGAGTCATCAGATGAAGATAAACAATCACTGACATATATGTATAGCTCATTAGACAGGAAAAGAACAGGACGTAATCATTTTACACGGGATGCTTTGAGAGCTTCACTCAGCAATCATCTAGAAAGACATTACTGGCAGGAGGAGCAGAACAAACAACTCAAGTCTTCCAAGAAGTCACAAATTCAGGTACCTGCTGTTTTTTTAAGCATGTCTTGTGTAAACCATGTATGGGATTTTAATGGTTTATCCAAACCACTGTCCCCACATCCATCCATCCATCCCTATGGCGCTACAGCCCATGTAGGGCTTTGGCCTGCTCCACCACCTCCTTCCATTCAGGCCTATCTCGGGCCTTCCTTCGCCAAGCCCACACACCAAGATTTTGTAGATCTGACTCTATAGCTTCGAGCCATCTTTGTCTTGGTCTGCCACTAAGCCTCTTTCCTCTTGGTCTCTGGTGATGTACTGTTCTGGCTGCTCTGCCGTCTGTCATTCTTTCCACATGGCCTGCCCACCTCTGCCCTTCTTTATCTTGGCTACCACCGTTGGATCCTTGTACAGGGCGTACAGTTCTTCGTTTGTTCTTGACCTCCAGCCATCTGTGTCTTGCACAGCTCCATATATCCATATATATAGCACTTTTCTTTCCCAGGTATTAAGCAAGGTCTCAATGGATTTTGTCATTGTCCATGTTTCACTGCTATACATCACCACTGGTCTTATTATGGTTTTGTACATCACCTCTTTGTTCTTTTTGAGATATTTTTGTTGTGGAATACATTTTGGAGGCTTTAATAGGCATGATTTCCTGCAGCTATTCTTTCTTTTGTTTCAGGTAGTATCTCATTCCTTTCATTAAGGCTTGACCCTAAGTATTTGAAAGTATCTACTCTTTCAAATGTGCGATTCTTGGTTTTGAAGTCTTCCTTATCTTCTTCCTTTGTATCATCCCTCATCAGTACCATGTACATTTTTATTCTTTCCAAGTAAGGCTATATCATCAGCATACGCTAGGTACTGTCCTCACACCATCCTAAATTTTTGCCATTGAAAAACCTAGGAGATTCATTTTATTATTCATTGACTAAAAAAAAACTAAGTTAAAATTATACCAAAATAATATAATTAATGTCAAAATTATATTTAAAAATGTGCTACTATTGCCTTTAAAGCTAATAAAAAAAATAGTTTAACTGTAATAATCAGTTGTTTTGTTACTTGAAATTGAAATATTTCTGTTGATTGATTGTAAAACTTTGTTTCAGGAAAGAGTGGGTCTATTAGAAGGACACGATGGGCATGAAGTGAAAGTTTCAAATTACTCTGACAGGTAGTCGGGTTGTTTTCATCTTTCTATCTTCTATCTGCCTTTACTGTCAACTAAATAAAAACTTTCTTGGTTACAATAGTATTTTTACAAATTTAAAACATTCAATAATTTTGTTGGAATAATATAAAAATGTATTTTTTTTTAAACCTATAATTAGGCAAATCTAATAAACTAGTTGAAGTCTAAATTTTAATTAACTTGAACAAATAATTTATTGTTATACTTGAGTAGTCTAAAAGATATACTGATGTAACTGTGTCCAAAATCATGTCACTTTAAAGGTTACACACAGTTACTTGCCCTTTCTAATGTACACTATCATCCTTTGACCTGTAGGATTACATTAGCTTTAATAATATTTCAAGGTTTGATAACCTAATTCTAGGACTAGCAATGGCCTCTTACAGCTTAATATCAATTACTTATATTTTGTCCCCCCCCCCTCCCTAAAAGAATGACTGTTTATAAATTGAGTGTGTTTATGTATTTAGCAGTACTGTGTGTCTGCATAATGATGGTGGACCTTTAGGAATTCATGCAGTGCCAGCATTTGATGAAAATAGTAAAAACATGGGATTACTAATTCAAAGTATTGAACCTGATCGACCCGTGTATAATGATGGAAGAATTAAATCAGGGGATATTGTCACTGAGATTAATGGTATTAGCCTCCAGGATGTTCCATTTCAGAGGTGAGAATGATGTTAGATTAATAGATGCATTGAGATTTTAATATTGTTAAATGTAAATAAAAACATTTATTATGATTTAATATCAAATACTTTGTAATAAATTAGAATGTGTGTAGATTGAAAGAGACATGTACATTTTGGCTTGTTTTTTTTTGTATTGCCTATTTAATATTTTTTTATGTGGTTAAGTTCAGCCTATAAAATGATACATGAAATTCTCACATGCTAAACTTGCTTTTTAATTCACTTATAAGATTCAATTAATGTATTTATCCTAGTGCTAAATTCAATAATGTTTTGGAATGTTCTCTCTGTGTCAGCTACTACTCTCACTGCATGTCTTTCCTACCATCCAAACATAAGCATTTTCTTCATTTATCCTAATTCTTGCCCTTTTTTTTTGTAAATTATTTTTTTATCGTTTCCTTGAATCTTCTAGGGCTCAGGAAATTTTTCGAGCAGCTAAAGACACAAAAGATATTTATTTAAAAGTAGTTCACCAAAAATTCAGCACTCTACCATCTTTAAATGTTTTGTCTGGCAAACAAAGTCTTGGAGTCCAGCCTCCTCCTGTTATGCCTAAACCTCGTAGTCATACTCCACTTCGACCATCACCACTTACAATGCCAACTACAATGGAACAAAACTCGAATAATGCAACATCTCTACCTCGAGACAGTTCACTGGTCATTAACAGTTCAGCAGCAAATAATGCACAAAATAAAGGCAGTTTTGGTAACGACAGGAACCTTTCCACATCAAGTAATGCCAATAAGACAATTCCTGATGACAATAAAAATGTCACAGCAGAAAGAACAACAGAATCCAACAATTCTAATAAAAAAATTCCACCAAAGGTTCCTGTACGAAGTACAACTACATTACTTACAGGGCTTATGGGGGATGTTCCACTAAATGCAATAACCAACACCAAAAAAATTGGGAAAAAGATTGTTATCCATCTAGTAAAAGGTGCCACAGGCCTTGGATTCAGTGTGACTTCTCGAGACAATCAGACTGATGGAAATTGTCCAATATACATTCGGAATATTTTACCTAAAGGTGCAGCTGTACAAGATGGGCAGTTACGACCAGGAGATCGTTTACTCCAGGTGAGCTCATTTAGTTTATATTCTGTCACTGGCGCAAGAAGCTTTTTTTGTTATGTGTACAAGTGCACGGTTTATTCCGGGTGGGATAGGAATATGGTTAAGTATTTCTATATACAAATTACATTACCTGTTAACTTTAAGATATTTTATACATACCAGTATAGAGCCTAATGCTTAGTAAATGTGTGGATGCAGTTAGGAAAAAAAATGATTTTAGATTAAGAACCCTGAAGTGGTATATTGATAATATCCTGCTGTTTAGGATTACAATCAGGTTGGCATGTAAAACAATAATCAGTAATGTCATCAACAAATGTGAAAATGATTTTTGGTTTTGTTTGTCTTATACGTGCTGTATCACCTGACTTGATTTCTTTGTGATGGAAACAATTTTGTTTAGAGAATTCTGTTGGATTCACACAAGTCATATTAAATACCTTGGTAACACTGAGACCTAAAAGTCTTAAAATGACTTTTCTAATCCACAGTTATTGATCTCAGCATCATAGTAAAGCATAGTTTTCCTGGCATTGTGATGTGTTTTTGATCAGCCATTTTAGTTTGACAGACAAAAACTTTAAAATCAGATTTCTTCATGTGATAATCTGTTTTGGACAAGAAAAACAATCATAACATCCCTAGTTACAATTTAACTGCTTTTTTAATAATGATCATTCTCGCATTCAGATTCAGAGTTTAAAAAACAAATAGAATAAATACTCTAGACTCAATGAGATTAGAGAATACTGAATAAAACAAAGGTTAAAAAAGGTTAAAAATGCAGCAGTAATTGAAATATCTGTCAAGTATTTCAAGTGATTTAAATTGAATATATTTTGTTTAAGAAATGGCAAAAGAATTTAAGAAATCTGCTGTATTATTTTCAGGTAAATGGCATTGAAATGACAGGTAAAACACAGTCTGATGCTGTCAAAATTCTTCGGATGATTCCTGAAGGCAGTCCTGTTGAGATTGTTATCTCACGACAAGAAGAGGTGGATGAAAAGTTTAAAGTGCCCAGAAAAATGGTAAATATTTCAGTCAGTCAAAGTCATTTGTATAAGTCTCTGTTTAAATATTACCCACTAACTAGTCTCTAGTCAACACCACTTTAAAAAGCAATACAAACAGAATAAGTTGTAATAACTTACAAAAAAAAGTTTTGATTTAGCAAACCAAATCAATGACAGCATTACAGTAAATCTCTTGAAGACAATTTAAATTTACATATTGACCCAACTATCCCACTTTTATCATGTCAATGTTTGCTCACTAACCTTTATAATTATTTTGTTGTCTAGTATAAAATCTTTGGATTATTGTTAAATTAGATGTAAAAATCTTGGGACTTAAGTATGACTTCAATAGTTGTTATACTGTTCTCAATAAATGGCTAAATTATTAGAGATTCTTGACATAATTAGATGTATTCTACATGTCACTGTTGCTTTGTTTGTTTGATCTGTTTAAATTTATTTCACTATGGATGATACTTTTTATATATATAAGCCTTGCAAATTTTGTACATTTAATAGGTCAATAAATCTAAAACATTTTTATCACCTTTATGTTTAAATGTAAATATTTATTCTCTAGTTTTATATTACTCTCTTCATAAAATTTTTTGTTTCATTCTCCAAAATCAGCTTTTTATAAACAATCGCACAGTTTAGGTGTATAATTACAGAGTGGATAGTTTATTTTTAAAACCTTAATTTCTTAATTGAGTAGAGTGGACATAATAGTAATAATTTCTTTTTTTTTACTTTTCATTTCACCTACTTTGTATTAGTGTAGAAGTAGAGAAGAGTTCTAATGCTCTCTGAGCATACATTATGTTTGTTTTGGCAGCTCTATATAAATATACTTATTATTATTACACTACACAGATACTTTCAATTCTATTATGTTGTTTTTTTTTTTGTCAAATTTTGTTTATCTGTCTGATTGTTTACTGAGCATGTTTGGCTATTCAATCTACTACATGTAAGACAATAATTGTGTTTGTTGTAATTCTCTATGTCAGATAACATATTTTTTCCTGTTATTTCTTCTATTTCTTTTTCAGCATAAAGAAATTCCAAAATAATTATTTAAGCAATGGTTAGAATAGGTCTATGTTTTCTGTAAAGAAGAAAATACAATCTAAACCTGTTGAAAGATTGATTTTAGGGGGGTGAAATAAGCTTTGTACTAAATAAAGTTTAAACAAATGTTTAAGAATAAACTAACCGAACTGACTTTATTGATTCCACATTGTTCATTTAGGAGGTTAACAATTTTGTTTAGAACGTTTTATTTTTTCTCTTGATGTTTCCTGTAACAGTGTAAACAATATTTTTACTGTTTCTTTCTGTGTTCTAATAATTGAATAACATTAACTTTCAAATCACTTCCTGGAATGTTGTATAGTAATAATTGTATTTTGTTGCCATTTTATTAATTTGTTGCTTTTTTGTTGTTTGCTTGCTTTTATGTTGTGGCATTCATTGTTTTCAGACAGAAAATGTTCTGCATTCTAAAAACGGACATAGTTATGTTGATGGTGATAAAGCTAACTGTCTTGATGATGATGATGATAAAGCTAATCATGTTGATGATGGTCCACCTGATCTCTCGCCCTTGCAGCCAGTACAGGGTGAGGACCCTCTAGACAGTTCTGTGGCCCACAAAGAGAAGATTACACTTCACATTCCACTCAACGACACAGGGTCAGCTGGACTCGGAGTCAGTGTCAAAGGCAAAACAGAAACATTTGAATCCAGCTCCAGAGATCTTGGGATTTTTATCAAAACAGTTTTACAAGGGGGCGCTGCTTACAAGGTTTGAAAAAAGTCTATGTGCCGTTAAGCTATGTTAGTATGTGTGCTGTTAAGCTCTATAAAAAGTCTATGTGCAGTTAAGCTATATAATAGGTCCATGTGCCGTTAAACTAATTAATAGATCCATGTGCCGTTAAGCTAGATAATAGGTCCATGTGCCGCTAAGCTATATAATAAGTCTGTGTACGGTTAAGCTATAATAATATACCGTATTAAGTCTGTGTGCCGTTTTGCAATATAATGACCAAAATTTGTGTACATTTGAAATATTTAATATATTATAGCTTGGTTTGTTTATCATGACTAACTAACCTCTTATCTTTTTGCTATTGTTTTGTTTCTCTATTGTTTTGATCCATAATACACTTTTTATAAACAGTGTGCTGGAAATGTTTAAAATAGGTACAAGCATTATTTAAAAAAAAAACATATTTTAACAAAATGAAACCTTAATAAAATTCTTTTAGAACATCTTTAAAATTTAAAAATGAAAAATATATTTATTAATTAATGTATTTCAATTGAAGCACAAGAAAAATCTATTTCACCAATTTTTAAAACTCTGCATTTTGGTATAAACATATATTATTCTTTGAGATAATTAATAACTAATATTTTAAAAGGATTTTAACAGTGTTTCATTAAGATTGATATCTTGCATCATAAAAATAGAGAATCAAATATTTCATTTTTAGCCTAATTGTTTTTGTTTTGGTTTTAGAGGTTGGGGATAACACATTTTGTAAAGGCTTTGGTAAATTTGATAAAAGTTAAACATCACTTGGGTATGAGATAATATAGCATTGTTTTAGGTTCAGTACCAGTATGGTGTTAATTCTCTTTAGGTCTATTTCATTTCAAATTCTTATTTCACTACATATATTTGTTCTCTAATAATTTTCCTTTAATTCCTTCATATTCTAGGATGGTCGCCTGCAGGTCAATGACCAGCTTTTGGAAGTAAATGGTGTCAAATTAGAAGGACTATCTAACTCATCGGCCATGGAGGCCTTACGTTTGGCTATGATCCAAGATGGACTTATCCCCGGGATTATAAGCCTCACTGTAGCTAGGCCAATGGGAAAGGCCGAAGTGTCCCCTAGCTCCAGTAAATCAGAGGGTTCTGGGCAGTCGCAGTATCAGTCAGATTCAGAAGTTGGAACAATTTTTCTCAATCAACAGTCTTCAGGGAAATCAAGTTCTCTGGATTTTGATATTGATAAAAGTGAGATTAGTCTAGACAGGATGACCAGATCTTCAGATTCAGGTCATGATATAAACAATGAATCTCACACAAATGGCTATCAGAATAATTTCCCAGGATATAATGTAGCAGTCAACCCATTCAAAACTAAGCCAGTGATGAAACCATTCAAAGGAAATCTTCCAGAGTCTAAAATGTTCACTTTTCAAGGTGTAAGTAGATTAAAGAATAGTTTACATTTTCATATTTGTGATGCAACCCCACAAACCGGTACAGTTGATTTTTCAATAACTGCAAATAAATGTGAAAAAAGGCTGCTAGGTAGTTTTTTAGATTATTATTGTTTTGTAATGTTGAGTGCCTTAACTTATAGATGTGAAATTTTCAAACTAAAATTATTTTTAGAAATTACTTAAAAATGTGTTTTTATGCAACTTTTGTATAAAATCAAGCAAAATGTCCTCTAAAGATTAAATTGTTATAAAGTCAAATAAATATTACTTAAAACATTTAAAACTTCAACAACTTGTGTATTGACTCATTCTGAGTGTGTTTGCTAAATTTCATAGCGATTGGTTAATATTTGTTCATGCTGGAAATAATAAATTATATGTTGTAATGCTAAATTGTAAAAAATCTGTACCTTTTTCTTTTTCATTTTTCTCCAAAACGACTTCTGTTACCTTTGGTTATGTAATTTTGAATAACTTTTGAACTAATTAATGGATTTTAAAGATTTTTTCACCAATCTATAGATAAATGAATTAGCTTTATTTAAACACCGAAACCTATATATCCAATTTTGCTGACTTCAGTAACATTCCGTGGGGTTGCATCACATTTGTTTATATAGAAATACTTTGTATTTTCTTTGGAAAATATTATTCCCATTTAAATTTATTTATAAACACACTAATTGTATTTAAAACTAATCTATGTATGTGTTTCCAGAAAGAGCAAAGGCCTCATTCAACTATTGGTTTTATCCATGAAACTGAGAAACACAATGACAGTAATGATGATTCCCAAATGAATTTGAGTCCTGATGATACTGACATGTGAGTAAAATACTCTACCCTTTTTATACTACCCTTTTTTTTTTATATAGTTTTTACCAAGTTTTTTTGGCCACATTCTGGTTATGGCATTCTGCCTTGTTGAAAGCTATCACAAGGTCAAATGTCTTTGTATCTTTCTATTCAAATACATTCTGCACTGAGTAGAAACATTATTGTATTTAAAAGTATGGCAAAAAATTGTAGATCTCATATTTGAAAGAGACAATTCTTAGAGATATTATTTCTTTATTATTGATCATTCTTCATCTTCTCCAATTCTTCATTGTACTGTGGTGACATTGTTAGACCCAAGGAAAAGGTCCATAATTTAAGGTTGATTTGATTGCAAATGCTCTCGGATCAAAAGTGTGCATTAACTACTTATAAATATTATATAACATACAATGGATATTGTTATTTTCAGGCAAAAACCTAAAAAGAAATATATAATATTTCTGCTGCCCAATTTTTATATGGGATCTAAAATGTAAACATTAAAACATAATATTACTTAGGATAATGAGCATGACACCTTTACTTTTCTCAAACTAATGTTAGGGTAAACTTTGCACCCCCCAGACCCAGGTAAAAAAAACTAGCCTTCGCCATGACACAAACCAAGGCCCTTCAGTTCAGTGATACAAGCGCATTGCTCCAGACCATCATGCCCCCATATATTATGTATACATTACAATATTGCAATAAAAAAAAAAGAAATACTATCTCTCAAAAATATAAAAGATAACTAAATAACTACTTTTATGTTTGAATACAAAGTTTGTTTGTTTTGTTTTTAAATAGAAATTTCAAACCCCTTCTGCCATTTGAGCGAGAGGGATTGGGTAGACAAAGTATGTCTGAAAAACGAAAAGGACATCTTGATCCAAGATCAACAGAGATATACAAAATTGTCAAAGCCAACAAAGAAAACAAAGGTAAACAGAAAGTTGTTTGAATGTTTATTGAATTTTGTTGCTATAAACTCATTTGTACATTGTTTAGCTTGTGAGATCTATATGGCACACATCTAGCAAATTTGTACATTGTTTAGCTTGTGAGATCTATATGGCACACATCTAGCAAATTTGTACATTGTTTAGCTTGTGAGATCTATATGGCACACATCTAGCAAATTTGTACATTGTTTAGCTTGTGAGATCTATATGGCACACATCTAGCAAATTTGTACATTGTTTAGCTTGTGAGATCTATATGGCACACATCTAGCAATGTATTTGTTTTCATTTATGTATTGAACTTTAGAAAATCTTTTATTTGTGCCCCATGCTCTCAAAATGAGACATAATAAAATATGTTTTTCCAACATTGTAAGGTTTATATATGACAAGCTAAATTCCCCGGTGTTGACCTGTGGTAAATAAAACAGGCCTGTATAATCTACAGATAAAAATTTCATAAACTACAATGAACAGAAAGCTTTAGATATAAATGTAATAATTTTAAAAATAGAATTATTATTTACTGAAAGCATTTAGGAAAGTAATTTAAAATAAATATTATAATTGTTTAAAAATAGCCTTATTATTAAACAAAGAGCTAAATTGCCCGTGGACAAAAATACATAAGTAAGACATAGACCTAAGCCTATACCGATAAATTGTTATAAACTACAATAAACAGAAAGCTAGAATAATTTTATAATTATTTTTTTTTTATTTACTGAAAACATTTAAGACAGTACTTTAAAATAAATATTGTAATTGGGTTAAAAAAATGTTTTTTTATTCAAGAAAAAGTTAAGGACTGTCCTTGTGGATGAGAAACTGACACCCGTCTCTTGCATGTTTCTTAAATATAATTATTAGATTTTACTTACTTAAAACATTTTAGGAAAGCTTTAAGTCCTAAAATTCTTTACACCCTTTAAAAAAATTGTATTATTAATGGAAATAAAAAAAGAAAGCTATCTGTTCGGAATCGATCCCTGGTCGCCAGCATGACAGTCAGATACGCTAACCACTCAGCTATGGTGAAAGCGAATTTGCAAAAGTAAAATATGAGACAATAAAGTCACATGCCATTAACTAATGGTGATAGGATACCTCACACACAAACAATCTACTTGATATATATAGATTAGGAATGGGCTTTGAACAGGCTTTTATGTGGTACCTAGCTTAACAATATATTTATTCCACAAGACTTTACCAGACGTAAGAACTAAAGTTTTAAGAAAATGGGTGTTTAAAGAATTTTTTGTTATTATGTTTATAACTCCAGAGCAACTATCCATTAGGAATTTATTAGCATTGGACATATAATGTTCTTTCTAGTGACCAATTTTTAATGTTGTCAGTATCGCCTTTACACTAATTTTAAACAAACATACTTCTAAGCATTTCTCCCTGTTTCCCAAATGTAAACATCACACGCCTTGCGAGCTGAAAAGCAATGGTGTTGTATACATGTAGCCAATCCTATTAGATGGCATTGTAACTTAGAGAAAAAATAAATATGGATTTTCATTTTTCAGGTTAATGATTGTTTGCTGCTTGTTGCATCAAAAGTTTTCCTTAACCATTTTATGATTGATTTTTTAATTATTATTTTTAATATTGAGATCTTTTCCTTTTTTATGATATATAACAGTATGGAGCTCTGTATTCAACAGCAGGTTAAATAGATGTAGATTTTTATGAGAAAAAAATATTATTTGTTAACACTACTTGCGAAAAAAAATATTTATAAAATTTTCAAGTGAAAAAAAACATTTGAAAGTTATAATTTAGAAATAGATTAAGAAACTGTTTTTAGAAAACAGTCATTATCCCTCAGAATTTCCACCACTTTAAAAAAAAGACTATGATCTCTGATAGGCTCTACTCACTGACATATCATCTCAATTTGTCAGCATGGGGCACTTTTTACACATCTAATAGGGCGTTTGCAATCACGTGACAAAAAGCACGTGATTTTTTTTTACTTTGTGTAGTGGTGTACAAGTACAATGGCCGCTGTATTAATAAAGTTTCATATAGGCTCGAGCTTTTTAAAATTATGTTTTGTGTTTTGAGTCTTATTAAGATTTAAGCTGTATTTTGTCTGTTAAATAAAATAGGCTATTTTATTATTATCATAGACATAGATCATAGACGATGTGAGCCTATTAGTGACTTGACTAGACTAGATATTCACCAACACTATCACTTGGCATCGTAGCTGCCCTACTTAGCCATTAGCCCATTAGCCTAGCCTACGAAACATTAAAAGTGTAGGCCTATAAAGTGAAATTGAAAGTGTAAATAGGTCTAGCTGGCCCTAGCCTAATCACATTAATCAATTAATCTGCAGTACTACTATAGGGCGTTTGCAATCACGTGACAAAAAGCAAGTGATTTTTGTTTACTTTGTGTAATGGTGTACAAGTAACAATGGCCGCTGTATTAATAAAGTTTCATATATGCTCGAGCTTTTTTAAAATGATGTTTTGTGTTTTAAGTCTTATTAAGATTTAAGCTGTATTATGTCTGTTAAATAAAATAGGTTATTTTATTATTATCATAGACATAGATCATAGATAGGGATTGGCCGGATATGATTTTTCACTATTTGCCGGATCCGGATAGTAGCCCCCCTAATATTCGCCGGATCCGAATCCGGATCCGGATATTTCAGGATGTCATTTCCACGAGTATGGGGATGTACTTCAACAGTTTCTGATTAGAATTCAAAAGTATTTATTAAAGTATTTATTATTGAAGAGATAGAGAGTATCTGCAGTCTACAATGAAAGTCACAGATACTGTGTCAACTTCACCGATGGACATGTTACAACTTACAATGATCAAACTTTAACGAAGTTCAACGAACTGTGTAGTCGCTGTACGCTGTAGTGTAGTGTGTACCGAATGTGTAGTTTATTTTACAGGAAGTTGTGATCTATTAAAACAATACTAAACATTGTTCTTTGGTTTCAGTTGATTTTTTTTCATATGCAATAAGTGAAATCTATATTTGTTATTAAATAATTGTTGTCATTGTTAAATTAATTGTTGTAGTATGTTATACGTCACTTCAGAATCTATCTTATTCAGTATCTTTACCTACTTGACATACATACAAAATAACTACGTCAAGTAGGTAAAGATACTGAATAAGCAAGATTCCGAAGTGACGTATACTTTGCATGGATTTTAATAACTTCATGATGTATTTTTAATAATTTTTTTATTTTTATTTAAATTTATTCACAAAAAACTGTTTAGAAAAAAAAATATTTATAATACTCAATAAGATTTAACACGTGAGACAAGCAAAAGTGTTGTTTTATAAATAGAAATGAACAAATGAAATCAACAATGCAAATGTCATTTAAAGTTCAATTAAACTAAGAAACAAAGTTTATTAAAATATTACAATGATATGACTAATATCGTGTATAAGTAAAATGTTTCAATGTCAATAGTGAATATTAATTAAATTATGAAATCATTTACTACTGTCAATGACAAGTAGCCTAAGACTCAGCTGGTTTGACTTGAGGCTTAGCCGTGTATGTTATTGTTATAAACTTTCAACTTTATGATATAAAGTTATCATGTTTTATTAAAGTTACAGTTATTAAAATAATTTGTAATTTAAAATTCAAGTATTCATAGATAACTAAGATAAGCTATCAGAATGAATTTTTTTTTAATGAAATGAGTCAATCAAAATAAAATAGTTACCAGTTTATGTTTTGAACTTAGTGGTAAGTTGTAACAAGATAGTACTAATCAGTACTTGTACTGTTTTACTTAAGTTTTTACGTTGTAATTTTTTTGTTTATTATGTTTATTACCTAGTTATATGTATTGTTTATATATTTTATATTTCTTTTCCTACTTTATACTACAGTATTACTTTATTTGTATTTGAACTTTGAAGTAATTCTTTACTACCGTGATATTCGGATCCGGCAAAAATCCGGCGGTGGTATTTGGCTAATCCCGATAGTGCCGGAAATCCCGATATTCGGCCCGGATATCCAGCATGCCGGATATCCGGCCAATCCCTAATCATAGACGATGTGAGCCTATTAGTGACTTGACTAGAAAGCCTATTCACCAACACTATTACTTGGCATCCCTACTTAGCCATTAGCCTAGCCTACGAAACATTAAAAGTGTAGGCCTATAAAGTGAAATTGAAAGTGTAAATAGGTCTAGCCGGCCCTAGCCTAATCACATTAATCAATTAATCTACAGTACTACTATTTACCTCCTTATTTTTGAGTAGGATAGCCAATATTCAGATGTTTATTTGGCATGATAAAGAAGTACTTCACCATTTTTGTACACCAATAGTGGCTTCTATTTACACAAATACGTCACTAAATAACCTAAGCCACGCCCATTGAGAACGCTCTATTGACCGCCTTATTTTTGAGTAGGATAGCCAGTATTCATATGTGAATTTGGCATGAAAAGAACAACTTCACCATAAGCCATATTTGTTCCTCAATAGTGGCTTCTATTTACAAATGATGTCACTAAAAAACTTAAGCTCCGCCTATTGCAAACGCTCTATTTATTTGTGAAAATTTTATAATTCTTTTATTGCACCCCTTTCTATTTATGAAATTTTATATTTGAAAGATGTTTTGTGTAATATCTCCCATCTTTTCCCCCTGACCGAAAAATAACGAAAGAAACAAACCCCCCTAACAACAACAAGCAAAAAAGAAGTAATGATCTATGGTTAATTTTTTCTATTTAAGGAACAAATCATTTAGAAGAAGTACAGCATATAGAACCAGTTGTTAAAGGAAATGGGACAAGTGAAAAACCTTTTCAAATTGCTCTTGGTAAGACTCTGTCAAGTTTTTTACTTTCATAGATGAACTAAGTATCAGCTTATTTAAAGCTTTAAAGCTGTTTAAAGAAATACTATGAAATGAATACACTGTAGATAATATCTAAATGTATCACGCTTTTCATTTCTTCTATTTTTATAATATTTCATTGATCTAACAGTTCAATCTGCTTTACAATATTTTTGCCCAACATTTAGTTACTCAACTAAGGCCTGAATGGAATAAAAAAAATACTTTCTCTCATTATAAATTTAATGACTTAAAGTTAGAAATTATGATTGTCTGTAAGTGGAATATGTTTTAGATCTGATCATCTGTCATATATAAATAATAGAAATTATGATTGTCTGTAAGTGGAATATGTTTTAGATCTGATCATCTGTCATATATAAATAATAGAAATTATGATTGTCTGTAAGTGGAATATGTTTTAGATCTGATCATCTGTCATATATAAATAATAGAAATTATGATTGTCTGTAAGTGGAATATGTTTTAGATCTGATCATCTGTCATATATAAATAATTCAATTGTTTGTTTTCATAAATTAGATGTAAATAGTGATGCAACCCCGACAAACTGGTACGGAAGTAAAACAGATTTTTCAATAAATACAAAATATTGTGAAAAAAGGGTCCTAGGTCGTTTTTGAGATTATTATTGATTTGTAATGTTGAATGCCTTAACTTATCGCTGTAAAATGTTCAAAGTAATTTTTTTTCTAGAAGTTACTTAAAAATTTGCTTTTTTTCAGCTTTTGTATAAAAATCAAACAAAATGTCTTCTAAAGATAAAATTGTTTATAAGTCAACTAAACATTAGTCTAATTAAATTATTGAAAACTTTAACAGGTTGAATATTGACTCATTATAAAAGTGTTTGCCTAATTTCATGACGATTGGTTAATATTTATTCATCCAGGTAATATTTGATTATCAGTGGTAATGCTAAATTGTGAAAAATCATACTTTTTCTTTTTCATTTTTCTCTAAACGACTTCTCTTACCTTTACTTATGTAATTTTGTATAACTTTTGAACGAATAAATGGATTTTAGAAATTTTTCACCACTATATAGATAAATGAATTAGCTTTTATTAATGACCAAAACTAAATATCTTATTTTGCCAACTTTAGTACCATTCCGTGGGGTTGCATCACAATAGAAGATACTTTGCATGATTGTCATGAATTGTGAACCAAAGAAAATTGCAAACTTTTTGTTTTTATATGTCAGTTGTGATTGTTCCAATGTTTTGTTCATTGCTTTTTTGTCTATTGCAGGTTCTAATCAAAGGGAATTTCTTCATCATCAAGCTCAAACTAATCCACAAAAAATAACACAGGTCTCGGTAGGTGGCAGTTTTTTAACATACACCTCTCTTAAGCTATCTCGGCTTATGTTCATTTGTAACTTTGAAGATTTTAAATTAGTTTAAAATAACATCACAGGATTTAAATGAAATATAGTCATTGTAAGTATATAAAAACACGCACATCTTTTTCAAACTTTAAATGTTTTATTTAAAACAACAACTCAGTGTTTAGTAAAAAGATTTTTAAAATGTGCACCATTTAGTGAAATGAAGAACGTTTTTTTGGGGGCTTAGAGATGAGGGACATGGCTGTAAATTTCATAGAATGTTTTCTCTATGTGCCAAGTTTCAGCTTAATAGGAGGATGGGAAGTAGGTCAATTAGTCTAGTGAATGTACCCCTGGTCACCAGAAACATGCACAGTTTTGCAAAGCTAATAAAGAGTGCAAAATACTGTTGCTGTATTTTTTACTTCAAAAGAAAAAAATTTCATTTCACTTGCGTAAAATTTTGCATTTATTTTGCATACAACAAAACAATTCCGATCCATGTTTGTTTATTTTTCTTGTATGTATCATGTATGTTGTATGTATGTTGTATGCACTGAGCTATATATACATGGAGTGCTCAAGCAATTAAAATAGAGAAGAAAAAATGGAAGAAAATGCGGACTTTTTAATATAGATAGTTGCACTGTAGACTGACCTATATATACATAAAATTACTTAAAATTTAAAAACATTTTGTAATTGCATCATTGTAATTTGATAAAAATGAACTATTTTATATAGACTCTATATACTCTCTTATACTAGAGAGTTGTGTTAACTTTAATAAGTACCGGATTCCTTTCCTTGTCAAGTCAAAAGATGAAATGGTTGATCATTTGTCTGAATAATTCTTTGAATACCACATACGCTTATATATGTTAACCTAGTAAGTAATTTTAATGTATATAATAGTATATACCGTATATACTCGCGTATAAGTCGCACCGGTGTATAAGTCGCACCCCTAGTTTAGGATTTTTTTTCTTATATGTTGTCATTGACCCGCGTATAAGTCGCACCCTGACTTTCGGGGGTGACACTGCCTTTTAACTTCTCAAAAAATGCATACCCTTAAACAACAAAAGCTACTAATATTCACCCTAATTTGGAAACTTTCCTTAAAAAATAGTTTCAATCGTGCATAATGCAAACATAATCAAATAAAGGCAGCGCTTCATTTATTTTGAACAACCTATCAATATAGTCATTAGTCATATGGGAAAGTAAGGTATCTGTTTCTTCATCTAAGTCCATGTCCCTACTCAAAATACTATCCTATAGTCACACTATAGTGGGTCCACACACACAAAAAATCTTTTGATATGCATCATTAGCCTAGACTTAGTGGCGCCGGTATTCATAGTTGCGCTATACAAGTGATGACCTAATTACCATTAACATTGTTTGTAATGATTTCAAAGCTACTGCGCGAACAATATTTAAAAAGGGGGGAGTGCTGGTGGCTTCTCGGAGGGTGTGCTGGCTTCGCCATCGACAATAAGCTGTGTTTTTTCAACTCATACATGCAACTAAGGAACAATGACACACTTTATTGACATTTCACGCATTTTTTCATAAAGATTTGAAAAAAAAAGTTTGAGTGCAGAATGTTTACGAAATGTCTGGAAATGTGTCGATTGGCCGATTGGAAACATTGCTAGGACATGCGGACATGGCGCGCGCGGTTTTCTCTGTCCTAATCTTAAACGTGTACTAGTAGTGTACAAGCTTATACCTATATTATAGGACTAGAGAGGCTTTTACACATTTACGATTCTTTCCATAATATAATTTGCGTTCAATAGGCCTACAAAAGTGCGCTATTTCAGACTGAGCGGCGCCGGTATTAACCACGCGTTATACAAGTGTCCCAATTCCCATAAACATTGTTTGTAATGATTACAAACGCGACTGCGACACCGACAATAAGCTGTTTTTTTTTTCAACTCTTACATGCAACTAATGAAAAATGAAACATACTATTAAAATTTTACGCATTATTTCTATAAAGATTAAAAAAAAAAGGTTTGAGTGCAGAATTTTTCCGAAATTTTGTGAAATGAGTCGATCGGACTGCCAATTGTAGTTTTGGAATCATAGCGCGGTTTTTCCCAGGAATGCTACACACTGCCTTATTAGTAGGCTATAACGTATAGTCAGAGGCAATAGGTCCTAAATAAAACGCATCTTAAGCTACGTTATTGGTCTAGACAGTTTTGTACATATTTACGATTCCTTCCGCACTGTAATTTGCATTTAATAGGCCTATGAAAAAAAACGCCGCCTTAAACTTACGCCACGTTTCGGCAAAACAAAATTGGTCCGAAAGTTCAAAAGGAAAGTGGGGGGGGGGAGGTCAGAAAAACACTAAAATATTTAGCATTTCAATCAATAGGTTATGAAGGAAACTTTAGGGTAGTGATGTTTTTCGAACTTTTAAAAAACCATGTCGGGTGTATAAGTCGCACCCCTACTTTTCGTCGAAATTTTCGGTAAAAAAAGTGTGACTTATACGCGAGTATATACGGTATGTATTATTTAGACGCTAATTTATATATAGTTCAGTCTACGGTGCACCTATCTATATTAAAAAGTCCGCATTTTCTCCTACAATTTACTTCCTTTGAGCACTGCATATATTAGAGCTCAGTGGTTGTATGTATGTTGTATGTATGTTGTATGTATATAAATGTAAAAATCTATATTGATTGTGTATCAAACAAAACATTTTTACAATAGGTTTTCTTCTCAAATTCTGCATTGTTTTTTTCCAGTATGTGTAGACAATTTTTTTTTGTTTATTTTTTAAATAATCTTTTGTTTCCTAGGAGTATCAAAATGAAAACTCGTGGAACAATCAACATTTTGGACGAGGGAGGGCTTGCAATGAAAGTTTCCGTGCTGCTGTGGATAGATCCTATGATATCCAAGATCCAGCACTTATGGATACATGTACATTTACAGCTTTGTTACTTATTATTCATTCTATTATATAAAGAATAATAAAGATGCATGTAAAATACTATAGTTAAAGATTAGTATACACAAGACACTTATTATTAATTCTATTATATAAAGATGCATGTAAAATACTATAGTTAAAGATTAGTGTACACAAGTTATTTAAGTGTCTTTTTACTTATAAAATTTGGATACATTCTAATATGATTGTCTATTATTATTCTAATTATATACTTATATAATATTAAATAAAAACGTACTAGAAATGTATATATACTTATATAGTAATCATGTACAGTGAGGTGTATCATGTAGATCCTAAGAACCAAAATAACCTTTAATATGTTGACATTACAGTCTGTATGTGTTACAGAAACTATTAGTTGAGTGCTTTGGGGTGGTGCATGAATTAAGTTTAACATTCAATCTGATATTTCTCTTGTGTGTAGTGGAAGAAGAGAGTGTGGAAAGTTCAGCCAACACAGTAGATCCATCTTTGTCTGGTCGCTCATCAATCAGCAGTGAAATGACTGAAGATAACACCAGTTTACAAAGACTCAAACTTAAGGAGAAAGAGAAAAAAGGAAATTTGCTGAAGGGTTTCTTAAGGTAAGTCAAGAACTTTTTTAGTTTCACTAGTCCTTTTATATTTGATAAGAAAGTGTTTGAGAGAAGTTGAATGAGAAAACATTTAAGTATCACTGAAGTGTTTGAATAAACTAAGCAAAGCTAATACGATAAGTGGCAGTCATTTTTATTTTAATGACAGTCAGACATGTCAGACAATTTTAATGAAAACTTATTTTAAAAAGAGAGCGTTGCTTTAATAGAAAATATATTTTTAGAAATGATAATAGGCTATAGCTATTACTTTAATCTGTAAGACTTTCCTTCATTCAATGTCAGCAATCATTATAGCTGTATAGAACCTATATTTGAGTAGAACTTTTGGTGCATGGACAAGAAATACATTGAATAAAATTTCACTTTCAGTATTTATGTATTCATTGAGATGAAATACATAAACATTTAAAATGGAGAGTGATATTGTTATATTTGTTCATTTTCCTAAAGGTTTGGAAAAGGAAGAAAGTCTCAAGATGAGATAACCCATCGATCACGTTCAGAAGAAAGGTCAACAACCCGAGCTGTCAATCCTAATGACATGTCAAAACCGTTACACAGGGAGAACAGGATTGTACCACCAAATTTAAAGCCTGTCCAAACCATAGATTTTATTCCAATCTCAGAGTCACCATCTAAACCAATGCAACCAAGCCACAACAACAAATCAAGGTGAACAATTCATTTAGAATCAAATTGAAAACATTTTGTTGGCTTGAATCTAAACCATAACACTTTAACCTCAAAAGTGAACAAAAAAATATAAATAAAAAAATGCAATCATTTATTTTTGGCATGCTTTCTTTGAGCTCATCTGCACTAATTGAAAAAGGATGCATTGGTGCAATGAAAGAATGAATGATACTGACTCTAAATGTAATCATAAGGAGTGAAATTTAACATTGTAACTTTTCTCATTTTATTTATACAGTTTCATATTCACTTTATTCTTCTACATAGTTGTTTTAAAATGTTATTGTCATATAATCATTACTTAAATCAAAATGACTTTGACATGAATGCATTAAAAAACAACAACAAAAAAACTTATAAAGGAGCCAAAGAATAAAGGCATTTTGAATTGGACTCTTTATACACTTGCCATGTCAATTTCACTTTTTTCATATTGTAGTTTTGTGAGTATGAACCCTCTTTGTCTTTTATCAATAGATCTTGTTTCCTTTGCTTGTAGGTATGAAGCAGAATATTTTGAAACTAAAGGACATTATCGTTCCCAGTCTGTAGAGCCCTCGAATAGAATTAGTTCTCATTTTAGTCCTATCCACCCTTTGTCATCATCTGTACCTAAACAAACCTGGGAGTACAAGACAAGTACCAATGAACAGAAACCAATGACAGATCCTAGATATCTTCATCCAGCAGCAATAGCTCATGCACCTAGAATTACTGGCAATGATTATGAAGGTTAGAGTTGAATTCATGCTATTCTTTTCTTACTTATGAGCATTAGGGTTAGTGTATTTGAGTATTTGTATATTTTGGATTAGAACTAGAGTTAGGTTGAGTATGTTAGAGGACAATATTTAGGGTTAGGTTGAGTATGTTAGAGGACAATATTTAGGGTTAGGTTGAGTATGTTAGAGGACAATATTTAGGGTTAGGTTGAGTATGTTAGAGGACAATATTTAGGGTTAGGTTGAGTATGTTAGAGGACAATATTTAGGGTTAGGTTGAGTATGTTAGAGGACAATATTTAGGGTTAGGTTGACATGACTATGTTAGAGGACAATATTTAGGGTTTGGTTGAGTATGTTAGAGGACAATATTTAGGGTTAGGTTGACATGACTATGTTAGAGGACAATATTTAGGGTTAGGTTGAGTATGTTAGAAGACAATATTTAGGGTTTGGTTGAGTATGTTAGAGGACAATATTTAGGGTTAGGTTGACATGACTATGTTAGAGGACAATATTTAGGTTTGGTTGAGTATGTTAGAGGGCAATATTGAAGTGGACTTTATCAAGTTTATAGCTTAAAGTTTTCAAATTGATGTCAGGTATTCCTGGTCAAATCTATAATAGTCTTCTGTGAATATTAGGGTTAGGTTGAATACAAGGCCTATACTTTGTTGCAGCATACTAAAAATTATGTACATTAATTAATGGGATCTATTTCTTGTCCAACAGGTCACAGCCCATATTTTATTGAGCATGTGACCAGTTCTGAGAATCTTCCATCTGACTCTGAGGCTTTCATGTCAAGGGCTGAATATATCCAACAATTAAGAAGTCTATATCAGCATCATCACCGTCAAAGGCAAGGTGTTTATCCTCGAGAGGATACAGAAGAATTCTATGAGAAACAACTGCAGGAAATAGAACAAAATGTAAGTTGATTAACATAAGTAGTCTTTCAGAGATTCTGAGAAATATATATATATATATATAAAACACATACATAGGCATTAATTTTAGATCGAAATTTAACATTATACTTCAATACATTACCGCTCTGTAAGACTAAGTCACCAGGTATAAAAACTAGTCTTTGAAAACAACATTTTTTAAAGCTGCTTATTTAAATCAATTATTGTACAACGTTGTTTAGTAGTAAAATAACATAGCTTTTAATATTCAGAAATGGATTAGGCCTATAAAGGTTTTCTTTTCAATACAAACTTTTTTCACCCAGAGTGACCATCACATAAAAAAATAAACAATTATATCTCAAATTCGGCTCTAACTTTTTCATGTCTCATTTTGTCAGAACATGCCACTGTTGAACTTATTCACATAATTTGTTTAATCATTAAATTTGTTTCAGTTGGTCTGGGTTTTTTTCTTGATTCCAATTGAGTAGAGGTTCCAGTTTCTTGTTTTGTATAGCATTGAAATTCATGTTCACTTGTAAGCATATTTATCTTATCATTCTCAGCAATTATTTCATCATGAAAGAGTTTATCATTTATTTATTTTTATTCTGACCACTGCATTATATGGGAATGTTCCATATATATGATTCAGTTGCAATTGGAATCTTGAAGCCTGCGTACATCAGATACATTTTTAGACATGACATACATTTTCTCTAACTATACACACAATTATTTCAGATTTCAGCTGTTTAGTTTATTTCTTTATTTCACATTTTTTTAAATCTGATCTCTTCATGGCATTTTATCTTATTTTGTTATTTTATTTCTCCACTGAACATTATCTTGTTGTATTATATGATTTCTTATGGCACATTATCTTGTTCTATTATATGATTTCTTATGGCACATTACCTATTTCTCTTATATGATTTCTTATGGCACATTATCTTTTTCTATACTATGATTTCATATGGCACCTTATCTGGATTACTCTGTTCATTTTACTGTGGCACAAGAACTATCACTATACCAAAAGCTCACTTTGAGAATGATTAGTTGTGATAATAACTGTAGATAACTGTAGAATGATTAGTTGTGATAATAACTGTAGAATGATTAGTTGTGATAATAACTGTAGATAACTGTAGAATGATTAGTTGTGATGATAACTGTAGAATGATTAGTTGTGATAATAACTGTAGATAACTGTAGAATGATTAGTTGTGATAATAACTGTAGATAACTGTAGAATGATTAGTTGTGATAATAACTGTAGATAACTGTAGAATGATTAGTTGTGATAATAACTGTAGATACTCCAATACAGGTTGCACTATTTTCACCAAATATTTTGAAAAAAAAAATGAAGAGTGTGACCTCTATCCTATTGACTCAGTTCTAAAAAAGTTATTTAAAAAAACAGCACCAATATGTCATAAAGTTACAACTATCACCCAGAGCTGTGATTGTAGGCATTTTTTTATATTGATCACAAATTACTATCTGATAACAATTTTAAATGTATAAATCCTATTTATAATATGTGCTTGTACCAGTTTAAGAAGTGTTGTTTTTTTTAAACCAAATTTTAGCTATGTGCCTACTAAGGCAGTGTTTAGAATTCTGAAATACAGTCTCATGATGTAAGCTTCAAAAAAACTTTTTTCACCTCCACACGGGAGAAATAATCAATTTTTTTGGTGGGAGGGGCAGATTTCCAAGTCTTTATTTTTACTTTTTTTTAAATTCTTGGCAAGGACTACTTCAGTAGTAGTCCTTGATTCTTGGTTATTCAAATGTAATAAGTATGGCTTGAATAACTCTTTGAGCTGAATCTTTAATTGATATATTAAAAGTTGATATTTTGAAGTTATTGTAACTTAAAAAATGTAATAAATAATTGTTTCTGATGAAAAGATATTATTATTTTTCAATTCTTCACAAGGTGGGTTCTGACAGTGTCTCAGAAGAAGATATGCAAACTCAATTTGCTTTTACAACTAATCAAAGGTAAGACTCAATTCTAACCCAAGTATAAACAATAGTGTTTTTTTATCTGTTTATCTACATTTGTTTTTGGTTGAACAAACTCCTTAAGGCTTCTTGCATTAATTTAGCATGCCCATTTTATTTTTTATAAAATTATATTTCTTCAAGGTTAATGATGTTGACATTAATTTGATATTTCTCTGTCCTTGTTTTCAATGTTGTTTTTTTCTCTATATTTAAAACAAAATTCTTACAATTGATTGTTTAATTGTGTTTTCATATTTGTCCAAATGTTATTGTTTTTTTTTCTGTCTGTAGATTTGTCAAGAACAATGATGGACACAATAGCTATTTGTATTCTAGAAACTTGACTAGAAACAGCAAAGATTCAATGAACTATCCAGCATATGATCCCCACACCTACCGGGAAGCACCAGATAGATACAGCAACACAGCAGCACCAGATAGATACAGCACAACAGCACCATCAGATAGATACAGCACAACAGCACCACCAGATAGATACAGCACAACAGCACCACCAGATAGATACAGCAAAACTGCAGCACCAGATAGATACAGCACCACAGCAGCACCAGATAGATACAGCACCACAAAAGCACCAGATAGATACAGCACCACAGCGGCACCAAGATCGCAACATCCTTCACATTACAGTTATTCTGACATGGGAGACGACCCAGCATACCGAGGGCAAAATTTTAAACCCAAAACGACGTACTACAGTCCAACTAGTCCCTATATGTTTACAAAAAGTACCCCCCCTCCATTCACTGACTTGAACTCTGCTAAAGTATAAAAAGTAACATATATATCTATCTATATATACTATAAACAAAATCAAAAGAATTTTTTTTCCTTTAGAAAAACAAAATTGTAGTAGCAGAATTTGTTCATTTGTTTATTTGTGCAGCAGCCATGTTTGAGGAAGTGTTGGAGTAAAGTAAAAGTTATTGTTTTAATAATATTTATTGTAAGAACTGCACAAATAATTCCATGGCACACACTTTGCATTCTTGTCTTCATGAACAATGCTTGCTCCATATTGTTTTTTTTCTATTTATACCACTGCCATCAACTATATTTCTACCTTATATGGACATCATAACTTAATATTATGTAATGGACTTAAACATCCAATAATTCAATTACTGGTTGGGATCAAACATAATTAAACTAATGACAGAATTTCAACTAATAACTTATGTCAATAACATATTTGTCTGTAAAAAATAATTGTTGTGGTTAATTTTGATATACCTGAAACTATTTTTATTTTTGCTGGCTCTAGTTAAGCTTGTTTCTTTTTTTGAAATCTCAATTGGTGACTCACTCAGATGGTGTAGTTTTATGAACTATTTTTATAAGGTGCTTAAAGATTTCAAAATACTTGTCACTTTTATGATTGAAGTATTATATATTATATGTAGATCAGTCAGAAAAGGAAGGTACACATTGCAGTTTTCAATCTCTGTAAAGCACAACAAGCTAAAAGCACTGAAATATATGATGAGGATTCTTTGTATACATTTTTGTTAAAATAATCTATTTGAATTTAACTTGCTTGCATGTTATTAGAAAAATAATTGTATTAGAATATATTAAAGCATCAAATTTTTCTCTCCTAAATAATAAGGTACTTATTATGAGATTAACTTTTCATTAGCTCATTGTTTACTTTCTCTAAAATTAATCCTGACATAATAGCCTAAATAAAAGTCTAATTCCAATGCAATTTTATTTTAGTGAGAGTTAAAGCTGTTGAATGAAATTTTTGTATGTACATGTTATATTTGTCTTTGAAAGGTTAGGGAGAAATGCTATTTTTCTAAAGAGTAAAAACTTGATGATTTGTTTGAATACTGTCAAATATCAACAGTATGGAACTATTGCACTGGCAATTTATGTAAATATGTAATTATTTTAAAACTATTTATTGCTTTCATACGGTTATCAATACTAAAAAAGCTTTATATTATTTTTTTCTTTCCTGCATGTCAAAATATTTTTTTCTGCATATATTTAACACCTGTGTTTGTAAAACCTTAAAAAAAACTATTTAATAATATTATTATTATTTATCCATTTGTTGCTTCCACATACACAAAGTTTTCTTCTAATTTTCTAAGAAAGGAATGTCAACTTTATTTTCAAAATGTCTGTTAGATAAAACTAAAAAGCTTTACAATTTGAAAACTTTTCTTTAAATTGGCATTGGTCAAATTTAAAATTTGTGTGTTGAAACTTATTTGAATGATACAAAAATGGTATTAAAAATTATACGCTAATTCTGTTGACTGGAACAACCTGGACATTTGTTAACAGCAATTTTGCTTTCTTTTTCTTAGAATAAAACCACAATTGTGTTAGGTAATGTTTTTCTGAAAAGTAAAATCTGAATGATAAAAGTAAAGTCTAATGTACAATATACTGAGAGAAACATTTGCACAATGAAAGATTAAAACAAACAATGTAAAGACTGTGATAGTTGCAGAAGAAATAATGTCAATCTTCTCACTAAGTCTTTATTTAAAACTTCCAGAAGTACTTCTAAATTAAGTAATGGACTAGCTTAGGAAATAGTGAAGTATTCACTTAGATATGTGGAAATGTGAACCAGCTGGTTGCTTTGTATATTTTATAGGGATTGTTTTGAATATATTATCTTTGTGCTTGACTGATCTATGTTTTTTTGTGGTTGTTTGATATATTTTGTTGTGGTTCTTTTATATGTGTTTCTTTGTGGTTGTTTGATCTATTTTGTTGTGGTTCTTTTACATATGTTTCTTTGTGGTTGTTTGATCTATTTTGTTGTGGTTCTTTTATATATGTTTCTTTGTGGTTGTTTGATCTATTTTGTTGTGGTTCTTTTATATGTGTTTCTTTATGGTTGTTTGATCTATTTTGTTGTGGTTCTTTTATATGTGTTTCTTTGTGGTTGTTTGATCTATTTTGTTGTGGTTCTTTTATATGTGTTTCTTTATGGTTGTTTGATCTATTTTGTTGTGGTTCTTTTATATGTGTTTCTTTGTGGTTGTTTGATCTATTTTGTTGTGGTTCTTTTATATGTGTTTCTTTGTTGACATTTTCCTTGTTTGTTTTGTTCTGCTATTCTGTATATATCATAAAAATACTCATGTACAATTAACCATTTATATATTGTGCTATAACATATTGTCTACAATAGACATTATTAATTGTAATATTTCCTTTCAATAGTTATTATTTGTATGTTGTGCACATATGAACATTTTTACTTGTGTATACAAAAGTATGCTGCATAAAATACAAGCATGTTATTAAAATCAACTGTAAATAATTGCCTTGGTGAGCCTTTAGTCAAGTATATTTATATTACTCTTCTACAGCCAGCAATATCTAATTGTAATCTTTATTGAAATGTGTACGAGTACAAGAGTAAGTAGTTTACATCTGTTTTACATTAGAGTGACTCTACCTTTATTCCTTACTGCATGGTAGAGAGGGAAAATTTATAGGAAGACATGTCCCATCAAAACAAAAAGAAAATGTAATGGGACAAACAGAAGAATGAAATATTGAGCTGCAATGTATTTTCAATTGTTTATACAGTTCAAGGAATGGACTTAACATTTTCCAAGGCTTATGTCTTGCACTTGGTGAAACATTTCACATACTGAATTCAAATGAATAAACAGATATTTTTTAACTTGTACTATTTTGTCTTGCTTTTTATATGACATAATATTTAAATATTTGTTTTTATTTCTAGGATCATCTTTTTCCTATTAGTAAAGTCTGTAAAGCTGTTTGCTCTCCTACAGTCAATGCCAGACAAACATATTTACTAGTTTTTTTTTAATTGTTCTGCATTGTTGTATTGTGTGGTTGGTTGAAGTGGGATGTATGCCTTACATTGGATAGCTTAGAGCATTCAAGAAGGAAGTGGTCTCCCATTTCTTGTAGGTAGTAGCAGTGTCTACAGTTGGGTGGTTAAGTTGGGTTTATTCTATTTAGTTGTGAGTTGAGTGGTTTCTGTCTTGTTCCCTGACTGGAATATGATGCATTGTTCTTAATGAGGGAGGAACTTTGTTGTCTTGCTTGTTGGACTTGTTCCTTTCTCTTTACATTTTTCTTCTAGTTGTTCCCTGTGCCCATTGATTTAGACATTCTTCCTTAAAAGTTCTTTTTTTAGTATGCTGCATACTGTGTAGACCTTAAATATGTATAATTATATAAAACAAACACAATGATAGGAAAAAAGGCAAAAGTGGTGGTTTAAATAATTTATAGTTCAATCTAGTAGTTAAAATAAAAATTAAACAAATTTCTTTATTGTTCAAATTATATTTAAAACATCCAAAAAGAAAAAATTGTTTCCATGATGAGATAACTGATCAAAATTCTTGTATATAATAACAAGTTTATCAGTTATATTAACATTTCTTTAATATTGCTTTTTGAATATTGTTACAGAAATGTAGAGTATAAATTTAAATAGGCCCACACGGTAATGTAGAATTGAAGTTTAGTTTAATATTTATTTTGCTAAAAATTAATTATATTTTTTATGATGGTAAAGTGTAATTTGTATAAATATAATAATACAGTACTAAAAACATATAGTACTAAAAACATACAGTACTTAAAATTTAGTACTGAATACAATAGTATCTAAAATATTTGCAATATTTAATATTATCTCAAAATAAACACATTGTGCAAAGCTAAAATAATAATAATATAAAGAATAATCCTTGTATTATCTGAAAAACAAAATAAATTTGATAAATTATAAAAGCCGCAATGAGGAAACTTTGTTGATCATTTCAATTGCTTTAGTCAGACATTAAACCGATGGCTTTAAATCTTTAGCTTCCTGTGATCCTGTGGCATTAACACAAAGTGGGTAGGTACTATCTCCAGCCACGCCCATCACCAACATCCACAGATTGACTGGTTTCTCTGCTTTGTGGCTATCTAAATATGTATTGGCTGAGATTTCATACTCTCTGCCGAAAAATGTGCTGCAGAAAGAAAACAGATTGAATTCAAGATATTTATAAATTGAATGATTTATGTACGGTATAAAAACAATAAAATATTCATTCAGATAAAAAAATTGCATTAGTATCCAGTTGACTTTTGTCTAACAAGGGAAAGCTAGTTATTCTACACAAGCCATGTATATTTTTTTAAACATGGTGGTTTCAATTATATATCAATAAGCATAATTTTCGTCACTTCTTAATCATGCATTTTGCTTTATTTTGGCAAAATTATACTGGGTATATGTTGCCAGCACAATGCTCATATACACTTCACATCACTGTAGTTTGTTACTTAACATAGAAGATTAACTGCCAAGCTAAAAACATAGTTCAGAAAACAATCTGTTAAAAATAAATCAGGAAAGAACAATAACTCCTATATTCAATTATTTTTCTGCTATTTATTTTAAAACTTACTTGAGCAAAAAGTTTTCCTCTACACATAAATTTTGTCTGGTCTTACAATGTTGTATTACACAATTCTCATTGGCCTGAAAAAAAAAGAAACTTTTTATTTAAAATGTATATACCAGTATATAAAATCAACACAGAGATTACATTGCATGACCCTGACATTCAGTACAAGTAAAATTCATTAGAAAATTGTAAGTCAAGAGAAGATAATAATTGTTAAAATAAATAAAAGAAACAATGAGCTAGTTTGGTCAAAACAAGTGTATTAAAATATATTAAAAAATACAACTATTTTCAAAAACAATGAAAATATTTAAATATCATAGATATAATTAAAATTAGACTAGAAGAAATATAATCCTAATATTAAATAACTCAATTGTAAGGCCAACATAACATCACTTAATTATTATTGTAATGCCAAATCAGGATCACTCAATTGTAAGGCCAAATCAGGATCACTCAATTGTAAGGCCAACTCAACATCACTCAAATGTACGACCAATGCAACATCACTCAATTGTAGGGCCATCTTAACATCACTCAATTGTAAAACCAACACAACATCACTCAATTGTAGGGCCAACTCATTATCACTTAATTTTAAGGCCAACTCAGCATCACTCAATTGTAAGGCCAACTCATTATCATTATCACTTAATTGTAAGACCAACTCAGCTTCCCTCATTTATAAGGCCAACTCAGCATTACTCAATTGTAAGGCCAACTCAGCATTACTCAATTGTAGGGCCAACTCAACATCATTTCATTGTTAGGCCAACTCTATAATAAAATAAAAATATAAAACTTACTTTTACTGGTTCATGTTCATATTCTAATCGAAGTTGTGGATTTCTGTGTTCAATTTGCCATGAACATGTGAAAGATAATTCAGGCACAAGATGAGCTACCTGATGCCTAGCTTTGTCTGTACAGCGACTAAACAAAGCAACATCAGAAAATAGAGCTAGCTAGAGAAGAATAATTTAGAATTAATTGAAGCAATTCATGTTAAAGTATTACTAAATTAAATTTGGTATTTTTAATGTGTAAAAAGGTAATTTGTTTTGTAACTCAATAGCTATGGGCAATATCCTTTACAATTTCCATATACCGGTAAGTTGTTCAATTTAGGCTTGTTGTCCTACAAGTATCTATAACATTGTTATCAATATAATAAGTCATGTTCAAAACAGTGCTCTTAATAACCAAATAAATATATCTTTGTTTTTTTTTAATTATTCCTTGATGAAGCTCAACTATTGTAATGTGGTTCTTATTAAACTATTCCATAATGAGTTTTTACTTGGAAATATTTGATTTAAAAAAATTACCCTGTTAAAAAAAAATAGCTCATTGATTTTTTTAAATAATGAAACGTTCCTTTAGCAGGCAAACAAGACATATAAATATAATATTACAATATAGTAATAAAGTTGATCAGGTCATGGTTCTCATTGATGCAAGAAATCAGTTCATTCTTAAAATTCTATTCAATTTTAAATAAATCATTTCATGAGTTTCAATCATTAGTTGAATAAAATAATTACCTCCCCTATTTCAGGTGCAGCTGTTACCAAATGGAAAGGTTGACTATAACGTAACTTGTCTCCAATTTGTGCATGTTCAGTTGCACTGTCATTAGGATTGAATAAATAAACAAAGTTTATTCATTATTAAAATGTACCAAGATAGAAGCCTCAAGAAAATGTTAGCTCTATTTATAGAAAAGTAACTTACGGCAACACCTTGAAAGCTGTGCGATAACAAGGAGATAAAGTTTTACTTCCTAAAACTAAAAGTGAAGATGCAATTCCATCACTTTCAGAGTTTAAGTCAGGAATGTGAACAGCTAATGCACTGTCATCACGTGGGTACTGACCAACACCATAAACAGTTCTGTCTGGATTTCCTGAAATTGTCATTTAATCATGAACATTAGATTAATGGGGTACATATCTTCATGTTTTGTGGTTGTGTTGGGAGAAAGGGGGGTAATCTATACCATTTTATTTGAATTCCTAGTTAGGTGCTTTAATTAACATTTTGTTATGACTGTTACAAGTAAATTACTTTTTGACTTTAAAAAAAAACAAGGTTAAACTTTTTATTAGGGATGATTTTTGTGGATAAGTCATAAGTGTATGTAAATATATATTTCATTCCTGTAATTTTATTTTTTTCCCTCCCTCCCTCCCCCCCCCCCCCCAAAAAAAAAATTAACACTAAATAATTCGACCGTTGCTAGGTCACATAAGTTAACTGCACCGTTGCCAGGTCCCAAGACACCCGGTACCACTGACGTCACTATAGCATGATAAGAAAAAAAAAATAACATGGCCGCTGACGGCACCTGGTACCATTGGGCCCAAAATGGCTTTGGCAGCACCCAGTACCATTGGGACCGTATCTGTAATATGATTGGTTGGTTCTACTGTCGTCGTATACGTCATAGGGAAAAAACTCTAAATAGGTGTATATATAAAGCAAGATCAAAGGGCGGTGAAATTTGCCGCCGCCGCTCATTACACACTTGCGGCTTGCGTGTGTAATCAGTGTCTCTCAAATTTCTGCCAAATTGTTCACCCGTAAAAGCAAAATATAATTCCAAATTACTAAAGACAATATCATCGATTGTGTGTAAACTCATTTTACACTTTCGCGTGTGTAATAATTTTGTACATTTCAAAAGACAATATCATCGATTGTGTGTAAACTCATTTTACACTTTTGCGTGTGTGATAATTTTGTACCTTTCTAAAGAAAATATAATCGATTGTGTGTAAACTCATTTTACACTTTTACGTGTGTAATAATTTTGTACATTTCTAAAGACAATATCATCGATTGTGTGTAAACTCATTTTACACTTTTGCGTGTGTAATCAGTTTGTACATTCATAAAAGTGTTGTTCTCTATAAAAGGAAAATATTAAATAATTAAACACTGTAAATATCCTGTCAATAAAGGGTAAGTTGACCATTATATTTTTTTTTATTTATTACACAAGAGTAGTCTATTAAACTATTAAATATATGTAGGCCTAATAGTTATTATTATTTTTTTTTTCTCCTTTAAATTTACACAGCTTTTACTACACAGAGCAGCTCTGCAGCGACTTGAGGATGCTTCCAACCCAGACAAAGCGGCCCTCCGTTTGCAAGAGGTATTGTTTTACGTTGGCTAACTACACCGATGAAGAGTACCACTTCGTCACTACAACATTCTGCGAGCGACACAGGCCACATTTCGTTATCGTGGGCAGAGAGTTTGGAGATCAGGGAACCCGACATCTCCAGGGATTTGTACACCTAAGGGAACGGGTGCGCATCACCCAACTTAAGAAAATGTTGAGCGCGAGAGCTCATTTCGAAATGGCAAGAGGCACTGACGAAGACAATATAAGATATTGTTCGAAAGAAGACCATGGCCCTTTCAGATACGGTAAGAGCACCGAAAATCTTAACGAAAAAGGTGGTCGCTCACTACTATACAGTGCGGCCATAGAGTTGGCTCAAAGCATGACCAACACAGACATGGCCCATGCCATCGAGGAACATCCCCTATATGGGGCGGCCTACATGCAATTCAGTAGACCAATCCATCAGCTAGCTGCCAGCATGGCCCAGAGACAACGACTGGAGGCCTGTTTGGAACAGTTTAGGGCTGTCAGGCTACAACAAAGGTTCCAAAGAGAGATCGTTGATCTCGTCGACAGAGAAATTCACGACAGGGACATTTTCTGGTACTACGAGGAAACGGGAGGAGTGGGTAAGACATACATCTTGAAGTATCTCGTTGACACCAGAAAGGCTATAAGGCTAGAGAATGGAAAGTCCGCGGACCTCAAGTACGCTTACGGAGGGGAAAGAATTGTAATATTTGATCTGTGCAGATCGCAACAAGAGAAAACAAATTATGAAGCAATAGAGGCCATAAAGAACGGATTCTTCCTAAACACAAAATGCGAGTCCGGAATGCAGACTTTTGCTGTGCCCCATGTTCTGGTATTCTCGAATTACGCCCCTGACATTTCAAAGTTGAGCCATGACAGGTGGCACGTCAAGAGGCTCACTCATCAAAAAAATATGTTTTAATTACAGCTAGATTGCAATGCACGTTATGATTAAACGATAAAATTTGTACTTTCATTTAGGATAGTTTTTTCATTTAGACATTTATTTAATATGTTTCATGTTGTGTTTTTTTTCTCTTACATTAAAACAAAAGGGGGAGGGTGTAATGTAACACTAGATTATTCTTTTTAAATGTTTTATAACTAACTATTAAATACTTTAATGGCCTGAATTAGTTAACTTCATGACTTCATGTGATTTCTTACTAAATATTTTATCATGTGGAGTTTATTTTACAGATATTAATGATAATACTTGAAATTTCAGTGATTTTAAAGAGTTTTGAATTCACTAAATATTTTATTTTTTTGTACCTTTATTCACAACCATAACAGTGTCTCCAAACCTAATAAAACCATCAGGTGAAGTGCTCAACTGTACCTATTGAAAGCACACATTTTTACAATAATGTTAATGAAACTTAAAAATATTTTATTTAAACAAATTTGCCTTAATTAAAATATTTAAGTGTGAATAGCATAAATAACTTGTGCTCGATTTCAGTTAAATGAAATTGAGAATGTATAAAAATAGTTATAATTTTTCCTTTCTTCTACGCTTAAAAAACTTTAGCAATTAATTAGTCATCCTGAATAATATATGATATATAAGTGAATATTTTCTTACAGGATTAGTCAATTTGCCAATAAGTCCTTTTGATCTTTGGATCAGTAGCTTGCCTTTAGCTCTTCTATCTAAAAAGTCTTTCAAGGTGTCCTGTGTGATAGGCCAAAGGTAGAAGACAAAATAAAGTGATAAAACATTTTAGAGTCAAATCTCTTCAATTTATTCTAAACTAAAATTAAATTGTGGTGCTTTACAAAAAAAAAAATCAACTGTAAAAAATTTCCACAACTTAGAGCACAACATATTACTGTTACCAAGAAAACAAAAGTGTTGACTTATGGAACAGGTAATATCAAATACCGGTAGGTAATGTAAAAAAACAAACAGGTTGGGCTAATGTCAAATAGGCAATTCAAACAACAGGTAATGTCAAATAAGGTGTCAAATCATTATTGTCCATTTTCTTTTAGTCAGATATCACACTATTGACCAATATTATAACTTTGTTATCTATCTATATAAAGTAAGATATCACACTATTGACCAATATTATAATTTTGTTATCTATCTATATAAAGTAAGATATCACACTATTGACCAATATTATAATTTTGTTATCTATCTATATAAAGTAAGATATCACACTATTGACCAATATTATAACTTTGTTATCTATCTATATAAAGTAAGATATCACACTATTGACCAATATTATAATTTTGTTATCTATCTATATAAAGTAAGATATCACACTATTGACCAATATTATAACTTTGTTATCTATCTATATAAAGTAAGATATCACACTATTGACCAATATTATAACTTTGTTATCTATCTATATAAAGTAAGATATCACACTATTGACCAATATTATAACTTTGTTATCTATCTATATAAAGTAAGATATCACACTATTGACCAATATTATAATTTTGTTATCTATCTATATAAAGTAAGATATCACACTATTGACCAATATTATAACTTTGTTATCTATCTATATAAAGTAAGATATCACACTATTGACCAATATTATAATTTTGTTATCTATCTATATAAAGTAAGATATCACACTATTGACCAATATTATAACTTTGTTATCTATCTATATAAAGTAAGATATCACACTATTGACCAATATTATAACTTTGTTATCTATCTATATAAAGTAAGATATCACACTATTGACCAATATTATAACTTTGTTATCTATCTATATAAAGTAAGATATCACACTATTGACCAATATTATAACTTTGTTATCTATCTATATAAAGTAAGATATCACACTATTGACCAATATTATAATTTTGTTATCTATCTATATAAAGTAAGATATCACACTATTGACCAATATTATAACTTTGTTATCTATCTATATAAAGTAAGATATCACACTATTGACCAATATTATAATGTTGTTATCTATCTATATAAAGTAAGATATCACACTATTGACCAATATTATAACTTTGTTATCTATCTATATAAAGTAAGATATCACACTATTGACCAATATTATAACTTTGTTATCTATCTATATAAAGTAAGATATCACACTATTGACCAATATTATAACTTTGTTATCTATCTATATAAAGTAAGATATCATACTATTGACCAATATTATAATTTTGTTATCTATCTATATAAAGTAAGATATCACACTATTGACCAATATTATAACTTTGTTATCTATCTATATAAAGTAAGATATCACACTATTGACCAATATTATAATTTTGTTATCTATCTATATAAAGTAAGATATCACACTATTGACCAATATTATAACTTTGTTATCTATCTATATAAAGTAAGATATCACACTATTGACCAATATTATAACTTTGTTATCTATCTATATATATATATAAAGTAGGGTGTGCAAGTGGACTACAATTCCCATTGGTTAATTGGAAAACATGTGACCTCATATTATTTTACTTTTTCCATCTTGCTTTCACTGTGTGTCTTCCCTAGCTGAGTGGTTAGCGGCCCAGGTTCTATTCCCCGCTGAAACTTTTTTTTTCTTTTTTTTTAAAGAATATAGTAGGTTAAGTAGCACTCAATACTGAAATGATGTGTTGTAGTTTTGCATTCGGTTACACTTGGAATGGAAATTGCAACTCACAGCCTAGGCATTGTTGGTCTGGAGGTATGTATTGAGGTCAGATGGCAGCAGCTTAATGACTAGTGTAGTCTTACAAATTATTTTTTTTCAGCTTTTCTTGTATTGTGGGTGCGTAGACATTTAAGAATAACGAAAAAGGTCACATTCTAAAAATCAACTACAAACACTAGTAGGCCTACTGTCTTTCTATGCTATATAAATGAACTAGCAGATATGTGTCCGATTCTCCAAACCAGCTAAAAGTTATGTTTAAACACACTTTAACGACCCATGCAGTTATAATGAGATTGCCCACTATAAAGTTAATATATATGATATTATATGGCAATTTAAACCTTTCCCGCTGCAAAGTTTATCAGATGAATTTGACACAAATTGAAACGTGAATGAAATTTTGTTCTATTCATCCACAAAGTTCATTTGCAAACTTGAAACATTGCCCGCTACAAAGTTTATAATTTGTATACGACACGAATGTAAACATAAATGAATTCTTTTCCCTTCATTCACAAAGTTAATGCGCAAAGTTTGATGATGTCATAAAAATACTCTCAGCGCATCCTTTTTTCTAATTTAAAAAAAATTATTAAAAGTTGAACCGACATTTTCAACGTGAAACTAAAGTTGTCTTTTTATTCCCAATTTTTTTACCAAAATGACCACTGCAGTCATTTTAAAAAATGTAAAACAGTGTTCACTGCAATAGCAAAAAAAATATTTGTAGCAAATTTCATGTCATTCTGTCCAGTATTAAAAAAGATTATACGGTATGTACATAGCCTACATACATACATACACATTTTGAGATATATATATATATAAAATATGAATATTCATTTTTCTACAAAACAACTTCTGCTACCTTCACTTACGTAATTTTGAATAACTTTTGAACTAATTATATAATTCTAGAGATTTTTTTTAAACAAATTTATTAATAAGTAAATTAGTTTTTATTAAACACCTAACTAAAACTAGATATCTTTTTTGCCTCTTTTGACATCAGTAGGCTTCACTGCACTCCGTGGGGTGGCATCACATATTAATATAGACTTAGTATTATTATTATAGTAATAGTATACATATAACTTTTATTATACTGAGAATACTAGTATACTAAATGATTCGATAATATAGTATAAGTATAGGTAGACTATAGGGCCATAGGCCTATATTTCTATAGCCTAGGCCTATAGGCTATAGCCTATGCCTATAGCCATAGGTAGGCCATAGCCATAGCCATAGGCTATCGCTACTAGGCTATAGCCTAGATATTGATATAGAACATAGGCCCTAGACTATGGGTAGCCTATAAGTATAGGCTTAGACTATCCTCTAAGTATAAACTTAGTAAACTATAATAGTCCTATAGATTACTAAGATAGTATTAGTATTATTCTCAGTATTATTATAATTATAGATAAGGCATAGCGGCATATAATAGGCATAGTGCATAGTAAATATAGATAGTTAAGTAAGATAGATAGTTAGGCCTATAGCAACAATTTTAATTATTTAATGAATATGCCATATCACCTCTTCTAGCTGAATTTCTTCATTCCAGTTACCCACTCTTACAGATGGATTGTAAGTGCGAACATGTGCCATTGCCGCTGATAATTTTCGCACTAGTTAAACGATAAAGATCCTACCGTGTTTACAATCAACATAAACCGTAACCTTAAAAAAAAATGACGCGGCTCCTTGCCAACGGAAGCGCAAAGTCTTGGTTACCAAAACGTACTATCTTTCCACATACCGACACTGTTAATTAACCTAAAATCTACTTGCACTATGCAGCACATACATTTTAGGGGGAAAACTTAGATCATGGGTTAGGTAAAAAGACTAAATAAGAAATAAATAGTCGTATATTTTATAAATTTTTTCGTAACTCTAATAATTTAGGCAAATTGAATAAAATACGGGATTCATTTTATTTATAGGCTTATTGCATATATTTAGGCCCCTATAAGCTTATTTACGATAAGGATGCTTGCTCTCGCCAACTCTCTTCAACATCTTCTTGAAGAGAATCATGTCGGAAACATTGGAAGTCCATGAAAGGACAGTCAGCATAAGTGGCAGAAAGATCACCTGTATTAACAGGAATTGCTGATGAAATAGATGGACTGTCCGGGAGAGAGGAAGAACTAGTTAGCCAGCCTAGTAAAGCGACTATATAGACAAAATAACTTTCTTATCCAACTACGGCATGCAATTTAAGTCAGTGCCGAAAAAAATTAATGACTAGCAACACCAGCGGCATCGAATATGGAAAGACAAGAACATGGCCCTCAGCACCGAAATCAGGCTGATGTGCTCTGGTCCTCTCCATTTTCTTAGCGCTCTATATATATGCTTGTGAGTCCTAGACTTTAACAGCTGAGCTAGAAAAGAATATCCCTTATGCCATGGAGATGAAATAATGAATATAATATATCTTTAGAAATCTTCTCGGCATCTGCTATAAATAGACCATTATAGACCACTTCTCCAATGAGCATATACAAAAAAGGATATTACAGGAAATCGGACAATAAAACGACCTGCTGGCCATAGTCAAACAAATTAAGAAAGCTGGAATGGTATGACCACATAACAAGAGCCAAACGGGCCTGCCAAACTATATTCTGCGGGCACCACACCAGATGGGAGCTGGGGGGGGGGAGAGAAAAAGGGGAAGACTGTAGGCTATAAAGCTTTGCGAATATGCGACGCAATGAGAAGGGGTGATAAACGGGAGGAATTATGGAAGAGGCTGGTGTAAGCCCACATGTCATATGTGGCACCCAACGGCCCAACAGACTACGGGATACAATATGCCCCCTATAGGATATTTAGGTAGACTATTTAAAGCGTATTTATATCTTAAGTGAACATTATGTGTTGTGTCGAAGTCTTAACGTTGGGCATGAACTTTCTATGTTTTTTGGAGGCTGCAAGAGGCTTTCGTGGATTGGAAGGCGGGGGCATTACCTTAGCTTAGCGTTAAAAGCTATTAATGTTTTATAGTTGTTTTACAAATCTGTGGATGGAGATTGGGTGGGGTCAATTTTAAGTGCCAATAGAGCAAGTAATGTAAGGTCATATTGCTATTAATAGGCCAATATTTAATACTTTAACTATAGGCTATTATATAATAGTGTGCTGATGCTGCTTACCAGGCTCATGACTGTATATATATATAATGGATAATATATAGGCTAATTATGAACTTCAGGTCATGGGTTATTAGAGTATAGGGTGTTGATGGAAAAAAATATATTAGAATGTTTAACGATGAAGTTATGGACGAAAAAAAGGAACATACGGGGAGGTGGGGTATCTAAAAATTGAAGACGAGTCTGAAAAGTTTGTTGTGTATCATTAAAATTTAGGTTTGTTTAAAAAAAAAAGTAATTTAAAACACATCACCGTGCGCATGTAACACTATACTTAAACTTGGCTTTGCCGCTTTACCTAATTTTTTTTTGAACGGAAATACTTCCTTCTTTTCTTTTTTCTTTACATTTTTTTTATCCCCTCAAAATAATTTTATTTATTTATTTTTACTCTAAATCACGTAAACAATAAAAACAGTTAATAGCAAACAAGTTGTATTTTTATTTAATGTTTTGCCATCATCTATCTCGTACTTCCTCGTATATTTTGACGTACTCTACTCTACATATAAACGGCGGCCATCTTGGGTGTTTTGGCTGTGATATTGTATTGTTGCTGGCGTTGGCCTGAGGAAGATAAAATATTTAATTTATTTGCAATGTCTGGCGCGTATTCACGAACCAGTGGACTCATTCAAAGGCGTACTGCGGCAGTAACAAATAGCACAAATGAAGCAACAAACGATGAAAAAGAGGAAAAATCTAATGCTGGAGAAGAAGAAGAGGATCTTGATTCGAAAGAAACACGATTAACGCTAATGGAAGAAGTCCTTTTGCTTGGCCTTAAAGACCGAGAGGTGATTTATTGTAAACAAAAGATGGATTGTGAAACATAAATGTTTATCTATAACGGATTATCGTCTATACAATGTAGGCCTAGATTAGGCAAATGAATACAGGGTGTGATAATTATGCTTTGCGTGACACTGACAAGGGATAAAATTTATGACTAATTTAGGTTTAGGATTCAAATTTCTAGGCACTAGCTTTAGTAGCTAGGCCTAAGCCAAGCAGTCCTTTTGGGAAGACCTATATCACATAGGGCCTATCATATTTCCTATTACTTTTTTTGTCTTTTTTAAGTTTCTAAACATTCCTTCTCAATAGAATATTGTTACTTCCTTGGCCCTAAACTCAACTGCAGGGTGGTAGGGATTGGACAAGGGCAGGACTAGAACTGCAGGTAATACGATAGCCTAACCGAGCTAAAGATTTTAAGGCAGAGCCTAGACTACTAAGTTAATCTGACCTTGATCTCCTTGATATGACTAGTATAAGTAATTTTTTGGTCTACACTAGAATAAAGTTAATAGCTAAACAAAAGCTGGTATAGACTAAACTAAGTAACTATGCTTTTATAATAAATGAGAAATGTGGTGTAATAATTGTAAAGACTGAGTAGGCCTAAAGATGTTAGTTATTACAACCGGACAATTAAGCCTAGTGTCTGAGATTTTCGATTAGCCTATTTGTCCGGCGACCTTGTCACGTGATCGTTGTAACAAAGACCTGTCACATGACCACTGGCTATTGAAAGGAAAAATTGCATTGGAGATACATGTGGCTTATAGTATTATAGTGGGCATAATAAGATCAGTTAATTTAAAAAAGATTGTTCAGAGTTCAGAGACTAATATATGAATCAAATCATACAATTAATAAAAAAATTAAATTAATGAATTTTTTTAGTACTGTATCAAGCTTTAGAAACCATTAAAAACATAGTTTTGACATGAAACAATGATAAAACTCTTTGTATTGCTGTGTTTGTCTGAAACTGTTAATGACAACATCCCAAGCCTAGCCTAGCCCTACATGTAGCACATATTAATATAATATTTACAGTATTTAACAATAAAAATATCAAAGTCCAGACACTGTGTGTTGGAAATGTTCAGCATTAGCTGGAAAACCCAGTTTTTTTGCATCTCAAGTATGTACATCAAAAGGATGCCTTGGTCAAAAGAATCCTCTGTTAATTGTTAGCAATTGTTGGGATTAGAAAAAAACAAGACAAAGGGTCTATCTAAGACTATTCTTTCTCCAAGTTTTGATCTGAGTTTCTAATCTGTGTAATGTATTTAATAATATTACATTAATGTTACTTTTCTCTCCGTTTTCTTTTAAGGGATACACTTCATTTTGGAACGACTGTATTTCATCTGGATTACGAGGCTGTATACTCATTGAGTTGTCTCTACGAGGAAGAGTTGAGCTGGAGAAAGCTGGAATGCGACGAAGAAGCTTGACTAATCGTAAAGTGATCTGTAAGAATGACCAACCAACTGGAGATGTACTATTAGATGAAGCTCTTAGACATATAAAAGAAACACAGCCCCCTGAAACTGTGCAGTCATGGATAGAATATTTAAGTGGTAAGTGCCTACATCTTTCCATTAACACAGTAGTTCAGTAGTTAAATCTGTATGATTACATTTTATCAGTAGGCAAAATTTCATCAATCAGCTCTTCTAATTGTCTATAGTTGAACATAGGACTTCTGATTCTGTAATGACCTCTTTACCTCTGGTTGCTTTATCCCTGCTTCTTTCATTTCTTTATCCAATGATCTACTTTAGATGGTATTGGGCCAGTCTCTTTTTTCTTCATCTTTGTGACCTCTAAAGTTGGCTTTTGGCCAGCTTTTTTTTTTGTACTTCTTCGTTCCTTATGAAATCATACCTAGATTTGCATTTTGAAAACTGTAAGATACATAATAATATTAAAGAATACCCAGTACCTATAAAAAAAGATTGTATTTGTCAAGCTTAGAAATACCAAATCATTTGTTTGCAGATAGGACTTTCTGTTTTGCATATTTTGTTTTCCAATGAGATTTTGGAAATAATTGTGAAGTAGTTTAAGTAGAAAGCTTTAAATAGGAAGTTTAATCATTTATTTAATATATAAAATTGCTAAATGATTTTTATTACAATAATAACACAAGTGAGAAAAATGACTTTAATTTTTGATTTATTGAATCTGAAAATGCCTTCTTGCATTTAAGATGTTATCCAGAACTTATTAACTTAATATTAATAAGGATATGAACAGTATATATGAAAACTTTTAAAGAGAAATAGATCATGGATTTTTCTATTAATGATAACACAAAAAACAATAGCCATATTTTACTGATGTATTTTGTTAAACTTGCCTTAGTTTGTCTAACTATTCTTTGTCTTAGTTTGCCTAATTATTCTTGTCTTAGTTTGCCTCTAACTATTCTTGTCTTAGTTTGCCTGTTTTTGTCCTAGTTTACCTGTTTTTGTCTTAATTTGCCAAACTATTCTTGTCTTAGTTTGTCTGTTTTTGTCTTAGTTTGCCTGTTTTTGTCTTAGTTTGCCTAACCATTCTTGTCTTAGTCTGCCTAACTATTCTTGTCTTAGTTTGCCTAACTATTCTTGTCTTAGTTTGCCTAACTATTCTTGTCTTAGTTTGCCTTAAAGTTTAAGTATTCTTGTCTTAGTTTGCCTAATAGAACTATTCTTGTCTTAGTTTGCCTCTAACTATTCTTGTCTTAGTTTGCCTGTTTTTGTCTTAGCTTAGTTTGCCTAACTATTCTTGTCTTAGTTTGCCTTTAAGTTTAAGTATTCTTGTCTTAGTTTGCCTTCTAATTCTAACTATTCTTGTCTTAGTTTGCCTGTTTTTGTCTTAGTTTGCCTAACTATTCTTGTCTTAGTTTTGCCTTATTATTCTTGTCTTAGTTTTGCCTAATTATTCTTGTCTTAGTTTTGCCTAATTATATTATTCTTATCTTAGTTTGCCTTTAATAAAAGTATTCTTGTCTTAGTTTGCCTAACTATTCTTGTCTTAGTTTTGCCTTATTATTCTTGTCTTAGTTTTGCCTAATTATTCTTGTCTTCATTTTGCCTAATTATTCTTATCTTAGTTTGCCTTTAATAAAAGTATTCTTGTCTTAGTTTGCCTCTAACTATTCTTGTCTTAGTTTGCCTCTAACTATTCTTGTCTTAGTTTGCCTAACTATTCTTGTCATAGTTTTGCCTATTCACTTCAAAACCCATACATGCTTGATATTTCATTCCTTTTTTTAAAAAAACATTTTCAGTGAAAAAAAACACCTAAGTAACCCATTCTATGTTTTTTTTGTAGGTGAAACCTGGAACCCATTAAAACTGCGATACCAGTTACGCAATGTGAGAGAGCGCCTTGCTAAAAACTTAGTGGAGAAAGGAGTATGTACTACAGAAAAACAAAATTTTCTTCTTTTTGATATGACTACTCACCCACTAACAGACAATGTTGTTAAACAGAGGCTTATAAAGCGCGTACAGGAGTCAGTTCTGAATCGCTGGACCAACGATGCCCACAGAATGGATCGCCGTATGTTGTCTCTCATATATCTAGCTCATTCGTCAGATGTTCTAGAAAATGCATTTGCACCTCTATCAGATGATGATTATGAAGTAGCCATGAAGAGGGTGAGAGAACTTTTAGATTTGGACTTTGATGCAGAAAGCATGAAGGAGGGAACAAATGAACTTATGTGGGCAGTTATTAGTGCCATGAGCAAGTGAACGGCCTACACAACAGTTTTTTTTATTGTTTGTTGGTTTATTGAGGGATTTTATTTTTTTCAATTACCATATACTGGAAACTGATGGAGTTGATCTAAAACTGTTGGTTAGGTATATCCCATATTCTTTCATCTATTCCAACATATTCATATTTTGTTAAGATTCAGTTTTCTTAAGTCACAACTTCTGAAATATAAAAAAAAGGTTATCAATTGTTAATAAACAAAAATTAATTCATTATAGCTTCAACATCATAAAAAAAAAAGAAAACTTACAGTAAATCAGTGCCTATGTTTCTGACCACAAATGCAAACATTTTGACTGCATATGTGTTTGGTAATTAGTTCCATGCTCATTGTCACCATAACTTTATATTACATGATGTGAAAATTAATTTCTTTTCATTTCAAGAATGGTTGGTTGTTACTTTACCTTTAATTTGTACAATGGGGTTGATTTATTTAAAAGTTAGCCATTGGTCTGCAATTTCTCTCATGGTAGATTATAGACCAGTTCAGTGGTAAGTTGGCAGTTGTACTGTATAATGACAGATTATTTGCCCTTGAACTATTTAACAGTAGATTTGCCTTGAAGTTGTTCAATGCCAAGGTTATTTATTAGCCCTTGCAAGGTTATTAGCCCTTGCTTTGTTCAATAGTAAGTTAAATGGTCAATTCATGGTTTACTAATGTACCTGAAACAAATGGTTCCACTTACACACAAATTTCCACATAGGTATTCTGCTCATTTGAATTATTTTTAATGCTTATTGAAAAGTTATTGCTTCTTTAAAAAGCAACTCTTTCTAGTTTAACTAGTGTGTGTATGTACATGTAGCTAATCTATGATGTTTTTCAACATCCATACTTATACTTATAAAGATGTAATTAAAATTCTTTTATTATTACTTCCTATGATATAAAGATGTAATTAAAATTCTTTTATTATTACTTCCTATGATATAAAGATGTAATTAAAATTATTTTATTATTACTTCCTTATTTGTTTGTTAATGTATTTGTTGAGCTTTTTTTTTTTTAAAATACCTAAAACAAAGTTTATTACATTTCTATACAGACTGCCAACACAGATATATGTAAGAAAGAGTGAGAGTTTTTCAATTTTGTATTTATGATTGGATTCTTTATTGTTCCAATGTTTTGTTTTCCATATAATTGAACACCCATTATTGAATTTATATTTTGTAATTATACTATTTTCATCTAAAACAGGTTTTCTTTATAAACATAAAGATTTATTATTGTGTTTTTGTGGGGGTGTTGATTATGATTATTGATGTTATTAAAATAAAACATAGTTTTAAATAAAGGTCTGTACTTTTCAATTGTGCATTGGGCAACATTAGAGGATTAGGTCGTAAGCAGTTAAAGCATATAAATATAATTGTAATTTATATGGAAGACAATTTTATTTTATTTTACAAATTGATAAAAACAACAATAGTCGTTCTGGATAAGAAAATGCCTTTACATTTCACTGTACTGTGTGTAATGTATTAACAATACTGAATATTTTACATAGTTTTACAGATTTTGATTATATCTTCATTCCACGTATAGCACTAAATGACAAATGGAACTGTTAATAATTTAATCTTAATGTCAGGAACACAATATTTACATTTAATGAATTGCCAGTTTCAACAATTCAACACACATATTAAATATAAGAATAAATCTGAGTTAGTTGTATTCACTCAACATTAACTGTTACATAAATGTAATGGAAAATACTGCCCAGTCCTTGTATTTTTTTAGTTATCAAATGTTCTTTTAAAATATTGAAATGTTTAATTCTCTTACATGATAACATTATTTGCTTGTTAGTTGGTACAAACATGCTGCAGTTATCATTAATGTAAATATACATGCTTTTTACCTAATGCTGTCTTATAAATTATAATATACCATAAATATATTTGAGCTGTACACAAACATGGATTTCACACAATGGGGCTTCTGTGTCCAAAATAATAAAATAATTCTTGAGTTTCTAGTATAGAAAATATACATTCTGACCCCATTGCACCTTTCTTTAGAAACATTGTATTCACAGTAAACATGTCTGACATTTCATTTGGGAAATGTAAACTTTTAGTGTCCTATCTACTTCCATGCTAGAAGTAATCAATCAAGTCACAGTGGAGTCTTTTAAAGGTTGTTGGGTTTTTTTCTTCTTTGGTTATTTAAAAAATTGGATTTAATAATGACCTTGTGTCCCAATGTTATAAAATGGATATAAAGATAAAGTATATTAAGTAAGCTCAAGCAATCTGTGATTTTGTTCCATTCATCTTGTACTTGTACATAATTGTAGATATACAACTTTGGGGCCCATTCACTTTATGGTTTGTCTTCAGTTCTCTCCCCTTTTCTTTTTTTCTGGCCTATTTTACTAATTTTAGTTAGCAGCTTGGACCTTATGTTTTGATTATGTACATTGTATATTTCATGAATATACACACAATAAAGAGGTTACCAATACCAATGTTTGTTTTATTTATACAGTTAGATTACACTTAACAAAACACTCACATTTTGGTAGAGACATAGTTCTTTTTTTAATGCAGCTTTTCATTGCCCTAAGAATTTTTTTTTTTTTCTATTGTATATATTGGCACATATTTTTGCCAAGTCAAGCCACATTTGCTAGACATCAGTATTAGTTACTATTAGATGACAATTTAAGTTTGACAAGCAAAATACTTTCAAATATTTCTAGTATTTAGAAAAAACAAACATTGTTGAGATATTTTTTGAAGAGATATTTTTGAAGAAAAGTTCTTTGTTGAATAAGTACATAGAATAGAGCGTTCTCAGTAGGCGGAGCTTAAGTTTTTTTGTGTACATTTAGTGACGTATTTGTGTAAATATAGAACCCACTTGAGGTACAAACATAACGTGGTGAAAGTAAATTACTTCTTTATCATGCAAAATTCACATCTGAATATTGGCTATCCTACTCAAAAATAAGGAGGTAAATAGTAGTACTGTAGATTAATTGATTAATGTGATTAGGCTAGGGCCGGCTAGACCTATTTACACTTTCAATTTCACTTTATAGGCCTACACTTTTAATGTTTCGTAGGCTAGGCTACGATGTCAAGTGATATTGTTGGTGAATAGGCTATCTAGTCAAGTCACTATTAGGCTCACATCGTCTATGATCTATGTCTATGATAATAATAAAATAGCCTATTTTATTTAACATACATAATACAGCTTAAATCTTAACAAGACTTAAAACACAACACATCATTTAAAAAAAGCTCGAGCCTATATGGAACTTTATTAATACAGCGGCCATATTTAATTGTACACCATTACTCAAAGTAAACACAAATCACGTGCTTTTTGTCACGGGATTGCAAACGCCCTATTTAGAATAGCAGTACAAGTACAAGTTGATCACTAAATATTTCAACTATTAGACTATGTGTAATTGTCACTTATTCTTTTGAAAGGAATGGACAGGGGACAACCTATTATCACGTCTGTATGTATTTTCCTAGAGTCTCTACCTTAGTCTGTTAAGTTACTAATAAGTTAGCCATCCAATGAAAGAAATTTGTGACGTCACCTTAGTTATACTAAAGACCTACGGTACTTTATAGTTAGTCCAAGGGTCGGCAACCTACGGCACGCTCAAAGCTGTTTTCTATGTTGTATAAAAGTTGAGGTCTACTCTACAAAAAAACGAGCAGGATGACTTTTAGGCTGTTGGCACGCTGAATCCATTACAAATTCTACTTTGGCCCACAATTATTGAAATATTGGCACTGGGCTAGTCAAATACATGAACTGGCAATGATTAAATACAATTATGTAACAATAACCGGTTTCAGACCAAAGGAATAACACTGGCCTGCAGAACATTCACATTCAAGCATTTATTCCTATCTTATATTTCAAAGTCTATAGCATTCTTATTTACTCTGCCAAGAATCATAAGTCGGTCCATCCAAATAAAATATACCGGTAGATCATTGAATATCTCACTAAACTCTAAGCCAGGGGTGGGCAAAATTGTATTATGCGACCATCGAGTGCATAATTTAGTAATAAACAAAATCGTTTTTATTGAATTTTACAGAAATGTATGTACCGTTATGATTGCTTTAGCATTTTGGATAAAATTATTTTAAGAATGTTGTCAAAAATTGCAAGTGACAAATTAGTTGGTTTGTGTGTAAATTGAAATAATAAATAAAAAATATAATTACAAAAATGTAAAATCTTGTTAATATTAATATATTTATAATCATCATCGATGACCGTTGTGGTCGTTGGGGGGGGGGGGGGGGGGGGAGCGAATGACACCTCAACAGTCAACTTTCTCCACGTTTGACTATCTTGAGCGGCTGTCAATAGTTGAGTCAACTGCAGCCCTGTCCAATATTTTACATTGTGTTAATATATTAATAAAAGCTTTTTCCAAATTGTAAGTATAAATTAGGCCTACAATAAAGTTGCAATAATTGTTTAATAATCAATAAATAATTCTAATTACTTATTGTGATAGGTTGCTGCAAACAAAGTGGACATAAGATATATATATACTTTACATGTTTCAATGTGGCCCAAAACACAAAAAGTTTGCATACCCCTGCTCTCAGCTAATGCTAGAAGGGACTCATGCTTTTGTAAATATTTGTCTCGCGAATATTTGTCCCTCCAACCCCCTCCTTCCCACTATTTGGCTTCGCTCCTGGTTGACAGCAATAGTGAAACAAAACTCTAATTTAAACTTTGTGTTGCCTAACCTGACACTAGTATTTGTATACAGTATGTAATACATAAGATGCATTTTCTGGTGCAGAAGAGCTTTCTATACTTATGGTCCCCAAAGCTGGCGAAGTGAGGGCTAACGCAAGTGGGACAGCGCGTCCGAGATTTCATTGCACCGGCGAGAGCCACCGAGACACGGTGGGGCGGAAGGAATATGCGCAACAGCCCATCTCGCCAAACCCTATGCCTGGATGTCCAAGCCCATAGGCTAGTCTAAAATTAGTGCTAGCGAGCGACAGTACAAGAATACGATCGAGCGACCCGCGTTGATGGGGGAAACCCGCAGGTGGAGAGAAAAACGGAGTAGTACATAATTAATAATACTATAGAGACATTACCCTTTGTTACGGGGCACGTCGATAGGGCGCCAGCTAAGAGGCTCGTCCGCAGGGTGGCGAGTCTCAGAATATCTGGTGTACCTTGAACCACACCTTTACAAGTTACACCCTGGACTAAGGCAGTCCGGTATCTTAAAGAAACAGATTAGCCCAGTAAAGAGGAGTGAAGTATTATGCGCGGTTATGTTTGTCGTGGTCATTTCTTCAGTTGTTTACGTGGATTATCTTTTATTTTAATCTCATTAACCGTGTTTTACTATAATAATAATATGGCATCCGTCCGTACGATGGCATACTCTCCTTGTCAATTCGCCTGGCTCGCTTCTCTTCGCTGCTTTCTGCAAGGGTGGCCTCTGCGATATGCGCACCTGTCATCCAAGAGGGGCGTTCCTCAGCAAGATCCCCCCACGATTTATGGTCAATGCGCGCCAGAATCATGTCTTTTTCGCAGACATCTTTAAACCACATGCAATGGCGGTGTCTTCTCTTTGTGCCATCTGCAAGCTCTCTGTACAACAGGGCTCTGGTGATGCCTTTGGAGCCCATCCTGTGGACATGGCTTATCCACCACAGGCGCCTCTACAAATGTCATACTTAAATGGTTTTATCTTATCTAAACTTATCTTATACTTTACATATAAAGAAGATTATTGCGTCCTACGCACATCCGTGGTCTGAGTCTAGTCATGCATTTCTATTAGTGTTTTAAATGATGTTAAGTTATTGGTTTTCCTGGTTTGTTCAGGCAACCCATTCCATGCCCGGATGCCACTCGGGAATAAAGAGTACTTATATGCATTTGTTCTTGCATAAGGGATACGGAAAGTATTTTTGTCCTTATGTGTATCTGAGCATTGTAACATTGTTTTTGTGTTGTATTTCTATATTAGAATTTAGGCTAATGTCTTATGTATTATTACAACTGTACTGTTTACCCTTATGTCTAGTGTTTCAAGGTTTAGTGATTTAACTATTAGTGTTACCGGTACTCTTGTCAGTTGTGATTATTCGCAAGTCTAATGAACCTTACATTTCTTTTTTATTGAGAAAAGTTTGGCCAGTAATCTGTTTAGGCCTAAGCCACTGTTATACTCCAAACATAACAAAAATTGTAGTTTCAAGGCCTATAACTATAACCGATTTATTGATCTATTGATGATGACAATAATAAAGCTAAGGGCTTAGTTGATTTCTATGAGGTTCGGACATTTAAATGTGTACATGGTCCCCCTTAGCGCTTAGCACACAAGACTCGATCAAACGTTTTTTTTAATGTATATGATGTGGTCTCTGGTGCTGGAGTTGGAGATGTTTCTCACATAGTACATGTAGGTTGAACATTTGTTCTGTTGTATTTCTTCCTGGTCTGAATCCAGTCTGTTGATTTTCTTTGCTTGTTTTTAAGATGATCATTAGTAGGAGACTACTGGGGTGACTGATCAGTAATCTTCCACAGTTACGTAGGAGACTGGAGTCTACCGTTGGAGCCAGGCAGTAATGTTTGCTATCTCCCATCATTTAAAATCTATTTCAGAAAACAATTATGACAGATGTACATCACCAATTTGCGCTTTGTCGATGACATAAATGCCCTAGATCCAGATGGAAGTGAAGATGAACTGAAATAACTTACACTTACTGCCAAACTGCCATCAAACTGGAGAAAACATTGGTGACGTATGTCGAGGACATCAACCACGAAAAGACGAAAACCATGGCAAACAAATGACTTATATCTGAAATTAAAATGGGCAGACTAAAGTTCGAAGAGGGTTTCAAAATCTAGGGGTCTTAATATCGGGCGAAGGCTCACAGCCAGACATTTTCCCAGAATAACTCAGGTAACCGCGACACTAAGTAAACTAACGAGTATCTGGCAAAGCAAGAAAATTCTCAATTTGTTTGAAGATCTGGCGACGTCTGTTTTGATCTAGCCTATGGATGTGAAACCTGGACGCTCACAGCAGATCTCTAGAGAAAGATCAGGGCCCCTGCAATGAGATGCTTCTGCAATATCCTGGACATCTCGTACAAGGAGCGCATCACAAATGAAGCTATCCGAAAACGAATAGCAAATGTCATCAGCCTATATGACGACCTGCTCACCGCCATCAAAAGCAGGAAACTGAGATGGTATAGGCCAGGGGTCGGCAACCTGCGGCTCGCGAGCCGCATGCGGCTCTTTCGATGTCGAGATGCGGCTCTCCAGTTCCATGCGCACATATTGATAATATTATTTTATTTTCAAAACTCATAAAAAATATTATACCGCAATAGGTCTATATATAGGGCCTATATACATAATATATACTGCAAACAGAATAAAAAACACTCAACAGAGAACAGTGAGAATATGTGGAGTAGAGAGTAGACGAACAGCTGACAGTTGCTAGTCACTACTACCACCCAGCCTGCAACAAAGCGGACGGTAGTTTTCAATCTTCACTCAGTCTTAAATTAAATTAAATTAAATTAAATTAAATTGGTTACTTATATAGCGCTTCTATCCATGCTATTTTAGCATGCTCAGTGCGCTCTGTAAACACAATGCTGCCTGCTGGCGCAAATATGTTTACAGGCCCAAAACTCCTGCAGGACGACAGGGATCCGCCGGTGGCCGGGCTAGAACCCGCGACGTGTCAGATGAACAGGGGAAATAAAACCCAATCATACCCCAATCATACAATATCAGGTGAACAAGGGAAATAAAACCCAATCATACAATATCAGATGAACAGGGGAAATAAAACCCAATCATACAATATCAGATGAACAGGGGAAATAAAACCCAATCATACAATATCAGATGAACAGGGGAAATAAAACCCAATCATACAATATCAGATGAACAGGGGAAATAAAACCAAATTATACAATATCAGATGAACAGTTGTATTTGTTTAAGTTGTTGTAGAAAATTTCTTGAGTTGTTTCTTGCTGGGTTTGGCTGTTGGTGAAATGTTAGTCGAGGAATTTTCTTCAGCAATACTATCTTCAGGGCAAGGCATGCGCACTATAATGACAGGGAGAGAACTGTGCATTAGAACATCACTAGTTATACTACTGACAAGTCTGCTGGGACATTTCTTTGATGTATTACTCTCAGGAGCGTTGGCTTTAAGAGGTAGATTTAGCGTCTTGGAGCCCATGACTATCATTGCTGGATGCACCAATCTACAAAACTCCAAGATGGCGGTCCAAACACTGTTGCCACTGATTCTTATGAAACGTCCGTGAACCCGTTTTTCTTCCATGAAACTTTCATACACACGTTTCAGTTCCACAGATTTCACTTCTACCTCTCTCATTGTCTCTAGTACTTCAGGTGCAGACATGCCAAGTTTTATTTTTGCACGAAAATCTGGCATGTGGCATACACATAGATCAATGACCTTCCGACTTGTCTCATTTGCCAAGAAAAACTTGCACACAATAAGAATTCAAATTTGGAGAGACACTTCACTACAAAACAAACCAATTCGCTGTTAAATATTCAACCGGTGACGCACCGAAAAAAAGCTGTTAAAGAGCTTCAAAAACAAAAACAATAGTCGAGTTCTATGCTAAGTAACTGGGCGCAATCTTCAAAAATGTAATTCAGGCAAGCATTCCAGTATCACTACAAATTGAAAAAAGAAAGAAACCATTCACAGGTGGTATGTCAACGATTGTTTCATATGTGGAGCTGAAGAACTGTTTGTGATTTCAAGAACAAAACAGAAATCATAAAGAAAATCAAAGATTTGCCATTATCTGCAAAAACAGTTCAAGATAGAACTGCTAAATGTCTTCAATTGTAACACATATGCAAGTGTAATACATTCTACTGGCTTCTGCTTTATCACTTGCTATGGATAAGTATTGTGACATAAAAGACACGGCACAAGTTACCCTTTTCATCAGGTATATGTCGTCCCAAGGTTCAAAAGAAGAACTGCTAGGATTGCTGCCGCTCTCAGGGCAAACTCGTCGAGAAGATATAGCAAATGTTGTGCGAAAATGCCTGGAAGACTATGAAATCGATATAAATAAAATCGTTTTTATAGCAGCTGATGGAGCCAGAAGTATGACAGGAATACATAAAAAGGTAACAACGATTATTCGGCAAAAAAAAAAACTACGAAATTTTAACGTTTCCCTGCATAATTCATCAAGAGGCGCTTTGTGCACAAACATTTCCGGCCAAATTAGGTGTGGTCATGAACTTGGTAATTACGATAATTAACAGCATTTTGGCAAAAGCACTCAACCAGTTAAAGTAATTTCTTGAAGAAATAGAAAGCCAGTATTCTGATCTACTTCTGCACAATAAAGTGCGATGCCTTTCCATGGATAACGTATTGAATTTTTTTGCTTCTTGCTTGTGAAATAAAAACATTCTTCACTGAAAAAGGCATTGTCCATCCCGAATTTAAAGATAACAAATGGTTGCAAAAATTCAACTTCATGGTGGATATCATAAAGAAACTAAATGAGCTAAATATAAAACTGAAAGGAAAGAGAAACCCAGCCTGAATCTTCCTTGAAGAAATGGTTTATTTTTTATTTTTAATTACTTCTTATTGTCGAAAACATGGACAGCGGTAAATTACTTCATTTCGAAAATCTGAAACAATATCGCGATGCAATGCAACTATTGACACGAATTACTTAAGCATGGCATAAACAAAATGAAAGATGGGATTCGCTGGGAAATTTAAGCAATTAAAAAACAAACGCAAGTACTCTGGCGTTCATAGTAAATCTTCTCAACACAAATGTGATCAACATTGAGCCATTTGGAATTGATCCTGGTTCGCTTCAAATGCAATTGCTGGATTTGAAAACTAAACACTTCTGGAGTGGCACGTTCACAGAGCTCAAGAGCAAGTTAGAAGAGTTGGAGGTCCAGAAAAGCATTCACAACTGGACAGCTCTAAAAGAAATGCCGCGAGTTGAGGCACTCATATTAAATTTGACTCACGTAATAGTCTTCCAGAATGCTACAGTGAGGTGAAGACGTTGACATTTGGAGTGCTGACAATCTTCGGGTCAACATATTCGTGCGAACAAGCGATTTCATGTATGAATATAATTTTTTAAAAAGTAAGAAGCCAACTAACAAATAAAAATCTTGAGGCGTGTTTGAAACTGAAACCAACAAGTTATGATGTAACTATTGTAACCATCCGTTACTCAATAATTTTGGTAATATTATTTGATTATATAATTTTATTATTCTAGCAGAGCAAGCTACAATAATTAAATATATTTTGTGCGAAACATTTGTATGTTTTATATTAATAAATATTCTTTCATATTTAAATATATTTATTTAAAATCAAATTTATATACCTAATCCTAATCAAATACCATAATATTGAAACAAAAATGTTAGTGGCTCTTTAATAAATAGGAAATTGTGTAAATTGTAACTTTTGGCTCTTCCGTGCCAAAAGGTTGCCGACCCTTGGTATAGGCAAGTAGCAAGATCTGAAGATTTTGTAAAAACTATTACATGAAGCACAGTGCAGGGAAAAAGAAAAAGAAGCAGAAGACAAGATGGTAGGACGATGTAAAAGAGTGGATTTGTGCTTTTAAATAAAAAATTAGCGCTCAAAGGGGGCAACACAAGACAGTGACAAGTGGCGAACGATAACGCAACAGTCAGCAACAGTCAGCAACAGACAGCAACAGACAGCAACAGTCAGCAACAGTCAGCAACAGACAGCAACAGTCAGCAACAGTCAGCAACAGTCAGCAACAGACAGCAACAGACAGCAACAGTCAGCAACAGACAGCAACAGTCAGCAACAGTCAGCAACAGACAGCAACAGACAGCAACAGTCAGCAACAGTCAGCAACAGACAGCAACAGACAGCAACAGACAGCAACAGTCAGCAACAGACAGCAACAGTCAGCAACAGACAGCAACAGTCAGCAACAGTCAGCAACAGTCAGCAACAGACAGCAACAGACAGCAACAGACAGCAACAGTCAGCAACAGTCAGCAACAGTCAGCAACAGTCAGCAACAGACAGCAACAGACAGCAACAGTCAGCAACAGTCAGCAACAGTCAGCAACAGACAGCAACAGTCAGCAACAGACAGCAACAGTCAGCTAACGTTGTCTTAATGACTCACCCACGGGTTATAGAAAAAGTGAAATGTGAATGTGTGAAAACGTTCGATTTTGCCATGATTTTCAGATTTTGTGACATGCCATTGAATTATGTTCAAGTGCTTTCAATGCAGGCATGTGTTATCTTATCCGTTTTTGTTGCCTGGTTTTGGAAATGCCATATTGTGTTTTTAATCCGTAGTTTTCATGTCTGCTAGTAGGAGTTTCAACTGTCTTGCGAAATCTTTACTTCTGACCTCTGACCTTGACTTATATTTTCTATTTTTTTCCACTGTAGAAAATTTGCCCACTTTAGCTCCATAAAAGCATTTTTTCCCGCCATTTTGGTATTTGTGACTTTTTTTCGTTGTTGAGTTTCATTTTGTACTTTCTAGTACATATTAGGCTAAGTTATTTTGCCATGAAATATGTTGGCTTTGACAATTTGATATTTGCTGATCATGTAAACGACATTAGACTCTATTGTGTTTGGATATTTCTAATGTTTTTTTTTCAATTTCCATAAAAGAAAATTTAATTTATGATAATGTTCTTTGCAAAAACAATCACCAAGACTGCCAAGAGTCTGCACTTTAAATCTATCATAAAAATCAGAAATAATAAATCTCCTTTTAATTTCCGTTTATCTTTATAACAAGCATAAAACGTAATCACGTTAGAGATTGAAATATGATTTATGCTAAACTTGTACTGAAAATCTTTAAGTTATATTATATAGTTCAGGGTTTCTATTCTTTCTTCGTCGTGGTTTATAAATAGCAACTGTATCATTTATCACTGCTATAATCTTTTCCATGTTGATGAAATAATCGACGAGATACTGACAAGATCTATTGAAGTTTGGTTCGACAGGCTACCTGTAGTTAATTTACACAAGCTAGAATCAGTTGTCAAAAATGCAGAAAAAATTATTGGCACTAACCTTAAGTCGTTAGAAACATTATACCAAGAGCGCTTAACAGGTAAAATGACTAACATTATGAAGGATAAATCCCACCCCTCGAGACACTATTTTGAATTTCTTCCACATGGCCGTCGCCTTCGAGCATTTAGGGGTAGCAGCAGATTTGTTAACAGCTGTTATCCGCAAGCAGTTAAACTGTTCAATAATACAAGACAGAAGCGTCTTATAAGATCATAATTGTAATAATTTTCCTTGTATTCTGTATATTATCATAATGTACATTGATATAATAGTTTATTTTCATTGGTTTTCATTGTTGTGTCTTGCTATTATTGTGGTGTAATTTTTTCTTTTTTTTGGTAGATGTCACATTCAACATCACATATTTTCGATGTAAAACGCATTGACTGAATAAAATTGAAATTGAAATTGAAAATTGATGGCGTACCTATACATGTGTGTTTTTGTGACATTAAAATCTGGCTACAAAACACCTGATTGGAATGTTTTAGAAACATTTACTAAAATGAAATACTCGACTGAATACTACAGTGTATTGCATATTTAACCAATTCTATAAGCTCTTTGTAAAGTGTAGAGTGTAGAGAATAGACAAGCATAGGTCTAATCACAAGGAGTCCAGTCTAGTCAAATACTTAGTTACTAATTTATGTCATTAAATAATTTTCCTATATGGGCCTACAAAATAAAAAAAAACATTTTTTCCCACAAATATATAAAAAGGAAACAATAAAAAAAAGGTCTCATAAATCCTGTCTGACGTGGTACAACATGTCATGCTAAATCTGGACAGCTCGTTCTGTCACCGGGAGATGGAAAAAAAACACCCACCAATGAAACATGTTATGCCTACGTTTTTACCTCTGAATATTTTACGTTTTGAGATAGCAAAGTGTCTTACTAATGTAATAAGCTGTGTTATATTGTGCCTACGCTTGCTCTCGCTCCATCCCACACTCTCTCTCTCTCTCTCTCTCTCTCTCTCTCTCTCTTTGCACTGAGAAGTTGCACTGATTAATTGTGACCAGCAAGCATAGGATATGCGTGTTGATATCACGTTATTCCTGGGGGTAGGATTACACAATTATTTGGCCTAATTGTGTAGATAGCAGGGCAACCACAGGAATAGTGTATTGGGCATAGTAGGGCGACTATTGGAATAGTGTAGATCAGGGGTATAAAAAACGCGCACCGCGGGCCACATACAACCCACCAAGTGGATTTTTTGTGGTCCGCCAGTAAGCTTACAAAAATGTACTATTCCTGAAATTCAGACAGCTAGTAAGCTAGTACTGATACACATTACATGTTATTGTTAATTTTATTAACATAACATATCTTTTATTAGTGCTAAGTAGTGAAATGTTAAGATGTAGGCCTATGTAGGTAGTGTTTTTTGTTTACTAGGGTCCGGTTGATTGGATTGGCGGGGGTGGGGGGAGGTGCGGCCCTTGACACATCTCGTAAGTGATAAAAACCTTGTTGGATCTAGAAACCTTGTTTAGTTCGAAAAACTTTGTTCAGATCCACAACTTTTGTTTAGGTCTAAAACCTTGTTCAGATCCATAATTTTTATTTAGGTCTAAAAACTTTGTTCAGATCCATAAACTTTGTTCAGATCCACAACTTTGTTTAGATCTAAAAACTTTGTTCAGATCCACAACTTTTGTTTAGGTCTAAAACTTTGTTCAGATCCACAACTTTTGTTTAGGTCTAAAACTTTGTTCAGATCCACAACTTTTGTTTAGGTCTAAAACTTTGTTCAGATCCACAACTTTTGTTTAGGTCTAAAACTTTGTTCAGATCCACAACTTTTGTTTAGGTCTAAAACTTTGTTCAGATCCATAATTTTTGTTTAGGCTGTAACGATGGTACATGGTTCTAACTAATTAGCCGCATTCCCTTACATTTCATTTACAAGATGTTTGTATAACCTTCTTGCTATCACTTGTTGTGAGATCAGATCGGATTTCCGGTAGAGAATTTCAGCCTTCGCACCTACGCCTATATTTACGGCGGCGTCCCACCCCATGTGACATGTTGCTTTAAGATAAGCCTCCACAGTCACTCTTGTGCCCCGTGCTAAATGAATTGTTTTTGGGGCCACACTTGGCAAGGCTATTTTGCCCCTTCCCCCAACGTCACACGTCGCATTGCACTTTCCCAAAAAAGTCGCCCCACTGTCTGGGGAACAGACTATTCTATTATTGTAAATTCTCACCTGGACATTGTTTTCAGTGTTTTCGTAAACTTCTCTCTCTGAGATTAATATCTGTATTTAAAACATTAAAGTGCCCTGTATGGTTAACCCTTCCCTGATTCTCCATGTAAGATAACTTTCCTCAAATGTCAATTATCGCCAAGTTGATTACATTCCCACCCTCAGCCTGGTCATGTGGTGTTAGAACCAACCAGAATCGACTTAGGGCGAAGAACGCTAGAAATGAATTTAAATACTTCAGTACGATCCTGAACTTATAATCAGACAGCCGCTCTGTACATAGCTGTCTAAATACTGCCAGGGCGATGCGGGGGGACCTATAGAACCTATAGAACATAGGATAGGACCTGGATATAAAATAGAACATAAGATAGACTGATAGAAACATAAGATACAACTGATAGAAACATAACTTATACCGCCAATGAACATTGATTTTATTATATATCAAACAATCTTGCCGTGTATCTTCAGACTATAATATTCATTTATTCACATTATTCGTGTACCCAAAGGATTTTAAGTGTTCGCCTTTGTTCAGTTTTTTTCAAACACGTTCGCTATATTTGCCATTGTACGGCATTGCCTAAACTTTCGCTTTATTTGCCATTGTGTGTGTGTGTGAACTGTACTTTCGATATACTTGGATTTTATTTTTATTATTCCACATTCAAGTAAGAACTATATATATAATTAAACTCATCGTTATATATTTATATAAAGAACACTGATTCGTTGATTGATTTTCTTCAAGTACTTTATGTTGTACGTTTGTCTACTTAGTAATGTATACGACGGTGAATCAAATAGAAATTTGTAGGAAGTAGAGGGACCTAACCAAAGTAATTGTACCGATAGACAACAAGCCACGGGTGGACTTCAAACTCCATCCAATGTGTGACAGCGGGTGCAAACTACAAGCACCTCATCACATAGGTCTAAAAACTTTGTTCAGATCCACAATCTTTGCTTAGATCTATATTCTACGCAGATCTTTAAAAATATTTGTTGCAACGGAAATGTACCTAAGCAAAATTAGTAATTGTCTATAGGCCTATGATGTTGTTCTGATGTAGAAGGGAGGGTACCCCCAGTGGCGTAGCTAGGGGAGGGGGGTCCAAATTTGAAAGTCCCCCCGGGCCCCTACTTGAGGGAGGGGGGCCCAAAGGAGAGTCCAAATTGTTTTTTCTCATGTCATAATGTCGAATGTCAAAATGCAGGGACCCCTAAAGAGGCCAAGCCCCCCCCCCGGGCCCCCAAATCCCTTGCAATGGCACTAATTGTTAATCCACCAATGGCTAATTCCGATTCCATATCGAGACATGAAACGCGTAGTAATTAGACACACAAGACAAAATTGATCAAACTCCTTAGAAACCGAATGCAATAAACTATTATAAACTACAATATTTGGACAACTCGTAAACTTGGCATATGATACCGGTCAACTAATTCGAAAGGACGAACTTACTCTCTGGAGAATATATACAGGATATACAAAACTAACACATTCCTTTCTCTTAAAACGAGAAATGTGTGTTTTCTTCAATGTCACCTTAACAGTTTCACAAATTCTGTTGGAATGAAGTACATTTTGTGAAATTCGACAATTACTGTACTCTAGAACCATTCATGAACATTTCAGCAAAATTAAACCAAAATGTACAATAAAATATATTAAACACACTCAAATGTACTACAGATTTAAAAAGTTTAAGAAATATAAAATAAATACTAGAAAAATATGACAAGAACGTCCTCAAATAACCTTTACTGTTTGTAGCCGGAAATGCAACAATTCAATGCAATACACAAACCGCCAGCTTCAGGGTACAGGTGCAAAGCCAACATACAGATATTGATTAAGATGTCAGTTTTATATTCATTAAAGTCTATCGGCGGAATTCTAGAATTATTCCTTTACGACAAGTTGTGAGACTCCACTACAGTCGGTTTAGTTATTCGGAAAGACAATCATGTCAGTAGCAGAAATAGTCTGATGATTTAGGAATTTGATTTTAACACTTGGCAAGAGTTTAGATTTAAAAAACAAACAAATTTCGGCGATTAACTTATTAATCTTCTCTAGCTTGGGCTGCATATAGATCTGAATATAGATCAAGCATTACTGTGCTTCGTCAATTTTTATCATGTGCCGTATAGGCCTATAATAAACTTATATATATATATATAGTTTTACATACAGTGCTAGGCTGTATTGCGTTCAGTCACTATGATCTGGTTATGTATAGATCTAGCTTATGCTGCATATAGATCTAGCTAGTACAGAAGATATCTTGTTGGAAACAAAGCAATTTTTAGCAATTTTAAAAAACACATCTTTCTATAAAGCATTAAACTAAAAAGGGGCTTCAAATCAAGCACGGCCTTAAACAAATATTTTTAGTTATGAAACAATAATAAGTCTACCATGACTTCTAAACAAGCATCGGCCTAGAGCTAACATAAACAAGCAATGTTTGGCGGTATAAAGCGAGTTAGTTTTGGCAACAAATGTATGATTAAGAAAGTGCATACAGCCCAAATAAGACACTCCGTGAGCCCTAGACAAGACAAATTCCCAGATTTATTGATTACTTCCGAGCATTTTACACTTTTTATTGATTTTTGCTTCCAGCGCTGCCTGCGGTGTTGCTTTTATTTTCTTTTCTCTTTTCTGGTCACGTTGTTTTAGCAATAATCACACAAGATATATCGGTTACGTCGAGATAGATTTACTTTCATTTTCTTTGCTTGACAATCTTGTCCCAGCATGCATGTATTTGTGAACGCATGTATGGGTGGATTTAACATGGATTTAAGCGTTTGTTATGTAAATGTGTGTGGCTGCATGTGAACGTATAAGTTTTCATGTGAATACTTGCATGTCGATATGTGTGTTTGACTGTGAATTTGTCGATGTGTATGTTTGACTGTGAATATGTAAATGTGTATGTTTGACTATGGGTGTGGATGTTTGACTTTGGAAATGTAAATGTGTATGTTTAACTGTGGATATGTATTTTTGACTGTGAATGTGTATGTTTGACTGTGAATGTGTATGTTTGACTGTGAATATGTATTTTTAACTGTGGATATGTATATTTGACTGTGGATATGTATATTTGACTGATGATATGTACGTTTGACTGCGAATGTGTATTTATGACCGAGGATGTGTACTTTTGACTGTGAATGTGCATGTTTGACTGTGAATATGTAAATGCGTATGCTTGACTGCGTATGTTTGACTGTGGATGTTTGACTGTGTATGTGTGACCGTGGATATGTAAATGTGTATGTTTAACTGTGGATATGTAAGTGTGACTGTGAATGTGTATGTTTAACTGAGGATATGTAGGCCTACGTTTGACTGTGAATGTGTATATTTGACTGAGGATCTGTACACTTTACAGTGAATGTATATATTTAACTGAGGATATGTACGTTTGACTGTGAATGTGTATGTTCAACTGTGGATATGTAAGTGTGACTGTGAATGTGTATGTTTAACTGTGGATATGTAAGTGTGACTGTGAATGTGTATATTTAACTGAGGATATGTAAGTTTGACTGTGAATGTGTATATTTGACTGAAGATGTGTACACTTGACAGTGAATATATATATTTAACTGAGGATATGTACGTTTGACTGTGAATGTGTATATTTGACTGAGGATATGTACGTTTGACTGTGAATGTGTATATTTGACTGAGGATATGTACGTTTGACTGTGAATGTGTATATTTGACTGAGGATATGTACGTTTGACTGTGAATGTGTATATTTAACTGAGGATATGTACGTTTGACTGTGAATGTGTATATTTGACTGAGGACATGTACGTTTGACTGTGAATGTGTATAGAAAAAAACAACAAACAAACAAAGAGACTAAAGAAAAGAACAACAAACAAACAAAGATACTAAAGAAAAGAACAAAAAACAAAGCGACAAAAGAAAAGAACAACAAACAAACAAAGAGACAAAAGAAAAGAACAACAAACAAACAAAGAGACAAAAGAAAAGAACAACAAACAAACAAAGAGACAAAAGAAAAGAACAACAAACAAAGAGACAAAAGAAAAGAACAACAAACAAACAAAGAGCCAAAAGAAAAGAACAACAAACAAAGAGACAAAAGAAAAGAACAACAAACAAACAAAGAGACAAAAGAAAAGAACAACAAACAAAGAGACAAAAGAAAAGAACAACAAACAAAGAGACAAAAGAAAAGAACAACAAACAAACAAAGAGACAAAAGAAAAGAACAACAAACAAACAAAGAGACAAAAGAAAAGAACAACAAACAAACAAAGAGACAAAAGAAAAGAACAACAAACAAAGAGACAAAAGAAAAGAACAACAAACAAACAAAGAGACAAAAGAAAAGAACAACAAACAAACAACGAGACAAAAGAAAAGAACAACAAACAAAGAGACAAAAGAAAAGAACAACAAACAAACAAAGAGACAAAAGAAAAGAACAACAAACAAACAAAGAGACAAAAGAAAAGAACAACAAACAAACAAAGAGACAAAAGAAAAGAACAACAAACAAACAAAGAGACAAAAGAAAAGAACAACAAACAAAGAGACAAAAGAAAAGAACAACAAACAAAGAGACAAAAGAAAAGAACAACAAACAAAGAGACAAAAGAAAAGAACAACAAACAAACAAAGAGACAAAAGAAAAGAACAACAAACAAACAAAGAGACAAAAGAAAAGAACAACAAACAAAGAGACAAAAGAAAAGAACAACAAACAAACAAAGAGACAAAAGAAAAGAACAACAAACAAACAAAGAGACAAAAGAAAAGAACAACAAACAAACAACGAGACAAAAGAAAAGAACAACAAACAAAGAGACAAAAGAAAAGAACAACAAACAAACAAAGAGACAAAAGAAAAGAACAACAAACAAAGAGACAAAAGAAAAGAACAACAAACAAAGAGACAAAAGAAAAGAACAACAAACAAACAAAGAGCCAAAAGAAAAGAACAACAAACAAAGAGACAAAAGAAAAGAACAACAAACAAAGAGACAAAAGAAAAGAACAACAAACAAACAAAGAGACAAAAGAAAAGAACAACAAACAAACAAAGAGACAAAAGAAAGAGCAACAAACAAACAAAGAGACAAAAGAAAAGAACAACAAACAAAGAGACAAAAGAAAAGAACAACAAACAAAGAGACAAAAGAAAAGAACAACAAACAAACAAAGAGACAAAAGAAAAGAACAACAAACAAAGAGACAAAAGAAAAGAACAACAAACAAACAAAGAGACAAAAGAAAAGAACAACAAACAAACAAAGAGACAAAAGAAAAGAACAACAAACAAACAAAGAGACAAAAGAAAGAGCAACAAACAAACAAAGAGACAAAAGAAAAGAACAACAAACAAAGAGACAAAAGAAAAGAACAACAAACAAACAAAGAGACAAAAGAAAAGAACAACAAACAAACAAAGAGACAAAAGAAAAGAACAACAAACAAACAAAGAGACAAAAGAAAGAGCAACAAACAAACAAAGAGACAAAAGAAAAGAACAACAAACAAAGAGACAAAAGAAAAGAACAACAAACAAACAAAGAGACAAAAGAAAAGAACAACAAACAAACAAAGAGACAAAAGAAAAGAACAACAAACAAAGAGACAAAAGAAAAGAACAACAAACAAACAAAGAGACAAAAGAAAAGAACAACAAACAAAGAGACAAAAGAAAAGAACAACAAACAAACAAAGAGACAAAAGAAAAGAACAACAAACAAACAAAGAGACAAAAGAAAGAGCAACAAACAAACAAAGAGCCAAAAGAAAAGAACAACAAACAAAGAGACAAAAGAAAAGAACAACAAACAAAGAGACAAAAGAAAAGAACAACAAACAAACAAAGAGACAAAAGAAAAGAACAACAAACAAAGAGACAAAAGAAAAGAACAACAAACAAAGAGACAAAAGAAAAGAACAACAAACAAACAAAGAGACAAAAGAAAAGAACAACAAACAAACAAAGAGACAAAAGAAAAGAACAACAAACAAACAAAGAGACAAAAGAAAAGAACAACAAACAAAGAGACAAAAGAAAAGAACAACAAACAAACAAAGAGACAAAAGAAAAGAACAACAAACAAAGAGACAAAAGAAAAGAACAACAAACAAAGAGACAAAAGAAAAGAACAACAAACAAACAAAGAGACAAAAGAAAAGAACAACAAACAAAGAGACAAAAGAAAAAAACAAACAAACAAAGAGCCAAAAGAAAGAGCAACAAACAAAGAGCCAAAAGAAAAGAGCAATAACAGGACATTTCATGAAATATTTCATTCCATAGTGCAACAACACTTGACTATATATAATGGAGCCGTTCGTTGGAATTCAAGTTAGTTTGTTTGTTTGTTTGAATCCTTAGCGTAAGAAGAAATCACTAACTTCGAGCATGTTTCTTCAAAATCAATTTTGTAAACAAAAATCTTGTAACATTAACGCACATACAAACACACACACTTACACACATTCTTACACACCATACACACATAAACTTACACACTTACTTATACCCACATGCACACACTTACTCACATTCTTACACACAATACACACATAAACTTACACACTTACTTACACCCACATGCACACACTTACACACATTCTTACACACAATACACACATAAACTTACACACTTACTTATACCCACATGCACATACTTACACACATTCTTACACACAATACACACATAAACTTACACACTTACTTATACCCACATGCACACACTTACACACATTCTTACACACAATACACACATAAACTTACACACTTACTTTTACCCACATGCACATACTTACACACATTCTTACACACAATACACACATAAACTTACACACTTACTTATACCCACATGCACACACTTACATTAAAAACTTACAAGCAAACTCGTACTCGCAAACACACACACAATTATCGACACACTCAATTATACTCACTTACACAGACGTTTGCACAATTACCAAACAATTTTTACACACCCCCATGTAGACATAGTTATTCTGTATATAAAGTAGTATATAATAATATTAGAGATACATTTGAAAACATAACTGTATGAGTATATACTAGATCTAGCTTCAGTTTGATATAGTACTTTCATGTATATGTTTCATCTTTAAAATAATACTTTTTGTATTTTTTGTTTAAGACTGGAGAATGTTTTTTTTTTAGAACAATCTATTTTTAAACTGATCTTGCATTAATACAGTCATATTGGGAACATAAAACAGTTTGTTAAAAAATATTATTGCTATGGTAAGCAAAAAACCCCACTGGTTTTTATAGAATACAATATACAATACAATATCCTGGAGAAAGAAATGTGCGTAGGAAACAATGCCAAGACCAAATCAAATGGAAATAAATTCTTCAAATATATCTGAAGATGGTAAAAATAAAAAATCATCTTTACTCTACAATCAAGAACACTCTATCTATCTCTATCTCTGTCTACTATTGCAGATAGAGTTACGCTAGTCGATCTAGTTATATTATACTTCAAATTAACTATGATAAATCCACCTATCCACGATATATCCGCCTATACATGCGTTAAACTTAACATGCATCGTGATAGCAGTGGCAAAGGTTGTTGATATTACTTCACAGACTAATATCTATGGTAGCACAAGTGTGTTTGTCCTCCAGCACAAGTGTGTTTGTCCTCCAGCACAAGTGTGTTTGTCCTCCAGCACAAGTGTGTTTTTCCTCCAGCACAAGTGTGTTTGTCCTCCAGCACAAGTGTGTTTGTCCTCCAGCACAAGTGTGTTTGTCCTCCAGCACAAGTGTGTTTGTCCTCCAGCACAAATGTGTTTGTCCTCCAGCACAAGTATATTTGTCCGCCAGCACAAGTGTGTTTGTCTTCCAGCACAAGTGTGTTTGTCTTCCAGCACAAGTGTGTTTGTCTTCCAGCACAAGTGTGTTTGTCCTCCAGCACAAGTGTGTTTGTCCTCCAGCACAAGTGTGTTTGTCCTCCAGCACAAGTGTGTTTGTCCTCCGAACCCTAAGCAGGGCCCCCGAGAGAAAAAACGATGCCGGTACGAGATCTTTTCATGCCTCCCCCCCCCATTTTTTTGTTAGCATTAGTCATATCTAGAATGACTATGTAAGTCAAACGTGCAGCCCGCGGGCCGCATGCGGCCCTTTGCAAGCACGTGTACGGCCTGCACAAATGATACTGCAATTGTCTCATTTAATGTCGAAAATTGCAGTTTTAATACTTTAAACTGGATGTATATAACAGAAATCTGGCACGGTGCCACGTATAAAAAAAACAATACGGCTCTTTTAAGCTAGTAAGGGTTTTCTATCTATGAAAGTTGGCAACATGGACCAGAAGTAGCAGACAGGTGGTTATTGCCATGTTAAAATTTTAAAACCATAATAAATTGTATCTTGTGGAATCGTGCCGGTAATTATATTATTTGTATTTATGAAGTACTGTGAACACTGATACCGTGTAAAATGGCTACAGCACCTTCAGCTAAGAAGAAAAGAACACATGATGAAGTAAGGCGAGTATTTCAAGAAAAATGGGACCTACAGTATTTTTTTACAGTGGTAAATGGAAAGATACATTATTTACTATGCAATAACAGCATTGCCACGCCAAAAGAGTACAACTTAAAAAGACATTATGAAACCAACCATCGATCCTGCGATAAGTAGGCCTATGAGGGCTTAATGCATGTTTCAAGACTCAATGAAATGAAGGCTAATTTGGTACAGCAAAAGACTTGTTTTAAAAAAATAGATCAAGCCAATGTCGCTTCCGTTACTTCAAGCTATTATACAGTGGTTCTTAACCTTTTGAAGTCGGGGAGCACTTTTGATCATGACAAAAATATGGGGAGCACCAAAATCAAGGAGTAAAAAAAAAAACAAATACACATACGTACGACTTTTATTGAAAATAAAAGATTATAACATAAGAGTTTAAAATTATAACATGACAAACAAATTTTTAATAAACATAAATTTAATAAGTAAAAAAAAAAACATTGAGCAAAATTTAAAATTTAATTCAGAAAAATAAAAAGATTTAATGTGAAACCTGAGCTTGACGGTTTTTACAAATTTCAGTGATATTAGGCCTAATTTTAGAAATAGCTACCATCAATTCTTCATCCAAATTAGTAAATATTGCTAGTTTTTTAGTTTTTTATGCTGGTGACTGTCGACAAGATTTTAAGTGCCTTCATGGAGAGAGCTGTGTATTCTTCTTGCACAAAGATCCAAAATTCCTCCAGAACCATTTCGGAAAATTTTATTTTAAGTGTACGATCCGATGATAGGTTGATTAATTCTTCTTCTTCTTGGTATGACAACTTACTATTTGATGTATCAACCGTGGTAAAGGGATTACGTATCCAGTCATATTTTTCTACGTTTATTGATGGAAAATAAAATTCAATCTTTTCTTCTAATAAAGTTAAATGCTCTGTTACTGCTGAAATAATTTCGTCGGTAGTGTTATCATTAAGAGAAGGAACGATATCTACCGTACTTTCTTTTTCTCCAACAAACGATTTTTCCAAAAAATAACTTTTTTCCGAAAGGCTGTCAATTTGTCGGTCGATGTTAAATTTTCCTTTCTTCCTTGAAGGCTGGTATTAACACAATTTAAATAATCAAAAATATCAGCTAAATATGCCAATTTAGCATACCAAATGTCATTTTGAAGATATTCCACAAAATCATCCATATTTTCATTTTGGAAAAAGGTCATCAATTCATCCTTCAGTTCTAAGAAACGACGTAACACTTTTCCTCTGGATAACCATCTCACTTCAGAATGCAAAAGCAAAGATTCGTACTTGGCTTCCATAGAGATGCAAAGATTTTTAAAGACGCGTAAGCTTATTTTCAAAGGTCTCGATTTTATGAAGTTACAAAAACAGTAAAAATAGGCAAAAAGGCTGATTATTCCACATTTGGACAACCTATTATAAGCATTTGTTCAGCTCAATCAGATAGAGTAAGTGAGTGAACATTAAATTTTGAGTTTCATAATTTCGCGGAGCACTTGCAACTACCTCGCGGAGCACCAGTGCTCCGCGGAGCACCGGTTAAGAACCACTGAGCTATGAACTCAGCCGAATGGTCACCAAGAGTGGGAAATCTTACAGAGATTTCGTAAAGCATTACCTTCTGAAAGCGGCTGACATTGCGTGCCCACAGAAGGCACTGTTATTTTAGAATATTTCGTTAACGAGGAACACAGTTGCTGGACGGCTTGATGAAATGGCAGATGAAGGCTGCATCATCCAAAGTGGATGCTATTGATGAGACCGTTGACATCACTGAAATAGCACAGCTTGCAGTTTTTTTTCAAGAACTGATTGAACTAATCCCAATGCATGACACTACAGCGAGCGAAGACACCTTTGGAAAAGTCGAGCAGATTCTGCATGACTATGATTTTGATTTGAGTAAACGAATATTGTTGGCAGACATAATGGTGTTGCTGCCAAGTTGCGAACAAAAATTGAGAACTTGTATCCAGATCCATCATTTGTACATTTTCACTGCATTATTCATCAGCAAAGTTTGTGTTCAAAGACTTTAAAATTGAATCGTGTGCTTTTTGTGGTCACAAAAACAGTGAACTTTATCAAATGCAATTCTCTCAATCATCGTCAATTCAGTCAGCTGTTAGAAGACATGGATAGTCAGTTCACCGATGTTCCATTCTACACAGCAGTCCGTTGGTTGTCGTGTCACAAAGTGCTGAAAATATTTTATTTTGCTGTGAAAATTACTGCACATTTAATTGATCTTATGAAATTACAAGGCAAAAACAAACCCATCAATCAGTTGTACGACGACATCAAGTGTTACATTACAAAACTAAGCTTATGGAAGACACAGTTGTCACGTGAAAATTTGGTTCATTTTCCTAACTGCAAATAAATAATAAACCAGGCCAATGCTGAATCTGTACTTGCCCTTGCTAACTATGAGAGTCACATAGAGCTATTGTCAAAAGAGTATCTAGAAGTCGGGATATTTGGCTTCTACTTCTATTCATACCTTCCTGAAAAGTTTACAAACTTTAGAAGGTTTTAACTAGGATTATGGCAATGTTTTGTTCTACCTATGTTTGTGAACTGTTATTTCCCTTCGTGAAATTAACAGAAACTTCTCATAGAAAAAGGCTGACCGATGAACACTTGTCATCCCTGATGAAGGTCGGAACTGCAAATACATTTCAGCCAGATATACGAAAAGTTGTTATGAAAAGGAGGCATCAAACCTCGGGACAAAACACTGATTAAAGTGTAGAAATTATTGAATTGAATGTTTTTAAATAAATGTTGGATTACAAATAAATCATATAGATTCTAGATGATTTATTTGTATAACATACGTGTGAAATATCAGGAATCTTTTTAAAAGGTCTACCGCACAGGAAATCATTAAAGTGTAAAAGTATCGACTAACTAGTATTGACTGCCGTACTAGTATGCAGCGACATAGTTTATTTAGGCCTAAGCCTACGATGCTAACAGGGAGAACTGTTAGCCTCATAGGTCTATATTTGTAAGTGTCTCTGGAGAAATATACTAAAAAAAGATATCCTAAATACTACTAATTTTAAATTTTAATATTCATGGGCCCCCTAAACTCTTATGGGCGCCGGTACGGCTTACCGACTGTACCCCTCTCTCGTGGGGCCCGACCTTAAGAGAGTAATCTCGGTTTGTATTCTCACTCTGGAGAAGTGAGATTTACGTCTGGTGGATAAATGACAAATTCTGTTTCTATGGGCCTCATATCTGGTGAAATGTGTCTGATGGTAGGGGATTATGTGGTCAGCAGGGTGCACAAGTTGCTGCGCGTGAGTACTCCGAAACGTGGCACTCTCCTTATGAGCACTACATGCCCACCAAATACTGGCTTGTTTGTTAATGGATTATGACGACATTACTTTAACTTTGGTCCTTGTCAAACTTCACACACAATATCTGTATTTATGGATGTAGCTAGTTCTGTTAACACTCAGGATACACACACACGATATCTGTATTTATGGATGCAGCTAGTTCTGTTAACACTCAGGATGCACACACACGATATCTGTATTTATGGATGTAGCTAGTTCTGTTATCACTCAGGATGCACACACACGATATCTGTATTTATGGATGCAGCTAGTTCTGTTAACACTCAGGATGCACACACACGGTAAAATAACTCACAAAGATGAACTGTTCATATAAGTAGATGATTCCGTATATTGGTACAAACACGTTTCTTTAAATGGTACAGCTATACAGACATCACTCAAAGTGTCTTGGTTTAATTCTTACTATTCACAGAGACATAACTTTACACTGGTAATATTTAGCTGATAAACATTTAAAACAAACGTACGCAAATAGCGGGGAATCTTTAAATCTAACAATTAGGAATTAATTACGTCCCCTTTACTCAGCGATAGAATCCTGAATGATAAAAGAATCGTCCAATAAATATGTCCACAAAAACGAATAACATGCGAATAAACAGAAGTCGAAGTAAAATTGCAGAACTGTAATTACAAGCGTCTGGAAAACTTGAGAGTCCTTTCAGAAGCACAGAGACGTAAGTCTGACAGTGAAGAGATTGCGTACTAAATGAATTTGTGTGTGATTTTATTGCTGGTCTAAATTGGGGTTGGGCTATCCGTCAGATATGGTGGACCAATCGAATAATTTAGGAGGAACTTAATTGTTTATCACAAATGGTCGTTCCGAATTGTCTTTCCAGATTAGTAAGACAGTATTTCCGTTTTAAAGGATCTAGATAGGGTCTGTCAAGATTTCCGACACATCGACAGAATCAAGTTTAGAATTTCGTCCCATTGTTTACCCCTTGACCCGTTCATATACCTTCTTTATCATCTCAAAGCAAGTTATGACGCTTAACATCAATAAGACTGTGTTGGTTCAGGTAGCCGTTGCCCTGGTCATTGACTGCGGCCGATATCCATAAGTAAACAATAGCGAGCTAATAGAAGGTGACAACGCGCCATAAACAACTAAATACGCGCTATTAAACCAAGCCAAACCTATTAATAGCCCTCAGGTATTAAACAAGGTATTAAAGAAGAAGATAAGCCAGCAACGATAGGATATACGCACGATCGATTTTCAAGGTGCATCCTAAAATGGGATAAATCTGGATTAAAACTAATAGTCTAATAATTAGTAGGACACATCGTCACGGTGTGCGAACCTCCGATTCTGTCCCACTGGTAGTCTAACGCATGAGGGATAGCACTGCCGATAGGCTGCCAAACTCGGTGGCGACGAAGCAATGTGCGCAATAGCCCGCCCTGGTGCCTGGATGTCCAAGCCTATAGTCTGGAATTTGTTCTACCGGGAGACAGTGCAAGTGTACGAGCTAGCCACCACGTTAATGATCCAGGGGAATTCCGCATGTGGGGAGAAGTTTGTTGCATAAACTGTTTGGCTTGCCGCGCGGTGGAAAGTCTCTGAAAGGATCTTGATGTACCCAACTTTCGATCTAAGCCCGTAACATTGTTACGCCGGAAGACTCGCCCAGAGTTTTTATGATATAGCTCGAGGAAAAATGTAAAAGAAATATTATACAAGGCGTAATAAGTAAAGAAACTTTCAAATTTTTGATATGATTGTCTGATGTACTTGGATAGTTTAGAGTTGTTATTTATTTTTTTAGTATCTATATACAGGGTGGGCCAATAAAATGTAACCAATTTTTATATTCTTACAATTTTCAAAATTATAAAGGAGGAAATTCACTTCAGCTCTTAGGAGAAAGCAGGTAGTCAACATGAATAACGTCATCTACCAACAGGATGGTGCTCCTCCATATTGCTCAAATGTTTCACTGGATTTCCTCAAAGAGTACTTTCCTGGAGCTAGAACTATCTCACGGCGCACAGTCATTCCATGGCCTGCCCAATCTCCTCCCGCAGACTACTTCCTATGGGGGTACCTGAAGTGTACTACAACAACCCACAGACCTGAAAACCAACATTCGTCAGGAAATTCGGAGAATCCCTCTTGTGATGTGTGACAATGTCATCACAAACTTCGATGTGCGTGTTGCAGCTGTAATCCACAGAAGAGGAGCGTGGATTGAACATGTCATCAATTGTTGAACTGTGTAGAAAACAAGAGACAACGTGGGAAACCTTTGTTAGCAAATGTTAATTGGATGTTTTTGTTACAAATCTGTAGACTTCTAATTAAATCTGTAGACTTCTAAATAAATAAATCTGTAGACTTCTAAATAAATAAATCTGTAGACTTCTAAATAAATAAATCTGTAGACTTCTAATTAATAAATCTGTAGACTTCTAAATAAATAAATCTGTAGACTTCTAATTAATAAATCTGTAGACTTCTAAATAAATAAATCTGTAGACTTCTAAATAAATAAATCTGTAGACTTCTAAATAAATAAATCTGTAGACTTCTAAAAACATAAATCTGTAGACTTCTAAATACATAAATCTGTAGACCTCTAAATAAATAAATCTGTAGACTTCTAAATAAATAAATCTGTAGACTTCTAAATAAATAAATCTGTAGACTTCTAAATAAATAAATCTGTAGACTTCTAAATAAATAAATCTGTAGACTTCTAAATAAATAAATCTGTAGACTTCTAAATAAATAAATCTGTAGACTTCTAAATACATAAATCTGTAGACTTCTAAATAAATAAATCTGTAGACTTCTAAATAAATAAATCTGTAGACTTCTAAATAAATAAATATGTAGACTTCTAAAAACATAAATCTGTAGACTTCTAAATAAATAAATCTGTAAACTTCTAAATAAATAAATCTGTAGACTTCTAAATAAATAAATCTGTAGACTTCAAAATGAATAAATCTGTAGACTTCTAAATAAATAAATTTGTAGACTTCTAAATAAATAAATCTGTACACTTCTAAATAAATAAATCTGTAGACTTCTAAATACAAATTTCGAATAAGTCCTCATTTTGACAACTTGTGTATTATAAAAAGTCGTAACATTTTATTGGCCCACCCTGTATTCTTTTTTTCATGCCTAATGAATGTTTCAGTCTTTGGTGAAATTTAGAAAAATAACGATCTTTTTGGACCGACTATAGTGACTATGTTAAATTTGCAGAGTGTATTCTATGTTTTGGACCGACTATAGTGACTATGTTAAATTTGCATAGTGTATTCTATGTTTTGGACCGACTATAGTGACTATGTTAAATTTGCAGAGTGTATTCTATGTTTTGGACCGACTATAGTGACTATGTTAAATTTGCAGAGTGTATTCTATGTTTTGGACCGACTATAGTGACTATGTTAAATTTGCAGAGTGTATTCTATATTTTGGACCGACTATAGTGACTATGTTAAATTTGCAGAGTGTATTCTATATTTTGGACCGACTATAGTGACTATGTTAAATTTGCAGAGTGTATTCTATATTTTGGACCGACTATAGTGACTATGTTAAATTTGCAGAGTGTATTCTATATTTTGGACCGACTATAGTGACTATGTTAAATTTGCAGAGTGTATTCTATGTTTTGGACCGACTATAGTGACTATAATAAATTTGCAGAGTGTATTCTATGTTTTGGACCGACTATAGTGACTATGTTAAATTTGCAGAGTGTATTCTATATTTTGAACCGACTATAGTGACTATGTTAAATTTGCAGAGTGTATTCTATGTTTTGGACCGACTATAGTGACTATGTTAAATTTGCAGAGTGTATTCTATATTTTGAACCGACTATAGTGACTATGTTAAATTTGCAGAGTGTATTCTATGTTTTGGACCGACTATAGTGACTATGTTAAATTTGCAGAGTGTATTCTATGTTTTGGACAGACTATAGTGACTATGTTAAATTTGCAGAGTGTATTCTATGTTTTGGACCGACTATAGTGACTATGTTAAATTTGCAGAGTGTATTCTATGTTTTGAACCGACTATAGTGACTATGTTAAATTTGCAGAGTGTATTCTATGTTTTGGACCGACTATAGTGACTATGTTAAATTTGCAGAGTGTATTCTATGTTTTGGACCGACTATAGTGACTATGTTAAATTTGCAGAGTGTATTCTATGTTTTGGACCGACTATAGTGACTATGTTAAATTTGCAGAGTGTATTCTATGTTTTGGACCGACTATAGTGACTATGTTAAATTTGCAGAGTGTATTCTATGTTTTGGACCGACTATAGTGACTATGTTAAATTTGCAGAGTGTATTCTATGTTTTGGTAAGTAGTTTTCTACTCGGGTCAAATTTTAATAATTTCTCAATAAATTGAATGCCACCTTTCAATACGTTTTATATTTCAATTTAAGAATCGAGCTCTTGATGACATCGATTTTTTTTCAGTGATCAACAAATCAATTAAAGGCAAAAATGTTTCATTCAATTATTTGTAAACACGTTACAACGGACGTTGAGCACCTTGTCAAGGTCTAAAAAGCACACAAGTGTTCAAAGAGCACAATACATAAGTGTTCAAAGAGCACAATACACATGTATTCAAAGAACACAATACACATGTATTAAAAAAACACAATACACATGTATTCAAAGTGCACAATACACATGTATTCAAAGAACACAATACACATGTATTCAAAGAACACAATACACATGTATTCAATGAGCAGAATACACATGTATTCAAAGAATACAATACACATGTATTCAAAGAACACAAAACACATGTATTAAAAAAACACAATACACATGTATTCAAAGATCACAATACACATGTATTCAAAGAACACAATACACATGTATTCAAAGAACACAATCCACATGTATTCAAAGAACACAATACACATGTATTCAAAGAACACAGTACACATGTATTTAAAGAACACAATACACATGTATTCAAAGAACACAATCCACATGTATTCAAAGAACACAATACACATGCATTCAGAGATCACAATACACATGTATTCAAAGAACACAATACACATATGTATATATGCATTTGTTCTGGCGTAAGGGATAAAGAAAGTGTTTTTGTCTTTATGTTTTTCTGACTACTGCAACAGGTTGTATTTCTAAATT